>OV651821.1:35522682-36019870 GCA_927349885.1 Psylliodes chrysocephalus
ACAAAAATAAAATTGTCTAGCATTGAGAATATTGAACTTTTGGTATTCACCATTTATGCAATATACTAACAATTTTTTTCCTAGCAGTTATTAAAATAGTTCAAAATAAATAGCGAAAAGAATATTGTAGGGGTTATATTATGATAAATAACATGTATTTTAAATAAATCAACAACATTAGTCGTATTTTTCCGATTTTCATATTTTTTCATAATAAATAGAATTCACCGGGAATTAAACCAGCCAGCGTAACGAAATAGTTGCAAAATGACAAGCTGAAAAATTAAAACACTATACAATCTGCTCTATCACGATTTTGTCATCTAACTTATCTAATTAAATATGTATATGATCCAGGAAAAATAAAAAATTATGTAGATACTTACTATAAAATTATTTCAATAATTTGTTAAAAAGTAATATCTAAGACCTATATTTAAAAATTAATTTTGACAATTTAATCAACAAATCGATTTTACTATTAAAATAGACATTACATAAATCAAAATAAAAATTAGACGTCGGACATATTTGACACCTTATGCAAATAATCAAATAGTTTTCAAAAAATGCAGTTTCTCTTACATTAATTTATTATTAATTGGAAAGTCTAAAAATCTATGTAAAGAAACTATATTTTTGTACTAAATATTATTTATCTATTTTTATTACACCCTGTATTATTAATAAATAATTTCTAGTATTTAATATAACCTTATTTCAATAACTTATATTCCTAATTTTTTGAACACTCTATATGATTTATTTTGCAAAGTGCAAGTAAGCATGAACTAACTATATACAAATATATAAGAAATAAGTTTCATGGAAAAACATAATTAACTTAGAAGATATAGGCAACTAATAGATACCCTGTAGAGCTGCAAACTTGGCGACCATAACAAAGTTACCTTTAATGACCTGACAAATAACATTAAATTTGATTGTATTTTGACGGTACCCCAAATAAATAAATAAATAAATAAATAAATAAATAAATAAATAAATAAATAAATAAATAAATAAATAAATAAATAAATAAATAAATAAATAAATAAATAAATAAATAAATAAATAAATAAATAAATAAATAAATAAATAAATAAATAAATAAATAAATAAATAAATAAATAAAATAAATAAATAAATAAATAAATAAATAAATAAATAAATAAATAAATAAATAAATAAATAAATAAATAAATAAATAAATAAATAAATAAATAAATAAATAAATAAATAAATAAATAAATAAATAAATAAATAAATAAATAAATAAATAAATAAATAAATAAATAAATAAATAAATAAATAAATAAATAAATAAATAAATAAATAAATAAATAAATAAATAAATAAATAAATAAATAAATAAATAAATAAATAAATAAATAAATAAATAAATAAATAAATAAATAAATAAATAAATAAATAAATAAATAAATAAATAAATAAATAAATAAATAAATAAATAAATAAATAAATAAATAAATAAATAAATAAATAAATAAATAAATAAAAAGGTGGGTGGTCCTGTCTATGTAATTTTTACTAGTCTTTTCTCCATTGAAAAATCGATAAATACTATTTTAAACATTACCATTTAAGGGATGTTGAGTACGCCAATGATATGGAAAATTAAGTATGGTAGCGCGAGCCGAACCCTCAATTTTTAATACATCCAAGTGTTGATCATGAATGATAAAGTAAGAATTACTGGGCAGGTAGGACCAATGACTCAAGGCTTTTCGAGTACCTTATATCCGTGTCTACTACGAAATTGTTTTCAGAGAAATCATTTTCATTTTTGACGACCCTATTTAAAAAATTTACAAATGTGTACGAGAGCTGTTCGATAAGTCCGAGTTCGTAAGATAATTTTAACAAATTTGTTTCAAACAATATTTTTTCTGCGGAAATCTATAATTATTTTTTATTTTAAATACCTACAAACTTAGATACTATGATTTACCATTTAAAATTTGAACATTTCGTGTTGTTTCTCGTTTGTTTGTTTATTTATTTACCCGTTGCTACAACTATCAATGTAAAATTATCTGGTTTTGATCCCTTAATTTCGTCAATATACCAAATTCAAATATAGATTTGATTCACAAAACAAATGAGGACAGGGAACTTCCAGAAGGAGAAACCCTTCTGAAGCAACAAAAAGAAAGCAATGAAAACCGAAGCGATTCCAGGAAAATTACTTTTGTCTTCATCAACCTCAGTTTAACGTCATGAGGTAAGTGATAACTCTATAATACCTCAGGCCGAACAACCTTCGAAGGCAAATGGCAGCTCCACAAACCTCAAGGATAAAGGTAGACTAATAAGAGTTGAATATGAGCGACTTTCAGGCGCCCAAAAGAAGAAACAGGAAATTCAGAAGGCTAAGTCTTAAGGAAGACCAATTAGACCCCGGACTGAGGAAAGGATGGAGAAAGAAACGAGCTAAACTAACTCCAAGTCAAACTCCCCAACTCAAACGGGACCTCCTCTGTTGTCAACGGAAACCACTGTAAGAGGCAACTTAAGAAGCCAAAAACTGGGTCAAACAGGGCAAGGGCAACCACATCTGCAGCGCAAGCGGTAAAAGGTGGCTTTTCATTCAAAAAGGCACTAGCGCCCATAAAAATGGCTGTAGTATCTCAAGAATTTCCAAAGGAAAAACTCACTGAGGAATAAGCAGATAAGACTCAGAAGAACTGATGGGAGATATTTTGAAGAGCGGGAAGGGATCAGGCCACAGTTCAAGTAGATATATTTCTATAATAGAACTATCATCTTGATATGTGCGAATAAAACCACCTAGGACTTGGTTCTCACAAATGATACACTATCTTCAACCATGGCAAGGAGCAAAACTTAAAGTAGGATCTACAAGCGAGATCGTCCGAACCAACAATTAGCTTGTGTGGCTTGGATACCCAAACCCATGCAAAACATAAAAACAACAAAAAACTAACGTTTCTATAAACCCAAAATTATGGGCTCCAGACTGAACAGTGGCAAGTTATTCATAAGCAAGTGAAAAACAACGGTCAAACCATTGTTATATTGATTGAAGATGATTCTCTGAATAATTAAGAAAACCTGCAGTTAAAACTGTACTTGGGCCTAACTCAAGCAACCAATCAGAGTGGAAACGGCGAAGGAGCAGACTTCAGTTTCTTAGAATATTGCTAGCTAATGTGAAGCACTCCAAGGCGGCCTCCGCAATCCTTGCACGTACCATCGTTAGGGAGGACATAGACGTAGCCTTGGATTCGTGGATCTACAAAGAGCATGTGATGGGGCTCGGATAGGTAAGTTAGAATACAATATCCAATGTTTTAACTTATAAAATTTATGTTTTAGAGACCTAGTAGTAGTCAGAATGAAGTAAACATAGCAGGCAACAAAAGGCTACTCATTCTAATCTCTGTATACTTAAAAAGAAAGAACCAAGTAAAATATCTAGATTCTAATCATAGATAGCAAAATTAGGTACTTGAAACCAACACTTACGAAAAGGCATTTGGGAAAACATAGGAATTAAAACCAAAAATGGTCCAGTTGTTATATTCGGCAATAACAAGACCCATAATAACTTATGGAGCGGTTGTATAGTAGCCAAAAGTAAACCAGGAAAGAGCCCTCAATATCTTCTCAGAAGTACAGAGGCATTGTATTTATTTTAGGAGCACTGAGAAGTACACCGACAGCCTCTGTTGAAAATCATTCTGAACCTCTCACCCCTTGACCTAGTCATAAAGGGGAAGGCCAGAATGCGTGCATACAGGTTGGACATCTCCAACAACTTTAACCCACTGGGAAATATAAAATATACCAGAATAACATATGAGGTAAATGATGTTATATTAAATATGGAATCAGATGACATACAGCTTAACCTTCATCATACTTTTCCAGGTCAACTGCAACTGGAACGAGGTATATAAGGAGGTAAAAAAATACTTGCTTAGCAGTCTCGTATGTTATACGGATGGATCTAAAATGAACAAGGGAACGGGCTTTACGTACATGGAGATAAACCCAAATACGATATCGCCATCTCACTGGGAAACTATATTACTGTGTTTCAGGCTGGAATACATGCAATGGAATTGTATGAACGAGAGTTTTAAAAAGGAAGCACAATAACAAACCATCTTAATTCTTTCAGACTGCCAAGCATGATCTGAAAACCCACAATAAGTAAAACAAATTAACTCCAGCAATTGTCGGAGTTTCTTGATCACGTTGTTTGTTTTCTCGGTAAACTGTTTAACTGTATGTATTAACTCAGTTATAGTCGACATGTAGAACTATAAAGAATCTGTACTTGCCAAGCATTTCATTAGCAGCTTCATGACCCAAAACCAGATCAAGTAGTTTTTGTCAGTTTCTGTTAGGTTCTTCAAAACATGTATCTTTATCCTGATTTTGCTAACTTTATATGCAAAATGTACGTCGAGCATTAAATGTTTTAGTTTTGGTATAGTGATGTGGTATAGTGTCGTTCAATTAATTTGAAATATTTAAAACTTGCAGATTTCACTTGTCACTAACCAAAAGTAAGCATTGAATATCTTTAAATGTCTATAATTGTAAACACACTCTTTGAAAATAGATTTTACTTTTTAAGGATCTCCTAAGAGATTAGTATAGAATTATTTCTTAAATTTTTTCTAACCTATCATACAGCACTCGTATTTTTTATAAAAGTTTTTTATTATTTATGCCAATGTCCAAGTTAGTATGCAAGGATTGGTTTATGAATGATGCCATTTTGTGACGTATGGGTTTTTAATTGTAATGTGGTTAAAGATATAAAGAACAAATAAAGAGAAATCAATAAATATAGAAAATAAATTTAATTATAAAACTTTAGCTGGTTGGTGATTTTCATGAAATCTGTTTACCGCGCCTTTACTGTGAATTTTTTTTTAAAGCTGCATTTAATATACCCAAAATGAGATAATAAATTTAAAGTCGTATTTCTAAGAAAAACTACTACTTGGTATCGCCTCTTAGGAAATCTGTAATAAATCAAGACTTACCGCAATATGGTTATTACTATTAATTAACATTTATTAATTAAGGATAATTATGGGATGATGAACCATGCAAGTGGTTACTTTATTATATTTAATTGTTTTTATTTTACTTTATATTATTAGAAAAAAAAGATTTATTAATAAAGCAAATTATGGACGTTGGACACCTTTAATAGTTATTTTTAGGCAAATGTCATAAAAAATATATTTTACAAGGTGGAGGACCTTTTTTTAGATAAGGATCTGATTTTGCTTGAGAACTTTTTTTTTAGAAATAGGGCCCACCATACCTCATAGTGCCCACCGTATGCAGCCGTTAGATGTGGGCTTTATGAATCCGCTAAAAACTTACTACGCGCAAGAAATTGAGACTTGGTTGCGAAATCATCCTGATAGAATTGTAACTCCTTTTATCATCGCACGATTATTTTCTGGAGCTTACAACCGAGCAGCTACGATGGAGGTCTCGGTCAACTCTTTTAGAAAAACTGGTCTTTATCCCTTCAATAAGCATATATCTCGTGATCATGACTTTGCCATTTTTGAAGAAAATGAAGAAATCTCTAAATACAGCAAACATTTCATCTCAACCATAAACAGAAACTTTAAATAATTTAGATGAAGATTCTTCTTCAGGTTCCTCAACAAAACAACCTTGTCCAATTATTACTAAGAATTTTGTAAGTCCAGTTCAAATAAAATCTCTCCCAAAAATCTTGGCAAAGAAGCCCAGTGCACGAGCTGGAAGTGCAGCTTTAATCACCTCATCTCCGTACAAAGATGAGATAACAGCAAGTTTGGATAAGAAGGGAAAACGTAATTCTACCGACAGTGAAGTCAAGAAAGTCACCAAGAAAGTAAAATTTGTTGAGACTACAAATCTTCCAAGCAGTAGCAAGACACTACAAAAAACCAAGAAAGAAAACTTTAATGAGACCACAAATCATCCAAGCAGTAACAAGACAATACAAAAAAGAAGAAACCAGTTGCTGATTCTTCAAGTGATGAAAGTGATTCGGAAGTTCCTTACAACGACGACAGCGGTAAAGAAGACAATGATGCAGAGTGCCTGTTTTGTACGAACCTGTATTCTGCGGACACACATGGTGAACAATGGGTAAAAGTGCATAAAATGTTACCGATGGGTGCACGAACATTGTGGTGCAGAAGATGCAAACTTCATTTGTCCAATGTTTGAAAAGAGGAAATAATATTTAGCTTAAACCTTCTTACTGAGTATCCAAAATATATGTACGGTTCCTAATAAGAGACAGGGGATCCCAATATGAGACCCCTGTCTCTTATTAGGAACCCCAATATTTTTTCGCCAATATTTGCTTAATTATCTTAGTTTATTTTTTGCAGTTCGCAGACAAATTGCATATATTCTTTATTTCTTATAGCAAATATAATGTTGTTCAATAAACGTCTTCAAGTTCGTAGAAAAGTCTTGTTTGGTAAACGTTACAATTTTTTTTAAAAAGGGGTCTCTTATTAGGCTCCTTTACCTTATTTGTGTATAAAGGCCGTAAAATTGATCTTTTTCTTAGACCAAATAAGATCATACGGCCGAAGTGCACACAATATTCTTTTAGGCGACTGTCTCTTTTTGAAGAGGCTTAAATGCAAGAATTGTTCAAATTTTTATTAATCGAATAAAAATTCATTGTTAATCGGTACAGAATTACTCATAGTAAATATGATAAACCTGTGTTTATAAAAAGCGGTCGAAATGCGGCCAAAAAAGTGACACTTTAGGGATGTTAATAAATCCGTAAAAGTAGTTTTTTATGAGAGTCGCCCAAAAAAAATATTGTTTGTTTTGAAATATGCCACTTTTGTGACTACAACTGTCGTTTACATGAATATCAACGACGCTGTATCCTCCTTTTACATTTTATATAATACAATGAGTTTTATCCCTTTGAAAAAATATAAAACGTCCACTTTTCCTACCTGGTTTAACTCTAAATTAAAACAACTAATTTATGAAAAAAAGTACCAGTGTGAAGTTAGTAGCCAAAAACTGGTAGCCCGTTTACCGAGTAGGCACGAACAATACAGTGGCCCGTTAAAAAGGGCAATACGGACGTTTATTTCAATTTTATGTGTTAATTGAAAACTGAGGTCGTTTGTATTTTAAATGTTACTTTCCTTATATAAATAAATAAAAAAAATAAATACATGAAAAATAATACATTCATAATAAAATTTCTTAATATTCAAATTATTAAAAATAAAATATCAAAGCAGAATTGATACCACGTATAAGTTTTAATACAAATTGCATTAAAAGGTATACTTGTTATTAATTCCAACTTGATATCTCATTTTTAAGTGCGTCAAATATTTATTTTTTGAAATAGGGGTGGGATTGCTACCCTTTCCGAGGGTCCTAAGCGATTCTTCTTTTGGCCAATAACTGCTTGCATTAAAGTGTATACTTGTTATTAATTCCAACTTGATATCTCATTTTTAAGTGCGTCAAATATTTATTTTTTGAAATGGGGGTGGGATTGCTACCCTTTCCGAGGGTCCTAAGCGATTCTTCTTTTGACAAGTAACTGCTTGCATTAAAAGGTATACTTGTTATTAATTCCAACTTGATATCTCATATTTAAGTGCGTCAAATATTTATTTTTTGAAATGGGGGTGGGATTGCTACCCTTTCCGAGGGTCCTAAGCGATTCTTCTTCTGACAAGTAACTGCTTGCATTAAAAGGTATACTTGTTATTAATTCCAACTTGATATCTCATTTTTAAGTGCGTCAAATATTTATTTTTGGAAATAGGGGTGGGATTGCTACCCTTTCCGAGGGTCCTAAGCGATTCTTCTTTTGGCCAATAACTGCTTTCATTAAAATGTATACTGGTTAATAATTCCAACTTGATATCTCATTTTTAAGTGCGTCAAATATTTATTTTTTATAATGGTGGTGGGATTGCTACCTCTTCCGAGGGTCCTAAGCGATTTTGCTTTTGGCCAGTATTTGCTTGCATTAAAAGGTATACTTGGTATTAATCCCAACTTGATATCTCATTTTTAAGTGTATCAAATATTTATTTTTTGAAATGGGGGTGTGATTGCTACCCCTTCCGAGGGTTCTAAGCGAATCTGCTTTTGGCCAGTAACTATTTGTATTAAAACTTATACGTGGTATCAATTCTGCTTTGATATTTTATTTTTAATAATTTGAATATTAAGAAATTTCATTATAAATGTATTATTTTTCATGTATTTATTTTTTTAATTTATTTATATAAGGAAAGTAACATTTAAAATACAAACGACCTCAGTTTTCAATTAACACATAAAATTGAAATAAACGTACGTATTGCCCTTTTTAACGGGCCACTGTATTGTTCGGGCGTACTCGGTAAACGGGCTACCAGTTTTTGGCTACTAACTTCACACCGGTTAAAAAGTTCGGTCGCGAAGAAGATTATATTATTTTCTCTGACCTAAGAAATCATTGTAATGTGTTACGTGATCGCTATTAGCAGAATTATTTATTGAAAATCTAATAATCCTTTTTGTTTATATTTCCTTTAAAATTGATTATTCAATTATCTTTAAAAAATCGATTATTAAAAAGCTGATTAACCGATAAATCGATAATTCTAATAAATCGGATATATAAAATAATAGATTATATTCGACTAAGCGATTATTTTCATATACCTTTAAAAAATCGATTATTTTCAATCAATCGATTATTTTCACTAAATCTACTTTCTTTTTGTATTTCTTTTAAAATCTATTATTACATTATCTTAAAAAACGAAAATAATTTATTAAAAATAATGGATAAATCGATTTTCTTAAAAAAATATCAGAATAATCGATAAATCGATTATTTTTGTAATCCTTATCGGTCGCTTGCTTTTATCCGAGCATTTAGCTCCAAAATTTAGATTCGGATTTTTTGATCCCGTTATCTTTGAAACCGCATTTGATTATATAATAAATATTGCTAGACTGGATTTTTTTAGTAAACGAAAATTTTGTTCGAGTTGTTTAGGGGTTTATAATGTAACATTTTAATAACAATGTGACTAACTCCCGTAATTAGTATTTTTTTGCTTATACTAGATCATATTGCGCTTTTTACTTTGTTTTAGGACTTAAGATTCAAATGTCACTTTCGATTTGACCACAAATAAGATGAACCTTGAAATTTTAAGTAGGTCATCCTGTATTTAATCTAATGTTCTTATAAAAATAGCTTATAAAAATAAAATTTATCTAGCAAATATGCTTCTTTGCTTCTTATTTATCTACCAAAAAGTGCTAAAAACTACCTTTAGTAAATACTATTATAAAACTACTTTTTAAAAACAAAATTTCGTTAGCAACAATGCCTATTTACTTCTTATTTAAATTAAATGTTCAAAATTTTACTCTTTTGTAAATTTAGGTAGTATGAAAAGTAATATGAAATCTGATTTCTGAAATATGTATTTGATGCTTAATATTTATTGAAAATGGAAACCCCTTGCGGATCTGAAGTATTCAGCCCAAAGGATCACGGCGCTTTATGTCAAAACGTTAATAAATATTTACTGCTGAAAACGAATATATTTTTTAACTTTGATGACATTGGCACTTGTATTATAAGTATATACAATAACTAGAACACTTTAAATTGCTAAAATATCAACAAATAAAAAAACACTGGTCAATGGTGATTGAACTCAGGCGGAGGTGAGCGTTGAATGAAAAAATCGGAGCAAGTCGGGTGGCGTCGTGCAAACAATGATTTTCAATTGGTATGTTACTTGGGGTTAAAATAGACAACATGCGCAGTGTGCAATGTTAAATCTTTGGTCTCTTTAATTTAAGATTACAAGCAACTTTTATTTGATGAAGTTTCTTTTCCAAGCGTAAATAACGGCTATATTCCATAAAGTAGAAAAATGACCTTTAATAAAGTACACCCCAGATGCTCCGACTATGACCACCGCAGGATGGATTAAAGCATAAATTTAAAATTTGGTGCTTTTTTTCTGTATCTGTTCGTGAGTTATATAGACACACAGAGAGACATCATTACGAAAATAGTCAAAACGGATTTATGGAACCCCAAAACGTAAAAATCCGCTGAAAACTCGAGGTAAAAAAAATCATGTTTCTTATACTTTCCTTATCTGTATACAGACAGGACAGTAAAAATCAATGTAATTCCCATGACACAAGGCAGAACTGAAGAAAGAAACTTAAAAATGAAAAATAAAAGAAAAATATTTTAAATTTTCTTGGCCTTTTTGGTCTTTCAAAATATAGATACTTAGCCATCCGGTATCATCATATCTAAAAAAATTATAAATCATATGTAATAGTTTTAATCTCGATTTAATTTTTTCTGTTTTGCTTTTCTTAGTAAAAAAGACAATCAAGTGAATTTTCCTAAATATACCAATAAAAACTCCCAGGTCGGATATTTTGGTAAGTAATAGAGATATTTTAAATCTGTAAAAGCCAGTTCACAGAGCACTAAAAGAACTTTAGTTTTAGATATAAATTAATTTTAAATGACACAATATGTAGATGGCGCTGCGCTCAATATTTTTTTTTTTCGATGGGAGGATCTTTCTTGTGTAGCTCATCTTGTAAAAAATTCATTTTTAAGCAGATTTTGTTTTATGAACTAATTCCACAAATCTAGCCATTTTTGATATACAGAGTGGGTCACTCAAAATAGTTTCATCCTGTTTTTCAGCATTTATCATTGGATTTTAAGAAAATGTTAAAACTGTTGTTCATATGCCTGTATGTAATCCAGTGTCCACTCTTTACATACTATGTCTATATGTTATATTTACTAACTATTGTGATTTGTCAATAAAATGTTTTTCTTTTAACGTCACTCATAAGATTTGTTCTCCTGCATATTTAATAGGTTATGAGCCAAGCAGGCAAATAATTATAGTAAAAACGTTATTTTAAACATAATTGCTATCCATATTACCCATAAAAATGAGTAGTGCTCAATTAGTCATTGAGAAGCTGGAAGGTGTTTCCAACTGGCAGACCTGGAGTTTTGCAATGAAACATTACCTCAAGCAAGAAAAATTATGGAAAGTCGTAGAAGGATCTATGAATGATAAAGATCCTGATTGGAAAAATAGGGACGATTTGGATGAACTAGCTCTAGCGAAAATTGTTCTTCTAATTAAACCACATCTATATTCTCATGTAGAATCTGCTGCCAGTTCCAAGGAAGCATGGGATATTTTGTCAAAAACACTAGGAGATCGTGGGCTTATTGGCAGGTTAAATGTGTTACGACAGCTCTTTTCAGTTAAACTTAATAATTACAGAAATATGTCCGAGTATGTAACTGATATTGCAAGTTTAACACAAAAGCTAGCGAATATGGGCCATTCACTTGAATCCGAATTTGTTGCTGTAATATATCTTAGTGGTTTACCTAAATATTACGACCCATTTATAATGGGCCTTGAATCATCTTCAAACAAATTAAATTCTGAAGACATTAAACAAAGACTTCTGAATATGGAATTTAGATTAGATAATCAATCTGATAATACCACGGTTTTTTATGGAACTAAAAAGAGTAACTATCAGGAAAACCAGAATAATAATCAAGACAAAACTCATAATAAGTATAAGAAGAAGTACAAATGTAATATTTGTAAGAAATGGGGTGATCATAAAAAGGGGGATTGTCCACAGAAGTACGATGACTCTTCACAGAACAAAAATAACCCAAGTTCATCTAATAGCAGATCAAATGTTCAAGCTTTTATGACTTCAGCTGATTCTCAGTATGTTTTGATGGCTAATATGAATAAGAGATATGATCGTGAGTGGTTTATAGATTCAGGTTGTTTTATGCATATGTCTCTTTACAATGATTGGATGGATAATTTTAATTCTAATACTCCTTCTACTGAAGTAATTTGTGCAAATAAAGAAACGATTTTTTCTCAAGGTACAGGTGATATTCCAATACTTACTGAAACTGGTATTAAATGTGCTATTAATTCTTTGCACGTACCAGAATTATCCACAAATCTTTTATCTGTTAGTAAAATGACAGATAGAGATTTAATTTGTGTTTTTGATAATAAAGAGTGCAGAATTTACAATAAAAATGATATTCAAATTTTTGGTAAAGAATGTGCCACAGCCAGTAGATTTAATGGCATGTATAAATTAAATACCATTTCTACTTTAAATTCAGAAATTAATTATAATTCTGAATTTGTTCATACTGCTAATATAACTTGTTCAAAAATATGGCATAAGCGTTTAGGTCATTTAAATAGCAAAAGTATGAATAAATTAAAAGAACTTGTAAAAGGTATAAATTTTAAAGGAACTTTTAATGACCCCTGTGTTAGCTGTTTAAAGGGAAAGCAAACAAAACAACCATTTAATAAATCTAGTTCAAGGACAAAAGAAGTCTTAGGGCTTGTTCACTCTGATTTAGCAGGTCCGATGGAAACTCAGTCCATTGGAGGTTGTCGTTATATGCTTATATTCGTAGATGATTTTTCAAGAAAAATATTTATATATTTTTTAAAACATAAATATGAAGTTCTTGAAAAATTCAAAATTTTTAAAGCCATGGTAGAAAACGAAACTAATAAGAAAATTAAAATTCTTAGGTCTGATAATGGCGGCGAATACATAAGTAATAATTTTAACGATTTTCTAAGTGAACATGGAATTAAACATAATGTGACAATTCCAATGACTCCTGAACTTAATGGTGTAGCTGAGAGAGCGATTCGTTCCATTTGCGATAAAGCAAGGTGTATGTTAGACGAGGATGGACTTCAGAAACAATTTTGGGCTGAAGCCTGCAATACTGCTGTCTATTTACTTAATCGATCGCCTCATAGTAGTGTTTTAAATGTCACTCCTGAGGAAGCTTGGTCAAAAATTAAACCAGATTTATCAAATCTTAAAATTTTTGGTTGTCGAGCATTTGTCCATAAACCTGACCAACTTCGACAAAAATGGGATACTAAAAGTAATGAATATCTATTTGTAGGATATTGTGAAGACTCCGTAGGATATAGAGTATACAAAGATGGTAAAGTGACGCGTGCTAGAGATGTCTATTTTCTAGAAAACTCACAACTTTCAGATAATCAGTTGCTAGCTGAAGCTTCAACATCAACTTCGTCTGTTGTCGTAAGCTTGAAGCCTATTCAGCATCAGCGACCTGAACTAAACACTTCTGAAGTGGGTGATGTCGAATCAAAAAGTACCACAGATGTTGTCTCTGAAGAAGAAATAGGTTGTAGATATCCTCTTAGAAACCGTTTAAATAATAATCATGTGCATTATACTGACGTTCAAGAGATTCATGATCCTATAACTGTATCTGAAGCTCTTGAAGGGCCCGATAAGGATAAATGGTTACAGGCAATGTCAGAGGAATATAACTCCTTGATTGCTAAAGAAGTTTTTACATTAGTAGATAAGCCTAAAAATGTAAATATAATACCATGTAAATGGGTTTTTAAACAAAAAAGGAATTCCGAAGGCAAAACTTTAAGGTACAAGGCCAGGTTAGTTGCTAAAGGTTTTGTACAAAGGTATGGCATAGACTATGAGGAAACTTTTGCACCCGTAGTAAGACATGAAGTACTAAGAATGCTTATAGGTCTTGCAGCAAAATTAAATCTGAGTATAGACCATATGGATGTACAAACGGCTTTTCTAAATGGCGAACTTACCGAAACGGTTTATATGCAACAGCCTGAAGCTTTTATACAACCAAATTTAGAACATAAAGTATGTTTTTTAAAGAAAGCTATATATGGCTTAAAACAGGCTTCCAGAATGTGGAATATTAAAGCACATAATATATTGCTAGAGTTAGGTTTAAAACAAAGTAATTACGAGCCTTGCGTTTACTACAAAATTTCTGAAAAGACTATATTTTTTCTCGCACTGTATGTGGATGATTTCTTTTTATTTTGCAATAACGAGAAAGAGAAGCTAACTATTAAGTCAAAGCTAATGTCATTTTTTCATATGAAAGATCTTGGTAGAGCTGAATACTGTTTAGGTATCAGAATTACCTACAATGATTCAGATTCAGGTAATAGCATAAAACTTGACCAAACTCATTATGTCCATGAACTTTTGAAAAAATTTCAAATGGATGAGTGTAAACCCATTCGAACTCCAATGGAATCAAACTTAAAATTGATAAAATTTGATGGAGTATTACCTGATGTACCTTATCAATGTCTCATTGGAAGTCTTATGTACTTATCAATTTGCACTAGACCAGACATTTCATTCGCTGTAAATTATTTAAGCAGGTTTAATAACAGTTTCAGTATAGAGCATTGGAATCATGCAAAAAGAATCCTGCGCTATCTAAAAGGTTCAGCGGATCAAGGATTAGTTTATACATCTAGTGGTTGTGATCTTACAGGTTTCATAGACGCAGATTGGGGGTCTGACATCGAAGATAGGAAATCTTTAACTGGTTACGTGTTCATGTTTGCTGGTAGCTCGATATCTTGGGGAAGCAAAAAGCAGTCTTCTGTTGCTACATCTAGTACTCAAGCAGAGTATGTTGCGTTATCAGATGGCTTAAAGGAAACCTTATTCCTTCGATGGGTTCTAACAGAACTATATAAAGTAAATGAATCAACCATTATTTACTGTGATAGTCAAAGTGCTATTAAATTGGTAAATAATCCTGTATATCACTCACGGACTAAACATATTCATATTAGACATCATTATGTCCGAGAAGTTGTTTCTGAAGGAGAAGTTCAAATACAGTACATGCCTACAGATAAAATGGTTGCTGATATTTTTACAAAATCCCAAAGCAGAATCAAATTCGAAAATTGCAAGAGAAGACTTGGTATGACTACAGAGACTGAGCCACTGTCTTAAGCGGGTGTGTTGTTCATATGCCTGTATGTAATCCAGTGTCCACTCTTTACATACTAGGTCTATATGTTATATTTACTAACTATTGTGATTTGTCAATAAAATGTTTTTCTTTTAACGTCACTCATAAGATTTGTTCTCCTGCATATTTAACAAAAACAACCCCCTCCATTGCACTTCTCCAACATCTTAATTTTAAATAGGTAATTGTACCATGTATGGCATATCATTGAAAAGATAATTCAATGGAGGATTCATAAATATTCTTGTTCATTGCGTTACTTAAATTTTATCGCCCTCTAGCGGGATAAAAAATTATTACGTATTATAGAGTGTGACGCCCCAAGTAACACAAGAAGCCATAAAGAAGCTTGCAAGTGGATTTCGGTGCTAATAGCAAAGCTAATAAGCATTTAAATCTGGACACCAAGTCTTCTAGAAGTAGTCATCATTACGTAACCGTGGCCAAAAGGGAGCGCGTGATTTGGCACGCAAGAAGAATTTGTGGCTTATTAGATTTTATGCTATTAAGCCACGGTGGCCAGAATTGGCACTTTATGCGTTTCTGGTGCTTAAAAGCATTAGCATTATAGTCGATTTTATGGCTAATATTAGCATTTAGTGCGATAATGAGAAGCTCCTGTTTGGTCAAGATTTAGTTTTCACTGCTTAAGGCGCGCATGCGCAAATAAAACTTAATAAAAATATGCCTGTTAAAATGCAATTAGAATTATAATGGTCATATATTGGCAGTTTTGTTTTTCGTTGACCAAAACAACTGTCCTTTAACTTATTAAGTATAGTGATGGTAGGCCATTTTCAATAAATGATAAATAGGTCATTAATAAAAATGGAAATTAGAAGTTTGAGTCACCCAAAATCATTGCGAATCTTACTTATTTGTTAAATATGCATGAAATAGTTCTTATATATAAACGGGCCATTACGTATTTAATAAAAAGCTTGATTTATAAGTTAGCTTGTGATATTATCAAATGCGGTGTTGTCAAAATTAATTTATAATTTTTTTTATAATAATTATAGTATAGTTGATATTAAACATAATATTTTGTGTTTCCTTTTTGACAAACATATTAGGTAATTCATGTAATGGATACCTAACTAGGTATACTATATCCATTAAATCAAGAAACGCAACTTTAGGATAGTCGATGAACTCTAGGATAGTTGAGGAGAATAGAACAAATCTATAGTAATTTACTTAATAGGTATTAAACAAGTTTTGATAATTGCGAGTTCAAAATAATTCCGTCGCTCATTAGTAATGAAAATTCACACAAATCTATCGCAGATACTCTACTCTAAAGTAAATCGGACTAAAACCAAAAAAATATTTTTTTTGCGAATCTTTGTAGGTATTTATCTATTTTTACCTCTCTGTATGCCGGATATCCCATATTAGTACGTAATTGTTGGAAATATACTTATTAAATACGAAAGGTGTACTTATCGTTGACGACTATATTTTAAAACTATTTCTAACGATACACGCTGGTCACTGTCACTGTGATATACCCAGGGCAGTAAATTATCGACTATAGAATTGTTCCTAGGTACAACTATGACATATTTGACATGACATTTTTGACTTCATTCTGTCATATTAGCAATGAAAATATAAAATTAACCAATGTCAAATTAGCAAAGGAAATATGACATTAATCAATATCAATTCTACTATAAAGTCGAGAATCGACACCTTGATGTTTTGGAAATTGACGCCACTTTTGTATTAAATTCACACTAACTTTAATTTACACTAACATGCCGTCAAACATGATGAGACTTTTAAGATGAATAAAAATATATTGCTTCTGCATTTTTTTTATCCTGTATATCTGAAAATAATTTTAAAATAGATATCGTCAACGAGATACATAACGTGACGCATATCTCGGCATTCTTCATCATTCATTTTAAAGACAAGGAAAATATGTTTCACGAAAAAAATAGGTCAAAAATTAAAAAATATTTTTTTCTGCACCCACATGGATATTAGCTAATCTACGCACATAATAAAAAACGAAAAAGTAGGCCATTGCGTTCAACTGAACGAATATATTTTATATCCATTCTAAGGTATAAGAAAACTGCCTGAAAATGAAATCCGCCATCACAGTTCATATTTTGGACACCCAACTACTATTATTTTTAATATTTTAAATAAGTGACAATCCTGTCAAACTAATTGGCACTATATTTTTTAGTTGTTGAGATTAAATGTAATTAAAAACGAGTGATTATTGTGTAGAATCGATAAAAAAATAATAGTTCACAAGATATTTCGTCTATATTTACAAATAAATCATAAATTTTAATTAAACTATCTAAAAGCATTTTGATTAGCAGTTTTAAATAATATATTGTCATAAGTGTGATTGGCTCAAATATTAGCGTACCTGGCTGGCATGCAAGGGGTCAGCGGTTCGAATCCCGAATAGGTAAAAAATGTTTTTTTTTTTCAAAGTTATTTTATTTTATAAATTAGAAAAAGTTATAAATTATTATTCAAATTCTGATTTTATCTTATTAACCTCTAAATTAATTTTTTAAATTTGTAGATTTTCAAGTGGGTCGTAGAAAAAATATACTGTACAACTCGAGTGGATTGTCCATATCGCACTCAGACGATTGAGCACTCTGTCATCGTGCTCAAATTTCGTCTTCGTGCGATATGAGAATCATATCCTCTTGTTGCACAGACTACTATTGTATTCATTTCTAAAAAGCCTTCTTCGTTTATACATTTTTTTGGATTTCACGATAATAAACTGTTATCCAGTAATTATGCATTAATAATGGGGCACCTCGTAGGGTTCAATTAAAATATCTAAATTTTTCTTGGTACCTATATATTTTCAGACGCTTTGGCAACACAGTTAAAGTCGTAAATGAACGGGTCATCCATGTTTGTCTGGAGTGTCAACTAAGCAGTCACCGATGCCAAAATAAAGCTCACTGGCATTGTATGCTAATTGGCTACCGAATGTGCTGCTTGGAAGCTTGAAAAATTAAAATTTGTGAGCTTATGTTAAATATTAGAATTTTAAGGTTGCGTATAAGATTGCGACCTAGCAGGAGTGTCACAAATATAGCATCTGATTCGAACTGAAATTTTTCGAGAACCTATTATGATTCCATTTTGGAGAATTGATAATAATTCTACAGTAAATTTCTCTAAAAATTCAGTTGCAGACGGTGGTTTCGTTTCACCATAAAAAATACCAATGCTCTTTGGGGGTATGTCCATATTTTCCACTGAAAATAATATTGGCCAAATTTGTTTCTTAGAACTATTATGTATGGGCAGTCCGTCAATGTTAAAGTTTAAAAGTACCTCATTAGGAAAATGTTGATTTAATTTAAATATTTCTGTCATTGCATTACCAAGTCCCCCATGCCAATACTGACCATTTCCCATTGGCTCAATGGTAATTTTTCTTGGTGTTTCCAGTAGAATTCTGGGATCGTTTGGTATGTTTTCTATATTCATTTTATGTAACACTCCCAATAAAGCTTTCAGTGCAGTATGTGGTATGTTTAAATTCAGAGCCCATTGCCGCAAAAGCTGAACGTTACTTTCCACTATATTATCATTATTCTCAGAATTGTCACTGTCCTCGTAATCAATAAATTCAAAATTGACTTCATCTATAATTTGATTATCGATTTCCTTAGTAGATATTTGACGAGTATTATCCTGGCGAGACGAAGAAGGAAGCTGGACCATATTGAAACCCAATTTCTTATTATTTGGATGCACACTTTGTTTACTTTTATTTAGGCGCCTATTATATGCACCGGTCCGTCCAAATTTTCTGAATTTTGATATTTTACCAAATAGCACAGTATTTTTTTCCATGACGCTGTTTAGTCCACAAAAAGGATTTGAGGTTAGCAATATTTGGTGATTTTTTTTTTATTTTATTGCCATTTAAAATCCAGATTAATGCCAATATATGACTTCAAAGCATAGTTGTTAGCAAGCAGTAAATGAGGCATTAATGTATGCAATAATTCTAATTTAAATGCCAACTAGCCGCGCTTTTATTTGGCATTTAGAAAAGCAATTAATTCTACTTTTTGATGAGTGTCTGTGGCCTGTTGGCAATAAATGCCAATTCGCTCTTATATTTAGTAGTCAAAGCGATTTGACTGCTTCAAACGAATTCTCAAATAAAGCCTTAATCAAATGCTAAAAACGGGCTAATCTTTGGCCTTTTTTTCGCATTTAATGCTTGTGCCAGCATTATTTGCTAGTAGTAGAGTTTTGTGTTACTTGGGGCTACAATGTGTAGTACATCATTAAAAAGGTAATTTTATGGGAAATTTAGAAAAATGACTGTTCATTGCAATACTTTTAATTGTACCGCCCTCTATGGGGATAAAACACTACGTATATAAAGTGTGACATCTTATTTAAAAGAAAGTTTAATTACTAATTCAATGTACTACATAACATTAATATAAATATTCTCCATATTGCACTTGCAATAGTTTGAAAATTAGTCATGCATTATTTTAAACATTATTTTATTGCAAGTGCAATATGGAAATATTTATATTAATGTTATGTGATGCATTGAATTAGTAATTAAATTAGCTTTCAAATGAAGTGTCACATTTTATAATAGGATACAGGTTTTTTTTATCCCGATAGAGCGCTAAAATTAAAAGTGTCGCAATAAACAGTCATATTTCTGACTTCCCCATAAAGTTACCTTTTCATTGATGTGCCGTACATGGTACATTCCTTATTTAAAATTAAGAGGTTGGAGAAGTGTTTAATTTGGAATAAAAATAGACCTGTTTTTGCATTTTCTTAAAATCCAATCATTAATGCCGAAAAACAGGATGAAACAGTTTTGAGTGGCCCACTCTGTATATCAAAAATGGCTAGATTTATCGAATTAGTTTATAAAACAAAATCTGCTTATAAATGCATTTTTTACAAGATGCATTTTTTACAAGATGCGCTATTTAGGAAAGATCTTCCTATCGAAAAAAAAAAAAAAAAATATTGAGCGCAGCGCCATCTACAAATTGACCTATTTAAAATTTATATCTAAAACTGAAGCTCTCTTAGCGATCTATAAACTGGCTTTTACAGAACTAAAATATCTCTGTTACTTACCAAAATAACCGGCCTGGGAGTTTTTATTGGTACACCTGTATATATTTTTTTAAATTAACGATGTCATAAGAGTGAACCTTTTTTTATCTAAATTTGAAAATTTTAATTGCGAATTAAATTTACTAACCTGATATTCATTGACAGATGTTTACACAGAAAAAAAATTATCATTTACATTCAAGAAAAGCTTTACACTTGGAAGATTACATTTGTTTGAAATAAAGCAGAGTTTGCTTCAAATAATATTTCTCGATTCAATAAGAAAATAAATGTTGAGTGAAGTATAGGCATAATCTTGTATTTTAAGAGTTATAATAATTAATCTGAGAATAAATTATTTCATTCGAGTATAGAATTATGAATTAATCCAAGAAAGTTCTTACGTTTATTATAAGTATAATATGCTCTTAAAACCGACTATTGCGTACTTGATTCAATGTTATAAAAGGATTCGCTTCAAAGCATATAAATTTCAGAACAAGAATTATTAAACAATTCGAATCAAAAACCTATGTACTTCAGAAAAGATTAGCTAGTACAAATTCACTGCACGGTGTTGTCAGCTGTAACGTATTTTAAAATGCAACCCCCAGAAACACAACGCATTTATAGAGAATCTGGCAAATTGGCATTATCGCGTGTTCATCCTTTGTCCATTTTCTGGAACATGTTTGCATCCTATCGTTAAGGTTGCGTTTTATTTTTTGTTAGAAATTCTTTGTGATTTAATTAATAAGTGTATGAATAAATTAAATCGAAATGGAACATTTGTTAAATGAATGGGGCATCAGCGACCTGTTACCAATATTTAAATGTAATGTAATGTGAGCCATTTCATTAGTTAGTCATGCTCTAATACTCCAAGTCCCTCTCTGTATTATTTGGCCTTTCAGGCTCAACTTGACCGCTTATTATACATAATTAAACCCCTTAAGACCAAACCTATGGGACGACTATGGTGGAGACACTTTCGCGAACATTCCAGAGTCAACGAGATACTATTTCTAGTCTAAATATAACGTTTCTGGCACCTTCTGGCAATTTTGGTGGGTGAGCATTCTAGACCACCAATTTGTATATAAATTGGTGGAGGAGAGCCATCAGAATCAGTAGTTATATGGACAGTGAAGATAAATAGTAATTAGTAGATATACAGTGGTGAATATAAATAGTGATCAGTGTAAAGACATTCGAAGTATATATAAATTAAAATAGTTGTGTTATAAAATAAATAATTGTTTAAATAAATTATTAATAAATAAACTGTTATTTGAAATTAAACAAACATCACAGTAAGTATATTTAGTTCATTTCTTGTTAGGTATTATTATATAAAAGTAAATTTATAATCATAAGAACACGAAACAAACTGGAATAGAAGTCAAAAAAAAAATGTATGATGCTGGATGACGACTTTTTGGAAAGACGACTTCTGCCTTGCTAAGACAAGAGGCCGTATCTACGAAAATTCTGATTTTAAGATTCTTACAAATTTAATAAGCTTACATTTTATTTTATTATAACACAAAATAATAAAGGCCTATTTGCATTAGAAAATATTTACTATAATTAAAAAAGGTTAGTAAAATATGTAAAACTTATTTGCGAGGTCTAAAAGGACGTACTTAAAAATATTCATTTTGTAGATACGACCTCTTATGTTAGTAGGACAAACTTTTATGTTCCATTTAGGTTTTGAAGTTATAAAATTATTATTTTTTTTAATTATAGGTGGGACACCTCAGAGGACAGAGGATTTTAATATATTAACTAAAAACAATTTTGAAAAATGTTTGTTTTTCGGTGGATAGGTACCAGTGAGAACCCTATTAAAAAGCAAAAACAGCCTGATCTTATTTCAAAATTAGTAATTTCTTCAATGAAACTATCCTATAATTCAACCAAAATCAATAAATTTATGTCCAAGATCATATTATTATTGTAACAAATTTAGTTGTGTTGGGATTTAAGAACAAGGTATTATTGAATATAAATAAAGTATAATATTTAAAACAAGTGAAAGACTATTTCATTTGAGCAATATATACTCTTATTTAATTAGAGGTATTTTGGTTAGGACAAGTTGATTCTAATATTGAAGCAAGGCTTATTAGCTATTGTTGAACAAGTATTACTAGAATTTCAAATCGAGACGAGTTTTACTTGCGGATATACAAACACAACAAAGCATTGAAATAAGACCATTCATCTTGAATGTAGTACACCTTTTTTTCTGTATAGAAAAGTTTATGTCATAATGGATGTTCTTGCAACTGGCTTAAAATAGAAAGGAACATAAAAACCATGTGTTTTAAATCGTTTAAAAATAAGTAACTAATTAAAAGTACATTAAAATATAATTAAAAATAATTATGTATTATTATGTTTTCCACGAATTAATTGCTTAAGAAAAAAAATGTGTTACGTCCAATGGTCACAAATAGTTTTCGCCCTGTAGACTAGGATCTGTTTCTGCCAAAGGAACCAAAAGAACCCATCTACCACCTACTCAATCATATTAATAACAGGTTACCTTTCCCACAAGTCACTCAAATTCATAGACCGAACTCTTGACAATTTTCCATTAGTCAAACAGCAGGTGATCAATGACAGTTCTTTATCTGTCTCGTCGTAGACTCTACTTGATTTGTCAAATTTCGAATGTGTCACTAGCATAATTGCGGTAATTTATTTATACTTCAATTATCAATCAACCTTCGGTATCATCGGATAGAGTTTTTTTACGGAACTAATGATTGATTTTTAAGGTGGAGTAGTTTGATGAAAGAACGACCGATACACGTGGTCATAGACTGTAAGGCATAGTTATATTATTCTAAATATACTTATGAATGAATTATGAATGAATTCTTAGTGTTATGAAAAGGACTCATTTTTTCTTTAATTTGAGATGTATAATCAAGTCTTAGAAATTATGTTTTTATCTCTTTATGTTTTTAAAAATAAGTCAACTAGATTAAAATTATTTTAATTAAAACAAACACTGGCAACAATAGAATACTATTAATAGTATATTAGTTGATGATCTCCAGGTTTATTTGCAGCATCAAACATTTAAATAGGTATACAAAATCTTTTGTCCTGATTGATTGACTGACTGACTAACTAACTGTCAGACTGACTGTCTGACTAGCATCTATTGACGCACAGCTAAAATGACTAAGTCTATAGTCTAGAGAACAAAGGAGTGCAGTCATTTAATTTGCAGAACGTAGTTGCTCAAGAGGTAAACATTTTATTTATACCTCATCCTTCAATGTTTATTTGAATATATCTGATCGGCCTAATTAAAGTTTTCGTTTAGGTTTATTCATGTTTCCATGGTTTTTATTATAATAAACCTTTTTTTTGACAGATAAGTCAGACTTTATTTTAATTGATTCGGAATTTTATATTAGTATATATTATTATTGTAATTTTATAGTATATACATAAAATAATGGCGAGTGCATTAGAAAGTATTGCAAGTACAAGTACGCGTAAACGACCTAGTGGACACAAAGCATTATCTTTAGAAGAAAAAAATATCGTACTTAATGTATTTAATAATCTTCGAAAAGACTTTGTTTCACTTTCTGTGGATGAAATAGCCACTAATTGTGAGACGTATACTGAAGTATCTAAGCGGACAGTATATAACAGTATTAAAGAAGATACAGTTATTGGAGAAGTCTCACATCCGAAAAAGTACCCAGGAAGAAATAAGACCTTTATTAAAACTTATGTATAGAATGTAATAAGGCAAATGGTACATTCTTTTATCTTTCGAAATAAAATTCCTTCACTTAAAAAATTACACTCAGATATAGAAAATAGCCCCACTCTTCCAAATACATACATCATATTTTCATTTGCAAAACATATTATATGAATTAAATGTTCGTTACAAGAAACGTGACAGAAACAGCTTTTTAACAGAGAAAAAGAAATCATTGTGTGGAGACATGATTATTTAAGGAAAATAGCGGACGCAAGGAATTAGCAAAAATAGGTATTTTATATACATACATACAGTAACAAAAATTTGGCAAGATACCTCAATCAAAACTAAAAAACAAGCCTTTATGGAAGGGGTCTCTTGTGGATTAAAAAATCCAACAGAAAAAGGAAATCATTTAATAGTAACCCACATTGGAAGCACCGATGGATTTTTGCCAGATGCTTTGTTAATGATCGAGTTAAAGAAAACAAAAGACTACGAAGAAATGGATGGCCCTATGAAAATTGGTTTCAGAACATTATAATGCATCCTATCACAGTCGATTAAAGGAGTCACTACCTACAACAAGATGGAAAAACAAGATATTTCAAAATGACTTAATTCTAAAAATATTATTAGTCCTCCTAAATCCTTAAAGGCAGAATTACCCGTAATGGCAAGGCAACATAAAAACAAATTCAAAAAATATATTATAGACGAGATGGCCCAAGAAAAAGAAATTGAAATTATTACGCAGAGTCACAATAATTAAAAGGTTATGTTTATCGAAACAATACAATATTTAAATTACCTGATGTGCGAAATTTGTTTTTGAAGGCATTGGAGAAAATGTATTGATCATAATAAAAAGGTGGAAAATTCATTTTGAAAAGTGGATATAGCATTGGAAAACTTAATAGACCCTACAATAATAAACCTCAGAAAAGACAATGATAATTATAACAGTAGTTATAGGGGAAACAATAACTTTTAAAGTCATTTCTTTAACTTTTTATTTTTGATTTTAGGTACTGGTGTTTGTTTTAATGCCAAGAGAATAAAAAAGGTTGTAACTCCATTAACATATAATCCTCCTTGTTATTTATTGGTTAAATTTATTTCGTTCAATGTTAAAGTGCAACAATTTTGTCAGAAGCATAGGGTTATTTTTATTGTTTGGAAATAATATAACTTTTTTTTCATTCAAAATTTAATATACGAAGTGTGCATATACCATTCTTTATGCAGTGACCTATTTATGTTATAGAAACTTATTTTGCGAAGTACGCTTATGAAATGTGATGTTATTTCCACTTTTTTTGCACTCTCCTTGTAATTCGACTATTCGCTCCGTGCGCGACAGCAGCGCCAATTCGTTTTGGTATTAATGGACTATTTCTGCGTATACTGACAAATGCAATTTTTAATAGAATTCGTAATTAAAAAGTATATATGTTAGTTTTAATAAAAGTATATGGATTTGTAAAACAAGTAAAACATTAATTTATTATTATTATATATTTTTATCTCTTAAATTAAAGAAAATTATGTATAATCATAAAAAATTAATAATAAAATATAGGCAGGCAACAGTATTTACTGGAAAATGTATGAGAAGTTGCCTAATTATTCAGTCAAGATAAAAAAAATACCATTTAATAATAGCGTGAAGTTAAAATGTATAAAAACGGGGTTATGATGGACAAGTAATGTTATTTTTAACAGACACGTTATTTGTGAACAGGTTGTAATTTCTGTGTGTTTATAAAATAACAGACCTGTTAAAAATAACACAGGTTGTCAATCATAACCCCCAAAAAAAAAGGATCGTTATTATATTTTCATTTTTGTTGGAAAGAAAACAGAATGAATAATTAAAACTGGTTTCCCATCAGTAAGTTACAAAATTGTATTCCAGCCACATATAATAATAATAATAATCAAAGGCAGAAATCTTGAAATATAGTCCTTGCTGAATGAACATTTAAGAATAAAGGGATATTAAAGAACATCGTAAAATGATAATTTATTGTTTATTTAAAACCTTTCAAGTTTCTGATGTCTACTATTTCCAGCATTACTATTATTATTACAAAAATAAAGGTAATTTTTCTTCTTATTGTACACCTATCCATTTATTTCTTTGATTTAATTTCCTATTTGCTACTGAAATTTTTTATATAAGTTTCACTGTTTTTTTTGCTAGTATTTGTACAATTTTCAACACAGTAACTCTGGTTGCTTATTTGTATTGTTTTCACCTACTTTTTTGAAAAAAAGTAAATTGTATACGTGTATTTGATATGCCAAAATTACAAAATATCGCCCTAAAATGCACGAATAATCCGCAGCTAGCGCTAGTATCGCTTTTGCTTCCCTTTCCATGACTTCGTACGGAGCGAATAGAAAACTGAAATTTGGAACATAGGTGTATTTTTTAAAATAAGCATACGATAAGAAAGGATTTTTTGACATTTTAACTTAACAAGGGGAGAAACGGGGGCGAAATAGATGGGAAACTTTGTATGAATGTCTCTGTTCTTTGAAGTTAGAAACATGAAAATTTGAAATAGAGCTACTGAGTATAAATAATTAATGACTTATTTCTGGGTTTTGGATTTTTCCATTTGAAGGGTGGGGGGGGGGGGGTAAAAGTTTGTATGGGCATATGGATTTTTTAAAGGTATAACTTGAAAATTGGAATTTAAGCTAATCTTCATAAATAAATATTGAGGTGTTTTAGGGTTTCTCGATTTTCACATTTTATGGAGGGGAAATTGGGGGTGAAAGTTTATATGGAAGTATCGGTTTTTTAAAGGCAGAAACTCGAGAAGAAAATTGGAATTGTAGCTACTCATCATAAATAAATAAATATTAACGTGTTTCAGGGTTCATGGACTTACACATTATAAGTTTGTATGAGAATATCGTTAAAATAAATAAAATTAATTTATTGAATAAAAATAACTAAAAATAAATAAAAAAAACTTTTTACGCCCTATAAAATATTGATAAAAATGACATGTCGCGATGTTCCAACCCCTCGACAGCCTAGATTAGATTTAATTAGGACTATGGGCCATGTGGCCTCCCCCACCTCGACCTTTTCAGATCTATTGTGGATATCCTTTAATCATTGTTTAGAGTACCTTGTCTAATGCGGTCTTTTGTAGTAAACTCCATAGACTGGAAAGTAGTTCTCCGGTATAGCTAGTTGCCCTTGGTTTTTCTTCTCCAAGTGTAAGGAATCTCAGTCTTACTAGACCTTCGCAGTAGCACAATACGTGTTCTGCCGTTTCCTCTTCTTCTTGACAGAATCGGCACAAGGCCTCTTCTGTCAGACCGATATTGAACATATGTTTGTTAAGCCTACAATGCCCTGTTAATAGACCTACTAGTATTCTAGTATTTTTCCTATTAAGGCTTAGTAGATGCTCGGTGAGTTTAGACGATGGTCCTTTTAAGAACTTTTTGGCCTGTCTCTGTCCTGGTGAGTTTTCCCACCACTCCTGAGATTTTTTAAACATCCACTGCTTTGTGCATGTTCTGATAGTTGTTTTTGTTACACCACAGAAGGGTTCTGGGCCAATAAGAGCATTTGATGCTCCTTCTCGGGCTAGTAAATCAGCCTCTTCATTGCCTTTGTGTCCCCTGTGGCCTGGTACCCACGCTAAGGTTAGTCTGTTTTGACTACCCAGCTCTGTTAGGGCTTCCAAACAGTCCCACACAAGCTTTGAGTGTACCTGCATGGAACTGAGTGCTTTTAACGTCGCTTGACTGTCTGAGTATATGACAATGGTTTTCCCATTTACCTTCTGTCTTAATACTTCTTTTGCGCAGTGATGTATTGCTGCTATTTCTGCCTGGAATACTGTCGCATGTTTACCTAAGCTCAGTGAGATTCCTGTCTTTGGCTTGGTACTATATATACCTACTCCTGAACCTTCATGGGTTTTGGAGCCGTCTGTATACCAGGTGAGATCTGCATGAATAGGAGGTCCTCCCGTCCACGCTTCCCTGTCTGGTATACTTACTTTATATTGCTTTTGAAAGCTATACTTTGGAAGCATTTCGTCTGAAGGCATTCCCATTATTTGGTCGTTCTCCAACTCTTTATATAGCTCGCTGTAGTCGCGTCCATGCAAACTGCTTATGGGCGATGAACCTTTGTGCAGTCTGTATGTGACAGACCTGGCTTCGCCTTGAATGAATATATGTAGTGGTGTTAGGTTTAGCATGACTTCTATAGCTGCTGTTGGAGTCGTTCTCATAGCTCCCGTGGTACTCAGGCATGCTTGCCTTTGAATACCATTGAGCTGTCGAATGGCTCCAGCTTGCCTAGTCTTTGGCCACCATACCACCGACCCGTAGGTTATCATCGGCCTTATGACTCTGGTATATAACCACAGGGACATTTTTGGTTGTAATCCCCAATTTTTTCCACACAACCTTCGACATAAGTTGAAGGACGTTGTGCTCTTTTGGGTGACTTTTTGCAAGTGTTGATTCCATGTTAACCTGTGGTCAAAGATGACTCCCAAGTATTTGGCCTCTTGAGCGAATGGAATCTTCACTCCTTTCAGTACTGGTGACTTTAGTCCTGTTGGTACTTTTCGTTTTGTAAAGTTGACTATTGTGGTTTTGTGAGGGTTTACTGTTAGTTCCTCCTCTCTGCACCACTCGTCGACAATGTTTAGAGCGGTTTGTGTGCGCTCCGATATTGTACCTGCGAACTTGCCTCTTACGACGATCGCCAGGTCATCGGCATACCCTAGGCAGTAAAAATCTGCAGAAATTAGCCTTTTTATAAGTTCATCCACTAGGACTGACCAGAGAAGGGGTGATAGTACTCCTCCCTGGGGGCAGCCCCTGCCTGCTTTAGCTGTCAATGTAGCTTCGCCTAGAGATGATGTTATTACCCTTTCTTCTAGGCTGGCTTTTATCCACTGACATAGGACTACTGGTACCCCTTTTATTGCTAATGCGTTAATTATAGATCTTGTTTGAGCATTACTAAAAGCTCCCTCAATATCTACGAAAGTTGCTACTGCCATTTCTTTATCCTCGAGGGATTTTGACAATAGCCTGTTAAGATCATTCAGGGCCAAATCGGTTGACTTTCCTGGCTGATATGCATATTGACGGTCGCTGAGAGGATTTTCTCTCAGTAGTTCGTCTCGTATATATCTATCTATTAGTTTTTCTAGCGTTTTCAGCATGAATGAAGATAGACTGATTGGGCGGTACGACTTTGGCGTCATGTCATTAAACCTTCCTACTTTAGGGAGGTATATGACTTTCACCTTTTGCCACGCCTTTGGTATGTGTCGCCAGGCTATACATGCTTTAAATATGCGACATGTGGAATTAGAATTTCCTGTCCCTTTTGTAGTAGAATGGGATATATTCCATCTACTCCTGGGGATTTGTATGATTGAAATTTGTTTGTAGCCCATCTAATTTTGTTCGGCCTCGATATTTCTGTAGCTAGCCTCCATTCCAAAGGAGTTGGCCTACGAGACCTTCTTTGAGGGCTATATGCTACTATCGGGTCTAGCAAAATTTCTGCGGCCGGAAAGTGTACTTCTGTGAGCATTGTTAACGTTTCCTCGAAGGTTTTCGTATAGGTTTCGTCATCTTTCCTGAGAAATCCTACTTGGTTTGCAGCACCCTCTTTAGCTAAGACTTTGTGGATTCTAGAGCATGTGGGTGTTTCAGATAACTCCTCACAGAACTTCCTCCACGATTGCCTTTTAGCCTTTCTTATCTCCTTGTTGTACTGCGTGAGTTTAGCCTTGTATAGGGCCCAGTCTCTTATGTTGATGTCCGTGCTTCCCCACATGGTGTGATGGGCATTGGCATCGCATCCTATGATGAGTTGGAGGTTAGCCCTTGCCGCATATGAGACTATTTCGCCCATTATATGCGGGGGACATAGCTCCTCGCCTGGGAAATATGCAGAACAGACTAGCCATCTTTTTGTTCCTTCCTCTGTCGGCGTAGTTAGGAGAGCTGTAACAATATCAGCGGTGCACAGCACCGGTATTAGTACACAATTTACCCTATTGTTGTATAAGATGCATGCGCGTGGTCTTTTAGACCTTTCGTTGTACAGAATCTTACCTTGGTTGGGTTTTAGGCCTGCTACCCTCCCGCCATGTAACCAGGGTTCTTGCAAGAGGGCCAAATCTAGACCCTCTTTGTCGAACCTCCTACATACTGTAGCGGTGGACGCCTTGGCATGATGGAGGTTCACCTGAAGAACCCTGATCGATCTGCTCAGTTCTGTGAACTGGGCAGTTTGTCTGCCTTCTTAGAGGCCTCTCCAAGTTCCATAGGTACAGTCACCTCTTGGGCTTCTTGCCTCTTGAGGGGACTGACCCCACTGTGGGAAGACTCCACCTCGTCGTCCTCTACCAAGGTTTCTTCCTCTGAAGAGGACTCTTTGGTGTCCTCTTCCCTGCTGAGGGAAGACTTCACCTCGTCGTCCTCTGCCAAGGTTTCTTCCTCTGTAGAGGACTCTTTGGTTTCCTCTTCCCTGCTTGTGCCTGGGTTATTCACCTTTTCGGCGGGTTCTTGGTCATGTCCTCCTTTGACTCTGAATTTAAGTCTCCCTAGGTCATAGTAGGGGGACATGTCCAGCTTTTTTAGCTCTTCCAGGGATTCAGGATCCATCGAAAAAGCCCACGTTTGACCTTTTGCCGATGGGGTTTTACCCCACACCGTCCAAAGGTGTGTATTTAGCCCATGGTTGGCTATTTTTAGCCTTTTGAGGATTTTATCCCCTTCGGGCCTTTGTCCTCTTTCGTCGGGGACGAATGTTGTGCAGGCTAGTGGCCTAGGGATATCGTTACCCTCCAACGCTTTCAGGTTTGCCCCTTCCCAAGGTTGGATGGTTGTGACGATGTCCCGCAACCAGTCTGCACTGGTTCGGTCCGCGCAAGTCACGACCAGCCTAAGGAAGAACAGCTTTTCTCTTGTACACTTGTGGTCTGTTAGAGAGTCAGTTTCGCAAGATGAGAACCATACTAGAATTGGGGTACACAAAGATATTCTTAATTAGATTACAATACTTAAATATTAGATTACTCTATTTAACTCTAACTTATAATACTACTACATACATACCACGAACTTCTTGAATACATGTCATTCTTTTTTGGGCCTTCATAAGTTTTTTATATTAAAAACACGACTCCATGTGTGCAAAGCCGCAGGCAACAGCTAGTAGTTTAATAAATAATTTGATGGGTATCTTATTGCCTGTTATGTTTAGCACATTCCAAATATCGCATTACTGTAGCGTAGCTACATGAACACAGACTTTAAAAGTTCTAGCACCCATTTTGCAGGTACAATTTGTACCAGTGATAAGTAGATCAGGTCATAATCACTTGGATAAAGTAAATATGATATAAAAAGACTACCTATGTTTTATACCTTGAATAAATTAAACATTGCTGTGTATCAAAAAATAATATTATTCCTTTAGGCTCGAGCAAGGTTGGTATTTAGAACAATATTTACAGTTTTCACGAATAAAACAGAAAGTAAAGCATGTAAAATGCAGAGCATGAAAAATGTAAGATAAAATGTAGATAAAATATACCACTTTTTAATGAAATAAGATCATTTTTGAACGAATGGATTCATTTGCTCGTATTTATTTGAATTGAATTTTCGGCATCACCTTGTATAGTAACAAAGTTGGCCATAATATCAAAGATTCGTTTTCATGAGAACGTTTATATACTTGTGTGCATAGAAATCGGTCCACTGTAAACTTTTTTTTTTAAATTATTAAACGACATTACTGTTATTAATTAATTATTAGACAACATTAAAGCATATTAAATTGTCTTTCAAACAGCATATTTTTTTTTGATCTGATGAATAATTATTTAAAAAACAAATATAGTTACAGTCAAAAGTTTACAGTGTGCCAATTTCTATGCACGCAAGTGGTTTTTGGATGGCTGATTTTGAATATGACATTAAACATTAGAAATCAATGGCGGATCCAATATGGCACCTGAAAATAATAAAAATTGGCTGTATTGCATAAAAATGAAACCTGAGGTGTTTTTGGGGTCGCTGATTTTTCATATAACATTAAAATTCGAAATACAAAATGGCGGATTCAATATGGCGTCTAAATATAATAAAAATATCTTTATTAGCATAAAAATGAAACCTGGTGGGGATCTAAGGTGATTTCGAGGCAGCTGATTTGGAATATAATTTTAAAAATTAGATTTACAAAATGGCGGATCCAATATGGCAGCCGTCAAAATAAAAAAATATTGTTGATTAAGATTTGAACTTAAAAATGACTGTAAAAACTTATTCATTAATATAATTACCACTTATTCAATATTTTTGTCTTTCATTTTTATTTCAAGATCATCCATATCCGTCATTTTGAACCTTGAAAATAGCCAAACAAAACAAATTTCAATAAAATTGGAAAGAAAATTTATTTACGGTCTGCCATATTGGTTCGTCATTTTGAATATTGTATTTTTGAGATTGGATTCATAATCAGCGATTCCAAAAACCTTTTTAGTGACAAGTATCAAGCGAATTCAGTTGACTTTAAAAAGTTCGACCACCATATTGGAACCGTCATTTTGAATTTAATATTTTTCACGCCTGATTTGTACTGAGAGACAAAAACCGTCGGGCAATAAGTTTCACAAAACTATATTACTATAGTCCAGGATCCGCAAGTAAGGTCGACCTTCACCCATCTGTTTACTGGATGAAAGTTTCTTTTTATTAAATAAAATATGTTTTTAAATATATCGCAAATGGGTTGCCTAAAAAAAATACGGTCCGGCCATATTTTGCTTTCCTTTCTGTGTTCAGATGAGGAAAGTATAGGAATCATGATAAAAGTTGCTTATGATGTCATTCTCTATTATTTTGTCCCTATACATGATTTCCCTAAAATGGACCTAATTCGAGATATTTAAGAAAAATTGCAAATTTCGAATTTGGAAGACAACTCAAAAACTGATAAAGAGAAAAACACCAAATAGGCTTTAATCTATCATGCGGTGAGCTGATTAAAGTTTGGGCATAATCGAAGCATCTGGTAAATACTTATTTTCTTAGGCAACCCTTTCGCGATATATTTATAAACATATTTTATTTAATTAAAAGAAACTTTCATCCGGTAAACAGATGGGTGAAGGTCGACCTTATTTCGGATCTTAGACTAAAGATTAAGAAAAAAATAGTCGATTGCCTCTCCTTTAAATGTTTATCTTCCGAAGAGGGTTCTATTGGGTGTTTTACAAAACGATTTTAGGAATAGGAGTCTCTTACTGAATATTCAAGCCAAGGATCATTACTTGCCTGTAATTCGAGTTTAATGTTCTCTCCTCTAGACTGGCCAAAGCTGGCTCAATTTATTTTAATTATTTTTAAGCATTAATTTATTCTAAAAAGTATTTTAAGTAGTGGTTTGTACGTCTTCAAAATTTTGGAAGAAAAAAAAGATAATAGAAACAATATGTTTTCGTTATTTCAAGGTACATTTTTACACACTTTTGAAAAGGCTTTGGTAAGGCTATGCGGAAGGTACATAAGGGATGTGTTGATTACAACACCACTACACCCAAATCAATATGCATACACCCCTTGACAGATCTACTTCAGCTGGTTGGTGGCCTGATAGAGAGATTACTTGGGTGTTTTCATTGAAATCGATGGTGCTTTTAACAAAACCACTTTCTCCAATATAATACACCCACTAACCTACAGGAATGTTCCACATGTGGTTAGTGGGTGGAAACATAACATGCTCACGAAGCAAGCAGTAAACATACGTTTAGAAGATGTGAATATAAGAGGCTTCGTTGCGGGGGGATGTCAACAGGATGAATGCTATCACATCTAATGTGAAATATGATCCAAGACACCCTCATCAGCCGCCTCAATAATGACAGTCACTACACATTAGCGTAATGCAGATGACCTGGTCATTCTGAAAACTGGGAATTTTGAGAACATACTCCGCGAAAGAATGCATGTAACTCTCAAAATCATAGAACAGTGGTGCAAGGACCATTTACTGTCTATCAATCCCAAGAAGACAGAAATGGACAAGGAAAAGGATGAAAATGGAATTAATACCTCCAGAGATCCTAAACACAATACTAAACTTTGTAACAGAGGTGAAGTACCTAGGTCTCACATTTGACAGCAAGTTAACATGGAACTCACATTTAGAGAACATAGTCAAAAGAGCCTACATTGCTTATGAAAAATGCCGCCGAACCGTGGGGCGCACCTGTGGTTTCTTCTCCAGAGTCGACACATGGACTTACATGGCCATCATAAGGCCTATGCTAAGGGTGCAGTTCTCTGGCTACCGAAAACCTAAAAATCGACAGCTATCCGCAAACTAAACCAAATTCAAAGAACAGTATGTCTCAACATAACAGGAGCCATGAAAACCACACTAACCAGACCCATGGAAGTCATTCTTAGTCTAACTCCCCTTGATATTTACATCAAGGAGGTTGGTCTGATGACAATGACACGCCTCCCAACCGTTGGCATAGAACCTGATATAGGCTCTGGTAAGGCGAGACGTCGCTTTTTGGCAGGAAGCGCTCACCGAGATATATAGAATAAATAGAAGAGCCGAAAGTGGCAGATACGATTCATATCTAAATACACCGACGGTTCTAAAACAAATCAGGGCTCAGGAAATAGAATATACTCCAGATCATTAAACCTAAACCTAAATTGATCTGTGAGCAACAGTGCCAGAGTAGTTTCAAACCGAGCTCACGGGGATTCTCATAGCAGCAAAATAAATCACAAGAAACAGTATTGCTGGAAGAAACATGCTCACCTATACAGATAGTAGACGAGCACTACTCAACCTGAACACATTACGAATTTACTCAGGGTTAGTACTAGAATGTCACCAAGCTTTGGCCCAAGTATCAAACAACAATGTAGTCACCTTAAGATGAATTAAAAGTTAGACCAAATTGAAAGGTAACCGTCTTGCTGATTCACTAGCAATGAAAGCAGCCAATCAAATACTTTTTGAACCTGGCCCTTCTATTGGACTGACAACAGTGGCAGACCGAATTAAAGAACATTCCCTTGTAAAATTCAAGGAATGATAGAATGAAACAAGAAACTGCAGAGTTGCCAGGGAGCTTTTAAATTATCCTGACAACACTACTGCAAACAAATACCTGACTATGACCAGACAGAATATGCGCCTGATTACAGGCATTTTCACTGGTTGTTGCATTTCCATATCATAGGGCTTTTAGAATCCGCAGGGGGTACGAACAAGAAGATGAGAAGCGTTAAGTATATCCTCTATGATTTTCTAATACTTTTGTTTATTAGAAGATTTAAGTTCAGCGAGTATCTGCTAACACCGGTCAATATAAGAGAAAAACTCTTTAGCAAAGTTTTCAACTACACTAAATATGTAGGCTGGCTCACAAGCTAGGAGGTGCCTATCATCTTAAAAGTATGCACAATGGATTTAGTGAGGCCTAAGTGCTGTGGAGTAACCCACCCTCCACAGGTTACAGATACACACTTTCGAACATAAAATGCGACAAAAAATACTTTTCGTGCAACAAAAAATGGTCTTATATTTTCTCCAGGTCTCACTTATATTTTTTCTGTTGTTAAATATTACGAAATTCGACTTTCATCATTGCCATAATGGGTTGGTGCAATGAAACAAAATGCACCTTTTTAAAGTATCAAGCTGGTTTAGTTTAAAATGTGATATATTTTTTACAATTTTATTAATTATGACTTTGATGTTTATTTTTGGTATCGCCCTGTATAGTAACAAGGATGGCCAAATTAAACAAAATGCTTACTTTAACTATTAAGAGAGAAATTAAAATTTCAAAAAATTATGCCGTGGAAAACCTATTAAAAGTATGAGTTATCTTTTGTCATACCTATAACTTTATGATTTTAGAATTCTTAACTGCAGACAACACAATTAATTACAATTGGCAAAATTTGTATAATATCATATCATGCTGTCCTTTTATAATAAATACAATACTTATGATAGTTTCCAGAATTATTTTTGCAGATAATAATTTTTTTATGTTTACTTAAAATACTGCAGTCAGGATATAGAGAAGGCATTTGCCCATTCATGCTCACCGATCGACCGACCGATAGCGGTCGATTTGTTGTATAAACTCTGATCTAAAAATACAAAACCCAATAGACTATTTTTTATCTAATTAATAATCAAAAGATACCAAACAAACTTTTCAGCGGTCAGTTTAAAGACGAAATGCAACGGTCGCGTTCGCGTTCGACCCAATTCATCATTTCAAGTAGCAGTTTTGCCCTAATCTGATATGCAGATATGAAACCTATCCTTGATCGTATGCAAATTAATTCTCGGTACAATTCTCCTTTTTTGCCAAAGATACGTATTTTTCGATCGGATCGTTAAGCACAAATTGCTTTTTTTCATTTGATTGCAACAAGTAACAGTTCGGGAGGATTCATGATGTGGATAAGTTGGCCACCGATCTAGGATGGGTCGGAAGCGTAAAAGAAAATTAACGCTTGTGTAGTTGTAGCCTGTTTCCGGTTCCGGTTGGTAGACGGGCGAGCGGTGCCGCTGCGATCGTAGCTCGATCCGTGATGCCGATGTCGATGCGATGAGGAGATGGACCGATACGAAGCCAGTTTTTTTATATGATTGTGTTTAATTTAGATCTGTACCTATTTTGAATTTTATACAGAAACTTCTGAAATTCCACTGCAATAGTTTGATTATTGCAGGGCCGTGTTAGACAATGGGTGGTATGATTAAACCGAAGTACGTGCTAATACTAGAAATATTAGCATTTTCTACAAAGTGTATACTTCAAAACTAAGAAGGAACTCTATTTCAAAGTAGATACTTTTAATTTTTCGGGAACCTACTACACTAAGTAGCACTCTCGTAAAAATGAATAAAGTATTTACTACAATTTGAAGTACCGACTTCTTACAGTAGATACTTCGATTTCAAGAAGAAATTTAGTATTTGCTTGACGTTAGTGAAATTGGTAGACTAGCAGCTTCTCTGAGATTGGTACAGTTACTTTTATTAGAATATGGATGAAATACGCAAGAGAAAAATATATAATGAAATAATACACTACAATCATTTTTTATTTCCCTTTTTATTTTAAGATCAATAGGAATAACATATCTTACCTATATTCGGACAAAATATTGAAGAAGGTGATTCCTCCCTGTTCACGTACAATAATCATACTATACCAGAGTATAATGAATGAAATCACGCGCTTAAAACTGCAGAAGTTATCGGTATCACGTGTCAACTAGTCATAAATGCATGTTTATTGCCAAAATGTATTACGCCAGTGGCCAAAGAAACTATTGGCAAATTAAATGCGGTAATAGTAAATAATATTAGATGAAAGTAGGTTGGTTATCTATTTTTGCAGTAATAATCATTTATGTTTATAATTTTGTTTTGTTTATTGTTAAAATATGTAAATATTATGCGTGGCGTAGAAACACTATTGGAAAATTAAATGGGGTATTATACTAGAACAAAATATTGAAGAAGGTGCGCCTTTAAACTGCAAAAGGTATCGTTATCATATCAAAGTGCACTCTTCCAGTGTCGCAGAAATACTATATTGGCAAATTAAATGCGTATTTGTAAATATTACTAGATGAAAGTAGGTTGGTTATCTATTTTTGTTATATTAATTCATCTATGATTATAATTGTATTTTGTTTATTATAAAAATATGTAAATTAAGCTTGGTATCACCCACTTGAATTCTAAATCTATGAAGTTTCGTAATCCATTGATTCTGCAGAACTATCACTGGAATCGTCTTTATCGTCGGAACTTAAAGTTATGACTAAACGTTCAACTACCGTTTCGATCATACCGTCCAAGCACCACATATTATTTTCTTCCTTAATTACATGGGAAATAGCATTGTGCCAATCTTCAGGTTTTATACGTTCTATACAGGTTTTTAATAAACTTTGAACGTCGGCTATTTTAAAAGTTTTATTTTCTCGAGCTACAAACCCTTTCACTTGCGCCCAAATTAGTTCAATAGGATTGAATTCGCAGTGATAAGGGCGGAAGTTTTAGTACCGTAATACCACGATCACGAGCCATTGTGTCGACAACATATTAAATATATTTATGGCGATGTTCCTTTATTAGGTCCGTTAATTCCACTTTAAGCATCTCCTCAGTAAATGTTATTGCTTTATCCCGTAGCCAGGTATGCATGTCCGCTTTCCTACTGGACATTATCGGAATGCGTTCAACTGGTCGACTGTGATAAGAAGCGTTATCTAGTACAATAACTGAATTTCGTTTTACATGCTGTAATACTTCAGTAAACCATTTTTTAAAGCATTCCGCATTCATGTCCTCGTGGTAGTCTCCTGTTTTTTTCGATATGAATACAAGAGCGCTATTTTTCAAAAATCCACTGTCACTTCCGATATGGGTAACAATGTGGCGCTGTCTTTACCTGATGGTGCTTTCAAACCTGTAGATAATTCCTCTATAAAAGCTTGGCGATAACTAGTTACAGAAGTATCTTGCCATATCTTAGATACCGTGTGTCCAGCATTCACCCACGTTTCATCGAAATAGTATATCTTTTTTTAGCGGCTCCAAACTCTTTAATATTTCGTAAATAACGCCGTCGCCAGGGCACTATATCTAACCTCTCAATTAAAATTGATTTCCTACATCGTTTGACAAAACGAAATTTTAGGCCCCATAAAATTTTTCGTAAAGTTTCACGGCTCATTAATGGAATTTCTTCGTTTTCTCTTAATTTCTTTAAGTGTTGGGTCTTTGTTTTCGAAGAAAAAAAGAATGTACAGTTCTTCGAATGATTTGTTTTTGGTTATCGCCCAATTTCAACAATTTTCGACCACGGGTATGCGTTTTATGGGCTTCTAAGGAGCCTTTTTTTGTCTTTTCACGTACAATACATTTAATTGTTGAAAGAGATACTCCAGTTAAAAAAGAACTGCGGTTTACAGCTTCATTTGTAGGAAGTGTTTGTTTCAGCCCATCATACACTTTCTATATAATGTTCTTTTCATCCTTTAATAAGGGCTTTCGCCGACGTAATTGGGTTTCACTTGGACTCGCCTCTGAATCCATTACTATTGTAACAATATAATTCTACTATTAAATTGTTTTTATTAAATTTATAAAGACACCAATATTTTACTATTTAATAAACTTTTAAAGTACCTACCTAATATACTACACAATAAATAAAACTCCCTGAATATGCACTACCACTACCAAATTGTAAGGCACAAATATGAACTCCTACTCGTATATCAGAAAAGAGCACTTATACAAAAAAGTGTTTATAAATATAAAATAATTATCGTAAATAGTTAAAGCGATACAAATCTAACTTCGTCGAAAGTTAGTTTTTAACTGTCTTTGTACCTATGATGACAATATTCAATCTGTAACCCGTCTGTCGTTTGTTTACTTGAAACACATTCATTTGTCATCGCCTTCAAATATTAGGGTATCATCTTACAAAATTTTACTCTCTATATTGCAGAGTTAAAACTGATTTCAACTGATTTAGCGGTTTTGACTCTTCACCTGATCCACACATGGACGGACTTTTTGTCTGTCTAACTAAATGAATGTAACGATCAACGAAATTGCCAAGAACGGAGATGACACGTTTTTCAAAGCAGTGTTTTTAAAACCATTAAACACAGATAACGAAGTCATTAGGGAATAAATATATTCATTTCTTGAAAACTATCAAAAACGTATATTTAACGCATCATCTCTGTTTAAATAAAGATGTTGAGAAACAAATTTAATAAAGTTTACTAACAAATACCTAATAAATAATAAATAATTATTTGGTATTTGATACAACGCCTATGCTGACTCTGTTACTTTCGGTCGGAATTTTCATTCTAGACAACAGTGTTGATCATGCATATGACTCACCTTCTCCAATATTTTGTTCTAGTATAGCTAATACATTTCTGACAGAAGTAAACGAAACTACAGACTGTGCGCTCACACACATTCAGCAAAAGGAAGTGTTTTTAAGAAGCTTAGGTATGTTAAAATAGAAATTAAATAGGAAAAATAATGCAAAGAATACCCAAAATATAATAAATGACAAAATGGAATAATTAATTTGACTATCGTTGTTTATGGAGACTCTGGATTTCAGCTACGTGTTGGAGTTGATGTTGGGATCCATCAAACAACGGTGTCAAAAATTATTGATAAAGTTTCACGTGCCATCTACAACAAAAAAAAAATATTGGATTAAATTCCCTGCTACAGGCGATACGTTTAACATAGTTAAAGATGAGTGGGCAGTGCATCATGCAATACTCAATGTTATTGGTGCAATTGACTGCACTCATTTTAGAATTTTAAAACAATATGTACATGATGACGAATAGAAAAGGAATTCCCTCAATAAATGTACAAGCCACGTGTGATAGTAGATAGATGTTTACCAGCGTAGATGCAACATGGCCTGGAACAGTCCACGATTCTAAAATATGGTACAATTCTTTTATTTACCCCATTATGTATATCAATCAAGAAAGAGTCTTTGGGGAGATTCCGCATATTTAATAACTCCTTAGATGCTTACACCATTTAAAAATCCGTCAACAAATATTGAAAAATATTTTAATAAAATACATGCAAGAGAACGGGTTATTATAGAAAGATGCTTTGGGCATTTGAAAAGGAGTTTTCCAATGTTAAATTATACAATACGACTTAAAGCTGATATGTCGATATATTGTGTGGATTTATTTCACATAATTGTGCTAAGTTTTTTGAACGATTCATGTAAAGAATTTTAACAAATTTATGTAGAAGAAGAACCAGTTTTGCCTGAATTATATGCTGAACCAAATAACGCTGACATTAGACGCCCCATAGTACCTATCCAGTTTCGTAATGAAATTGCAGAACTGATGTACAGACAACGTTAAAACATTAAATTAATAAATATTGTTTTGTTAGTTTTGATTTTATATTTTAATGAAAACCTATATCACAATAATTAAACTTAATAAACTTATTTATAAAGTAATAGAACGTAAAGCTTTTTTTAACAAAAACAACTAATTAGTAAAACGTCACGGATAAGTTTTTATTTTTAAATTATTTTAAATGCTCGAATGTTGTGCAAAGTAATCTTCTACGAATTACTCTACAGCTCCTGTGGCTTTTCCTACAGCTATAGCAGTTTTTTCCTGAGCTAAAGCGGCCCTTTTTTGAGCTATAGCAGCATTAATTTGTTGAACAAGTAACTTTTCTTGCAATTTTTTAATGGATTCGTTTTCATCACTAAAAGGTGTCCCATCCTCTTCATCATTTAATCGATCTACATTTTCATCTCTACTGGTATCTGCAATCACGCCCCCTAAAAACGTGTTACATTACAAATTACGTACAATAATAGACTATATATACTAGATACATACTACACATACATACTACAATACTACATTATGACATTATGTATTTGGAAATATACTTAAAACTCTTTGAATTACTGGATTTTCATTTCCATTCCATAGGTCATAAAACTTTTCTTGCCACTCATTTAATTTTATTTTTTATTTCCTGTTTCCTTCATATCCGTAATTTTCTTTATTTTGCTTTTCATATTATTAACTTTTTTTATTACTAAGTTTTCTTTTGTATTGCTGCTATAAATCTCCGTTAATTCTTTAAGGGCTTTGTCTTTTGCAGATTTAATAGCAGGTGTCATTTTTTTATCCATAATTATTTTATGATCTTCTAGCATTATAACAAAAGCTAATTGGGAATCTTATTGATAGGTCATTTCTTCATCTGATGACATTTTACAAAACCACTTTAATACTTCAAATAAAAATGAAAAAAAAAAAAATTAGAAACTTGTCAGAGCCTGCTAATTCTCGATGTCAAACTGGGAAGATGCTAGACATTTTAAAGCAAATACTACGTAATTAAAGTAGATACTACAAGCAGTGTAGTAAATACTTCGACGTTAAGCAAAAACTACCGGAACTGACCAGATGCTTCATGATGAAGCAGAAACTTCGTAGTAGGTCCTTAAAATTGTAGCATTAACATCTACTTCGTTTTTATTCATACCACATAATGCTACGGACAGAGTTTGGGGACCCTTTTAAAAAGCCGAAATGTACTAACTTTGGTTTTATAATTTTATTGGTTACGCTAGTTAGTTAAACTTCGCCTACTGTCAGAGTAACAGTAAAGTTTTTCATCTTATGAAATTATGAATTATATAGGAATGTCGGTAAAATTACCTCAGATAAACGAAAGAAATAGATAGGTAAGTAATGAGTGCCGTTTAGCATCAGCTTTGTTTTGTTTGAAGCCAATATAGGTACACGAACGTTTAACAGTTTGAATCTCCAATGGCCTATCAAGTGGTTTTTCATCAGAATTCAAAGAATTGTTTTTTAAATTTAAAGAAAAATGCAATTCTGACATAAAATGGTTCAAATGATTCAAATTTATTCAAATATAATAAACGTTTTTATAAAAAAAGGTATTAAGTAATCACACTGGTAATATTGTTTATAAGTAGGTAAATGATAATTATATTATTTGCAAAAAAAAGAAGCAATAATTCTGTACAAACATTTTTTTAAATATTATTAATCATATTTTTAATAAACATTAATATTTCTTAACTATTAACAAATGCAAAAATACTTTCTTTACTATTAATAAATATAATTGCATCTTTAGTAGTTATTTAATTAGTTATTAAAGTATTGTTGCAATGGTTTTCGGTAAACTCCATTTGTTTCCAAACTCAAACTTTTGAAAAAAAGTATTTCAATCATAAAACTGATTTTCTCGAACCTTCCAGATGTTTCTTAACACGGAATGACATTTCTAGACTGTTCTCTCTTCTTCATTTATTCGGCCTTTTACTTATAACAACCACAAGTACACTGTGGGGTAATGGATGATACTGCACTTCTTTTTATTCATACGTAAACCTATAACAGCCGCAGGTTACTGCAGGGTGCAGGGTAACATTGCTCCCTCCTCTCTAATTAATCGTTTCAAATAACTTGATTACTGGGACCTGGTTAGTGCCAACAGGGGAGGATCTGGACTACGGTTTCGCTAACTTTTCAATTTGAACTACCTTGGGTTTACTTCCCAATGACAACTAAATGTGGTTGACCAGGTCGTTGATTTTTTGAGGATGGTGTAGGGGCCTTCCAAGTCCTTTTCTGCGCTTGGGATTGTTTAGCCATTCTGTGTCGCCTCTCTTAAAATGTGTCCCTGTGGAATGCGTGTCAATTCTAGGAGGCTTTCTTCCAAAAAAAATATCACGGGGAAGCTTCATCTCCCTTTCAGTAATTATCATAGATGAAATATAACTGGTCAATTCATGTTCAGAGTTTCGGTAGGCTAGCAAAAATAGAGGAATTAAAGTGTCTCAGTTCTTTTGGTTATAAGAGACGAACATTGAAATATCTTAGCAATTGGTTCTATTGTGTCTTTCTACCATTCTGTCGAAGTGTGGGTGAAGAGGTGTAGTGCATATTTTCCTGATGCCTAACATTTTCATCAATTCTTGCCATAATTCGGATTCAAAATTTCATCCTGGTCAGAATGAAATTCCAGAAGGTCAACATGTCTCGTTATAACGTTCGTCATGAGTGCTTCCACCATTGTCGTCACTTCCTGATTCGGAATAGAGACTATTTCGGGACACTTTAAAAAATAGTCCATAACAACCATCTAGTATTTGTTTCCCCTCTCTGTTAAACGAAGTAGTCCGAGGATATCTGTGGCGATTCGTTCGAAATGCTCTCCGGAAAGGTACTGTTTCATTTTACCGGCTTCTTATTTTAGGCCATTTTCTGTCATTGCATAAATCACAAATTTTCTACATCTCGTCAGCAATTGACCCAATCAAATCTCTCCTGAACTCGCGCCAGTGTCCTTTTAGTACCAAAATGTCCTCCTAAACAGCTGCTATGAACTCCTCCAACCAGTGGCGGCTCATTGTAATTTAAATTGGGTGTTAATTTTTTCCAATAATTTCATTTGTAAGTTTGGTTCAAAACTTTGTACAAGTGTAGTTATTATTATCAATATCATACTGTTTTCAAGCATACAACTATTAATGAATGAATAAATAAATATTTCAGTTATTGTAATATTTATTTTGTTATTAATACATTGAAACCTTCTATTAACATTATAAGTTAGACAACTATATGATTTTTCTTCATATTTTGAGATTATTTTTAAATATATATCAGGTTATGTAGAAAGCTTAACATTGATATTTGTGTAAAAAATATTATACGAAACTTTACCTACTATTTTTCAGTTTTTATTGTAAATTTAATCATTTTCACAATTTGTCACACATGTCAAGTAAAATAATATATTTTTAAATACCTTTTATTGGAAAAAAAAGTGAACTAAAATGTGAATTTTATAAGATCAGTCCCATCACAATACTGTCATGAAATTCCTAATCCGACCCTGTGTCTAAAGCAAGAGCGACCTTCAGCTGGCCCCGACTCATGCTCGAGGCGACGGAATGTTCTGGTAATGCCGCTGAGGCTCGAGAAACGGGTAGAAGTGTGCCGTTGAGTCAGAGATCGAATTTTCGGGACCGTCTAAATACTTCTAGTAGCAGAGTTGGGCAGTTTAGTTTAGTAAAAAGTATTGGACTGAACACATAAATTTTAATAAATAAATTAAAATTGTGAGTTAGTGCCCAGTATTATTTAAATTAAATAGTACGTCATAAATAAATTGTAAATAGTGTGTTTTAAATAAATAAATAAACTATAAATAAGTTAGACTATCGTTACAATACATATTATTAAAGAAATACAAACTAGAATGAAGATATATAATGCATGGCATTCTCACCTTTAGTCTTCACAGTTTAACAGGCCCCATTAACCCCCATTTTCAGAATCAATAAGCTCTATCCCCTTGTAGAGCTTGATTTTTCCAAAAATTTCTAGTTACTATTATTGTTTGTTAGATTTATTTTAAATATTTCGACCGTCTTAATCCCGCCCCCACTTTTATTCTTTTTTTTTACAATCAATAGGCCTCATCTTTTTATAGAGCTTGATTTTTACTTAAAATTTCATTTTTGATTCATGATTTTTTTTAACTATTAAAACTTTTTTTAATTATTCATGAATTGTTGGTTTTTGTAACATATTTCTTTGTTCTGATAAATTATCTATGACATAGTGTCATGTACCTCCAACATGCCTCTATAAATAGTACGACTAACGTGAGAGTTAAAAAGTGTTGTTTAACGTTTAACTTGTAAGTTGATTGAACATTGAACATAATAAACAGTGAACAATTAAGTCTTTTTAAGTCAACTTTTATTGTGACATCACTATACATGGTATAGAATACCCCTAAAAGATCTCGATGAGCCAAGTTTAAAAATATAACCTTTATAAAACTGCACTATGTCGACATATTTCAGTTTACCTCACAGGTAAATATCAGTAAATATTTAATTTAGTCTTCATGATATAGGTACATACCTAACATAGACACAAATATTAAGTTTCTTGACTTAATTTAGGCTAGTGCAATATTTATATTTTATATCGTCTTTAAAAAACTGTAATGTAAGTATGTAAAATCCTCAGCGCTACATCAGTCTGACGCTGTTTATCAGTACCTCTAGCATTTATAGATAGGGCATTTTTCTGTAACTTTAAGATTTTTTTAAGAACACCCATGATTAAAATAAATATGAGGGTCATTAAATTAAAAAGTACTGTGCTCAAATTGAGAATAAAACTTATTGATTTAAAGTAGCTACAACTCTATTTTTCTTAAGAATTTTTTAAGAACGCTTAAGATAAAATAAATACCTATATGGGTTTCTTAAATTTAAAAATACCGTGTTTAATTTGAGAAAAAAACTTCTTGTATTTGTATTTGATTTGAAGTATGTATAACGATTTTAGTATTACATCCCCACTTTTAAATCTCCTCTAAGAACAAATTAAGACAAGAAAGTACATTTATCGCCAGTGCATCTTAGATTTTTATTTTAAGCATTAGAAATAATATACTTACTTAATTGAACAATTTTGCTGCTTGATTTAATCATTTATTTAGACAAGTTTTTGGCATGTGTGCTTAAAAATTTCTTAAATAAAGATTGTGGCATGCTTGGCACAAAAACAAGGCCGAAAATGCTTGTTTTTTACTTAAAATGAGCATAAATTTCTATCTGTGAAATTATTCAATTCTAAAGAATTCCGATTAACTCTCAAAAAATCGGCCGTGATGTTTTTTCAGATTTCATTCGTTAATTACCCCTCCTCTGAATTATATCAAATATGGAAAGTTGTGTTGGGAAATTCGATGTGGATTTTAATAGAACAAAAAATAATTAAAATTACCTTTCTCGTTACTCCTGATTGACTTTTTAATAGAAACGATATTCATTCAACTTTAAAATTCAACCTACACCCAACATAAACATGACAAAGGATAAAGACATAGGTGTATCTGAGCGTTACAACGACGACTAATTTCATTACTGGAATATTTTCGAACTAAACTTTGACCCTCTTACATGTTAGAAAGATATATAAGAAAAGGATAGGACGATGTCCGCTCGGATGTAATTATTTCGGCACGATGAAATCTCGTGAGAACAGGAAATACTTGACGTCGCGGAACAGGTGTAAGGGTTTTAACCCGTACCTTCTTATCTACGTTCAATATTTGAAAGTGTGATTCATCACACACGGCTGCACATAAGCGTTTTCATTTTCTAAGAAAAAATTAAATTAGTGTTAAGTAGGTATTATTAAACAACATTAAATAGTCAATAAAAGTATGTACGGCAGAAAAATTAATCTCTATGCTTTGAAAAAGGTCTGTGAACTTGGCACCACAACATTGCAAAAAAGGGTCAAAAATGTGTGAAAGGTTTGCCCATTATTGCCCATGAAATAACTTTTTTTCCCACCCTCTGTTTTCACAATATATCGAAAATAATTTTCGCGGGCCAACTTCCAGACAAAAGTTAAAATTTTCATAATTTAATTTCACGGCATAATAGCATTTCGTTTGCTCACGTTTGCCCATAAATTAGTTTTTTCAGAAAAAAATTAGAGAAATTAAAAAAAAAACAAAAAAAAATATTTACAAAAATGTAATATGATAACTGCATTAGATAATCATTTGTTAGCCCATGTTTGCCCGTTTTTTGTTTCACAAATTTCCATAACAAACTTCAAAAAAAAAATTAATTTAGATTTATTTGTGAGTTAATAAAAAATGTTTTCTGAGGATTGCCCCTTTTTTTTGTAAAATCCTCGTTCAATAGGGGGGCTTAAACTCCAATAATAGTGCATTTATATGTGTTTATTAGTGATATAAAAATAGGCAAACATCAAAATAATTCCAAAAAAAAAGTGTAAGTTGCTAAGAAATGTATTCTGAGGATTGTCCATTTTTTAAAAAAATAAGGGGGCTTAATCTTCGATAATAGTGCATTCCTGTGTTTTTATTTGATATTAAAAATGGGCAAATATTAAAATGATTCCAAAATAATTGAAAGTTGCTAACAGATGTATTCTGAGGATTGCCCATTTTAGAAAAAAATCCTCGTCCAATAGGGGGACCTAATCTCTGCTAATAGTGCATTTCTGTGTTTTTATTTGATATTAAAAATGGACAATTATCAAAATAATTGAAAGTTGCTAAGAGATGTATTTTGAGGATTGCCCATTTTCTAAAAAAAATCCTCGACCAATAGGAGGGCTTAATCTCCGATAATAGTGCATTTATGTGTTTTTATTTGATATAAAAAATGGGCAAACATCAAAATGATTCCAAAATAAGTGTAAGTTACTAAGAAAGGTATGCTGAGGATTGTCCATTCAAAAAAAAAAGAAAGTCCAAAGGGCAATCCTCAGAATACCTGTTTTAGTAACTTACACTTATTTTGAAAACATTTCGGTGTTTGCCCATTTTTTTATATCAAATAATCAAACATAAATGCACTATTATGAGAGATTACCCCCTATTGGACTAGGATTTTTTTAAAAAATGGGCAATCCTCAAAATACATTTCTTAGCAACTTTCAATTATTTTGGAATCATTTTGGTGTTTGCCCATTTTTTATATCAGATAAACACACATAAATGCACTATTATTGGAGTTTAAGCCCCACTATTAAAAGAGGTTTTTTTTTAAATGGTCAATCCTCAGAATACATTTCTTAGCAACTTACAATTATTTTGAAATCATTTTAATGTTTGTCCATTTTTTCATAGCAGATAAACATACATAAATGCACTTTTATCGGAGTATATGCCCCCTTATTGGACGAGGATTTTTTTTAAATGGGCAATCCTCAGATTACCTTTCTTAGTAACTTACATTTATTTTTGAATAATTTCGATGTTTGCTAATTTTTTTTATATTAAGGAAAAACAGAGAAATTCACTACTATCGGAGATAAAGCCCCCTATTGGACGAGGATTTTTTTTAAAAATGTGCAATCCTCAGAATATATTTTTTAGCAACTTACAATTATTATTTTGGAATCATTTCGATGTTTGCCCATTTTTTCATATCAGATAAACACACATAAATGCACTATTACCGGAGTTTATGCCCCCTATTGGACGAGGATTTTTTTAAAAATGGGCAATCCTCAGAATACCTTTCTTAGTGACTTACACTTATTTTGGATTCATTTCGATGTTTGCCCATTTTTTTAAATTAAGTAAATACACAGAAATGCACTATTATCGGAGATTAAGCCCCCCTATTGGACGAGAGTTTTTTTTTAAATGGACAATCCTCAGAATACATTTCTTAGCAACTTTTAATTATTTTGGAATCATTTCGATGTTTGCCCATTTTTTGGACAAAAATTAAAAAAAAAATTGGCAATCCTCAGAAAACATTTTTTGAAGCCTCACAAATATTTTGGCGTTATTTCGATGTTTGCCCATTTTTTTTATAACAAACAAACTTGTATAAATCTCGGATAGTGGAATTGTCATCAAATCCCTTTTTTAATTAAATTTTATGGAAATTTATGAAATAAAAAAATGGGCAAACATGGGCTAACGAATGATTATCTAATGCAGTTATCACATTGCATTTTTGTGAATATTTTTTTGTTTGTTTTTATTTTCTCTAATTCTTTTTTTTTCTGAAAAAACTAATTTATGGGCAGACGTGGGCAAACGAAATGCTATTATGCCGTGAAATTAAATTATGAAAATTTGAACTTTTGTCTGGAAGTTGGCCCGTGAAAATTATTTTCGATATATTGTGAAAACAGAGGGTGGGTAAAAAAAGTTATTTCATGGGCAATAATGGGCAAACGATGAGCAAACCTCACACATTTTTGACCCTTTTTTGCAATGTTGTGGTGCCAAGTTCACAGACCTCTATGAAAATAGGAATAAAATATATTGATTATTGTCTTAATTTTTATTGTTATAAATAAATGTGTAATCAGGTGAAATATTTACGATTCATTTTTTCATCTGTCAAAACAGTCAAATTTTGTGAATTCGGCCAAAAAGAGCTTGTATAGTTATCAAGCCGCCTCTTGGTTTTTGTTTTTTTTTTTTTAATAAAATTATGTTTACCTTTTAAACATATCTAACTATTATTAAACTAAAATTAACCTCAAATCTAATTTAATACTCAAATTATAAAATTATTGTTAATTTTACTCTGCAAAATTAAAATCGGTAATAAACTGACGTGTTTTTGTTTGTTTAATCATTTTTACCAAACATAAAACTAACTCACTTAAACATTCAATTTTTACCTAGATAGTACATGTCCCATCTTGATCTGAAATACAACCTGAGCAGTCGTGTCATTCCTTCTATGTGTCTTTAGTCCTTTATGGCTTTTATCAGTTCAGCATTCCACATTCTATCGAATGCCTTAGCGACATCCAAGAATATAGTTCCTGTTGACTGATTGTTATTGAATTATCTTATGATAACTTCAACTAGTCTTAGGAATTGTTATTCGGTGGAGTGTTCCTTTCTGAATTCGATTTGCTCATCAGATATGATGTTGAGTTCTCTGGTTTCTTCTGGAAGCAAGCTTATTGGCCAATAATTTTGAGAGAAAGTGGAGTCCTAACAATCTCGGAAGTACTGAGTTTTTAAAATCCAGTTTATGATGACTGTGAGGAAGATTGTGGCTTTCAGCAGTAGGTCCATATCTTTGCCTTCATGTTAGTTATTTTGATATTGTCTCCAACGAAGTGCGGCAGGAATGAGATTTATTTATGTTTATTTTTATTATATACCTGTTTCAGCCTTATTAGTAGTGATGGGTGGCTTGGAAATCCGACGGACTAGTCTGAAAAGTTGACTAGTCCAAACACACTTTTCAAAAGCGGAAAAGTGTTAATTAAATTAACTAATTCGTCTAAATGTGATCTTATCTTCTTGTTCGCACCCCTTGCAAACTGAGGATTATGACAGCCCCATGCAATTGAGATGCTTCCGTACTTGGCAATGACCAGTTAGAATGCCTATGATCAAGCGCATATTATGTCTAGTCATAGTTAAGTATTTGTTTGCTGTACAGTTGTCAGGATAACTTAAAAGCTCCCTGGTAACTCTGCAGCTTCTTGTTTTATCTTGTCTTTCCTTGAATTTCACAAGGGAATGTTCTTTAATAAGGTTTGTCACTGCTGATGTTGTTAGACCATATGAAATGTCTTGAATAACTCTTGCATTGCATCAAAATTGCATGATGTAAAGCTAGACCTATTATTAGTTATACCAATATGGTCGTTTAAATTTGTATTCTGTTTTGACCGTTATATCAATATGTTATTAACTTTGTTTATATCAACATTCTTATGACTGCGGGATAAATTGCGTATTTAAGAGTTGACACTGTAAATCATAGACAAGACACTGCGACATTCGTCAATTTTTCCTAGATACTTTAGCAAAATTATTTAAGGATCATTTTATATTAAGGGCTATTACTTGCATAATTTCAGTACTATATTTTCATATCATGAATAATTTGCTCTAATTATTACTGCATTGTACCTTTTTGCATTGTTGGATAAGTTTAATACCTGTGAAATTGATTTCTGTATCCAGAACTACATACAATTCTTGTTGGTTAGTTAGAAACCTATTAAAATTTCATGCCTGGAATTAGTTGTGTGTGTGTGATTAAATTTAGGTTTCCCTTGGCTACGGATACTAAGTCCATTCGCCAGTAGAATTAGTTGTAAAGTCTATTCACTAGAACTAGATTGTTGCTTATTCTTTTATTTTTTAAAGATCTTTACTACTTTACTACCTGTAATTATCTGTCAACTTTACATTGTATGTTTTGATTTGTCACAATATGTTGATGCAGTCCTATAAAGTCTCTATAAAAATAAATGTGCTCATTATTCCTAATTATTTTTCTGTGTATAATATATAAATTTATTTATGTATTTATATTTTGTCCTTCAATTTTTTGGTATTCCACAATTAGTTTAATTGTTTCTGTTATGTTTATTAAATTACACAAAAACTCTAATATGTATTTATATATTTTAATAACTTACCCAGACAACTAAATTTAATAAGAAAAAACTTTATCTGATAAATCATCGCTTCTGATTTGACTTAATGTGTTAATAATTATAAACCGCTACAATTTTTATATCTAATTATGTATCCATTTCCGTTGTGTTAGTTCCCAGGATAGAAATTTTGCATTTTAACAACAATGAGATGAAAACGATAGGTCTTAAGAAATTACTAATAAGAGGCAAAAATAGGACGAACAATTCTTGGTTTCTAAATATTATACTGTTTCTAACTGTTGATGAAGCAATTAATTAGCATAAACTAGATTTGACATTAGGAAATGTTCAAAAATTCTCTTTCTGAAGTTTCTAAGATTCAAAAAGTCTAATATAACGACTAAAAAGTTATTTCTAGTGATCACAATATATATTTTGGAACATTTTTGAATATATTTGAAGAAGCGTCTGTGAACTACAGTAATTGATCGGATTGATCTGACATACATGAAAACTACATAAGATTAGAATAAATAGCTATATCACTGTATCCATTGTATATATCTATATCTATATCTATAAGGGGCATGGGCGAAGTTAAGGGGGGGATTGGGGGGGCTAAGCGCCCCCCCAAAAACCAAATTAGCGCCCCCAAAAATAATTCGAACATTTATCGCACATCCATTCATACATTTCAGATTTCAGAACAGAAATTAAAAAATAAAATAAATTGATTCTGCAATTTTACATTTAGTTTAGGAGGCAGTGAATTTTTTTCGTATTCATTTTTCCAGTCGGTGTATATGAAAATAAACTGTTCTCTTAGTGACAAAAATTTTTGAGTCTGACACTTATTTTCCCAGTCATAATTATTTTACATTTACTAAATTAGAACATAAAGCTTATAAAAATAGCAGTTTGGTTAATCTTAGACAGTGGAAAGTGAGTGTGGCAGAAAATTAAGCATATAAAATTGGTACAATTATGAATAATAATAAGTCTGGCTGATTTACGAAATTGGCTAATGAGTCTGGTAACATCTTCTAAATCGAAAAAATATAATATTTTTGCTTCTATTTTCCTGGGTTTGAAAATTTGTCACGTGATAGATTAAATTATAATTTTACACCTCTATTTTATAGCCAATCAAATGCTGTTATTTTAAAACGCTTCCATGACAACCAGAAAAATTTCCGGAAATTTTTCTTTTGGTGGGTACCCTGAACGAAATTAAATTTAAAAATTTTTTGACAGTTGAGCAGCTCTTTCATGCATATAATATTACGACGCAACGCGATAGTGTGATTAAAAAATTTGCCATTTTAGTGGTTAATATTTTATTTAATACCAATTATAACTAGGTAGGAATACACTACATTTATTTTAATAATAATTAGGTTTTTCGCGTCAACTAAATGACTTCAAATATGGCAAATGGTCATGGTATGGCCACAGCATATAAAACATATGTTTTTTATTCTGTGGTACCTTTGAAAATTTGATTTTAGTCGTTTTAATGCATATCTGTAAAGTTTTGAAATTTGTATATTTTGGTGTAAAACTTTCTTACCCAATACCACACGTGCCTAAATTATTATCAGAAATTTTTTGCCCACTTTTGTATGACCGAAGGAGTGGTTACGGTTTCGGCCAACTTTGGCTTTAAATAAGAGTTTCGACTACAGTTTCGGTTTCGGCGGAAAACTGGCCGAAATTGCAGCCGACAACGAAACTACTTTTAAAAGTTTTCGTATCATAATTGGTTGTGTGGTGTTGTGTGGTGCCATTCCTACACAGTGCACGTACACACAAACTTATCTGCTTTGTTTCAAGTGAACATGTCAATAAATTTATTAATGGCTTCTTTTGATCACATAAATAAATAGGTAATAAGTAAATGTAGCTAAAATTTATAATACGAGTTAATTAGTCTAAAACAAGGATTACAATAAGATATTGCAAATTTCAATAAGAGATTGCCTTAAAAGAAAGTTCTTGTTTCTGTTTCGGTTTCGGTCGAAACTAAGAAAGGAGCCGAAATTTGGTTTCTGTTTCGGTTATAAAACCGTATTTCGGGATGTTCCACATTAGCCAGATTATATTTTAAGCTGTTATCATAACATACATTTTTCTAGTAGTGATAACACTTGGGCATTGCCAACTAAAAGGACACCTTAGTAAACTGAGTAGTAGAAGCTAGTGACTGCAGATTCTATAAGGAGGAGGAGGAAGAAACCTTCATTCACATTCTAATTGAATGTGTAGCACTCCAGAATCCAAAGGCACTATACCTAACTTGAAGCCACTCCAAATCCTACATTTCCTTGAGAAGATATAACTGGAAGGGTCGTATTCGCGATTCAAATTAATTTTCGCGCGCTTGTCATTTGTCACCTATAAGTAGGATGTTTGTTTATTTACATGTGTTTGTTTTGGGCGGATTTTGTATTTGTGATTTTTTTAAACTGTTTTTAGATAATATTCTCATTGTAATAGTGTTTTTGAGTTTCATTTAATGTTAATTTTTATCATGTGTATGACTTAATTTGTTGGAAATTTTCACCTATTGGTTGCTACAAGAATATCTAGAAATACATATTTACTAAACCCAGGACATGTTTTATTATGTGGTTTAAAGTACATTTCAGGTACCAAACGTTTATTATTGTAGAAATTATATCTTACTAGACTTATTCTTATATTATGAAGTGAATTATGTAGTACTTTGTATACATGTAAATGGTATTAAAACCGTCACAAATCAGACTACAGTTTCGATTCTAAACAAAGTTTTGCAAAATTTTAATATTGTGAATTTGTAGATATCCATTTATGGTAAAAAACAAAATTTTACGACTTGCATTTGGAAAATAATGAATACTTTAGTTTTGATTTTGACATTAACACAATATAGATTGCAATTTGCTGGGGACTTTTTCGCAGATTTCATTTTTAATATAAACACTATCACATACTATAAGAAATAAACAAATTTAAAGCTAAAAAGTAAAAAAAAACTGGAATTGTAATTAATACAAATTAAAATGTAGGTAAACAATAAACGCCAATGTTGCCAAATGATGAACTGATTTTAAAACAAAATTAATAAATGAACTGAAATTTAAAATATCAATATAATAAATCGGTTTTATAAAAAAAATCCTTAAATAAATATACAGTATGATTACATATTATTATACACAAATTTTTATTCTTAAATAAAAGATCTTGTCCACTTCTTCAAGAGCTAAAATCCGACGACGTAGCGAAATTTTGCTAGTTTTGGCAACACTGAACGATATCCTACTTATAGGGACCTTCTACAAATTTCCTCCAGAGGGCGTATCACTTAGCTTGAATCGCGAATATGAGACATTTCCTTGCTGCATTAGCGACAGAAGGGGGTACAATAAATCTTTTAGGTCGCAGTGTATTAACACCCCATTCCCAAAATAACATAACTTAGTGAGAACACTGCAAAAAAATTAAATCCATCAATTACAGTTCATATTTTTTATTTTTTAATCATTAAGATTACATATACGTTAAAATTAGATATTTTTGTTTAGAATCGATAAAAAATAGCATTTTTATTTGGGCCACATTTAAAAAAAATAAATTTTAATCAAATTGTATGAAACTAAATTTAATTACGAGTATTACAACTAAAAACCTAAAAATGACGGTGGAGCTGAGGACAGAGCATCTGCCTTCCACGCGAATAGCCTGGATTCGAATCTGGACTAGGGGCTAATTTTTTTTATGTTTATTTTATTTTATGAATTAATAAAATTCATAAATTATTTTAAAATTAGTTATTTTGTCTAAACCTAAACTATTTTTTTAAATTTGTAAATTTTCGTTAGTGGTTCGTAGACAAAATATACTGTATAACTCGAGTGGATTGTCCATATCTACTCTTGTTGCACAAACTACTATTTCATGACTGCGAAAATGAGGAACATTTTTGTGATGAAAATTTTTCACTTAATACAACTATATATTATATGATATTTTATCCATTTTCATAGATTTGCCAGAATTTTTTTACTTAACTTCAGTATACCTCTAGAACTATTATATATTATATGACTTGGGCTAGGGCTTTAGTCCCCCCAGATCTGATGACATAACTTCGCCCATGATAAGGGGTCCCTACTATTTCTAGGGACAGTATTGCTATTTCTTAGACGGTACCAAATAGAGAGTTGGTTAAATTAGACAAAAGTTGCACTGTTTAGTGCTCATTAAAATGGTGCCAAAAAACCTTTGATATCTACAGGGAGATTCAAAATATCGGACAAAAACTGAATGAATTTAAAGAAATGACAATTTTCATTTTTTGTCCGATATTTTGAATCTCTTTGTAGTCTTAATTAATATTAGAATGATCTACTTAATACGATCTCACAACCATACCATGAACATATCGCTCCTTTTTTTTTGGAAAGTCATGCAAAGCATTGCAAAATTGCGTAGCTATTTTTCTAATAAAACTGAGAAATGATCCAACTCAAAAAGTTTTACGCAAGATGTTTGGCATGAAACCGAAGCAACAATATCTTATTAGCAAAATATTCCACAATGTTCTTAACTCACAGTTCACTTTGTTCCTCTTCATCTTGGGTACCAACATATAACTTGTCAAGAATACGCTACTTATCACAGTACCACTACCTCAAATCGTTTGTGTCACGTTAATCCTAATTCACTGGTAGCTCTTGTTGATGCCACATACTTGTACCACGAAAAACCTGTGGATCATCTTTCTCAGCGAATGACATATTCTTTGCCAAAACGCTCGAATTTAGTTCAATTCTCGGTTGTGACAGCACCAGATGGATATATTATTGATGTTACCGGCCCGCAGCTTCAGATGCTAAAAACAATGATTCGTCGATATTTAACGCTATGGCTGTTAACGAGGACGGATTTTTTTTATTTTTTCAAGAAACTTTTTTATAAACTAGGGGGTGATACTATATCCTAAGCCTGCTCAGTTATTTATATTTCTCGTATTTTTAGGTTTTTAGTGTACAGTGCACAGACTGGCACTATCAGACGAGTTGATTTTGGTGTTACGCCCCGGAAGGTTCTACTAATACCCCCACAGACACTAACAGCGTGATCTGAAGTTTTATCTAGTCACCTCTGGTTGAGGATTGTTTATCTGTATTGGAGGGAATTGCAGAGACACAGCTGGAACGTTCACCGAAGTTCAATGGAAAACACCGAACCGAGAAAAGGGGTTTTATTTATTTTAATTAATTTTGATCATACCCTTACATGACTTTAATGTAAATGTCATAGTTATTTAAGTTCTTTTAAGTAATATTCTGGTAAGGGGTTTGTTTTATTTTATACGAGATAGTATGTTACATAGTAATGGGATTTTATTAATTTTATTAGTTGTTAGGTTATGATAACTGTACGACTAAAATCAAGTGACATTTTAAGCGGGATTCATAAACTTTTTCTTTACGTCACACTGTGCAGATAGCACTTACCGTCTAAGCCCTGGTACCAGTGCCATGTCCCTGTTATAATAAGTTTGACTTACTGTTGCGGCAGTGGATTATTCTCCCCAACTAAGATTTGATTTCTGTCCTAGGGACATTAATTTTAGATACATTTTTATTTTTATAATTGCGTTACTTGTAAATCTTCGTAAGTTGGAAATTGCCTTTGTAAGTATATTTTGTGGCGAGCATTAGACCTGAACGCGTACTGCGTCGACGGAGAATTAATAAGCGTTCAACTTGTTAAAATACCTCAACATCTTGCTCGGTATTCCATTTGTTATGTATTACCTCGTATCTACATTGTTTTTGTGTTAAAATGATCAAAAGCACTTTCACAACTGACAAACTGACTTTCGTCAAAAAGCTATGCCGCCATGTCGACATTTCGTATCAACTCCTAATAAATTACTAATTAAAAGGCTATGTGATTTGTTTTCTATTAAGAATTAAAAGATGTACATAGTGAATAAGTTATCGTGTCCATGTGTTGTAAAAAGCTATCTATATATGAAACTTCTTAAGATATAACCATATTTTCTATCAGACAACTTGTAATGAAAGATTCAGCTCCTAAATACACTCCTTCAGACAAATCCATCTAATTTATGAATGGGCGAGTCAGGCATTCAGATTTACATGTCAAATTCGCACATAAGCGTTTATGGCTTGTTTACATACACCCTTTCTTTCTTGTAGCCCCAAAGAAAGAAGGTCATCGGCGTTAGATCGTATGATCTTGGTGACCAATTTTAATCGTCAAACCGAGAGATGGCACAGTCTGAAAACATGTAAGTATTTTACCTTTTTCCCATTTTTTTAGTGTGATTTCACAATAATTAAACATTAGAGACAATGGACAAATTTCAAATTTCCGTCCTTCTTTTTATAAAGTTTGCCAAATTGACTGTAGTTGGCGAGTCGAACGTTAGTAATGTTAATTTTTTATGTAGGTAAGTCAAAGTGAATTTATTTTCATTGCTAAATAATGTGAAATGTGAAAAGAAGTACCTGACTACAGGTAACATGAATGACAAAAAACATCAAAGCAAGATTTACTTCATTCTAGGTTATAAAATCAGATGTAAAACTAAAGAAAACATAAGGAGAGATCAATTTAAAGTCTTTTTAAAGCTCCTAGTGTAATTAAGTAAAATAATTAATGTATTTCTAAATATAATAGTTATTGTAAACTAGTCAAAACCGGTATTTTACACAATGTAGCTTATTTTATTGCAATATTTATAACCACTAATGTTGTTTGTACAATTTAAGTGAATAATGCTCTGTAATAAGGATCGTGGATGGGTCACTAGGTTATATTAACTCAATCACCCTGAAATTAAGAAATTGACGCCACTGTATTTAAATTCGCATATCTCTAAGTATAAAAGTAATTGATGAAAATACGAAAAAATTACTATTAAATTTAAATGAAAAATAAACCTTCAGTCGATACGGGAAAACCAAATTCTAATCTATTAGAGTAGCTAATAATAAAATGACTTTTTAAAGTTATCTATTTGGAAAAATCCGCCAACGGTCGAACTGGTTATTTTTTGTTTTTTTTTACGATTTTAGACCTTCTGAAACACATTTCAAAATACTTTTTTTGCCCTGCAAACGCTATAAAATCTTTTTTTCTTACTTTGGCAACACCGCATTTATAGAAACTAGACACGTCAATTGTCACTGAAAATAATTTACTATGTATTTGTCTTTCTAACAAACTTAAAATGAAAAATAAGAAAATTGAATTGTTTATGAAAAAAAGCGCAGCCACCATGTTGAAATAGCGGTAATTCAAAAGAGTCGTACTGTTTTGATCGACAATGGCTGGGAAAGCAATATTATCTCTACAGAAAAATTAATCATTAGAAAAATCGTTGATGGTGATTAACTTTTTTAAAACTCTATCGAAGCGCATAGTCGTGAGCAGTTGAAAAGGTGGTTGAAGTGTCTTGGACGTTTGTTACAAAGGAACAAAGTGGACTGATTGAGAGGTTAGGTGTATCAATACTTCTTAACTGTGTAAAAAATTAATGAAAACAAATAATAATTATAACTCTATTCTAATTAATTATGCCAACCAACTATTATTACTTGCAAAAGCACTTTAATTAACATGAAAGTTATATAATATTTTTAGAATCAACCAGACATTTTTAATTATATTACTATGTATACCGAAGTAGTATTTAATATTAAAAAAATATTGTTTAATACCAGATAAGAATTTTCTTCTGTTGGACCACTTTCTCCATGAAAATGCAGTGAACAAATATAACTATCTTTAGTAACATCATTAATCCATCGAAAACCGTTGTCACTTCGACCACATTTTTTTACACCTAATGCACATTTTGAACATGTTTTAATATGGATTTTGCCTGATAATTTTTTACAATATTGCAGTCAAGGCTTTGGAAAATTTATAAAATAATATGTATTGCCTTTGAATGAATATACCGTGTGTCACTTTTACATAACAATACCGTTTCGTTGTTCCTTTCCATACAGATAACATAATTATAATTAATTGCAAAAATGTATTTTTCAATTAAGACACTAAACCTATTATTACTTTACTTTTATTCCTTTTTTAAATGAATATAAGTACTTAAATTATTATTTATATTAAAGTAAATATATTTCTTCGACGATAGGAATGAATTTTTTACCTTTAGGCATAAATTAAATTACAAAATTTAATTTTTCAAGAATATGGAAAAAAAAAACGATAATAAAATCATCTTTTAATACTGTAACTAATAAAAATTCTTCCCATTTAAAAACCTAACGTTTATCTACAATAAAAGAGAGTTTTCTGCAATATAAAATTCTAATATTTTCGAGGTTTTCAAGTTGAAAATTACACAATCCATTTTCTAGTTTAAACACCGGTAAACTTTCACATGGATGTTGATTAGAGGCACATTTTCAGTTACTGGGGCGAAAGAAGTGTCTCGAAAGAGACACTCTTCTCGTCTCAGCAAATTTAACTTTCATGAATGTTATGCTTCGTTAAAAAGACGCAAAAGTGAAAACGAATGTGTAGATACTTTGTCACTTTTTATTAAAATAATTGAATTTTTACACATGTTTTGTACATTTTTTTTTAATATATTGATTATAGTTTCACTTTGTATTCGGATACTAATTAGATCCTTATAAGTGTGTTATGTTGTGGAAAGAGTTATATAATTAAATTAATACATATACAGGGTGTTGAAAGTTAAAATTGTATTTCCTTATTTGTCATTATTGTAAAGGTTCTTAGGAGATCGACTTGAAAATTGATAACTTCATGTTTTTGGCTTAAAAAAAGAATCTTGTAAACTTTTTCACGTTGCTCGTACAGGGCGATATTTATACACCCTATGCTTGAATTAATAGGTGCATTACTTTTTACCCTGTAGATCCCATGTCAAACGGGTTTAAAATCTAAAAGATCGACTTCGTTTACATAAAATCTGTATTCTTGTTTCTTTTTGATATTCGAATCAATTTTGAAAAATAACGAATTAATAAATTCTTTTGTTTTTTAAAAAATGAAACTGCGGAATATGACATTTTAAAGTAGTTGTTCGAAATTATATTCTAGATCAAATCGAAAAATCTTCTGGATAGCCAAGCAAATTCTCTCCCACGTCCGATTTAACGATGTGGAAAGACGCACCAGCCGATAAAATTATGCAATCGCCTGGCCCTACAACAACCACATGTTTCCCCTTAAATTAAGTAGTATTTCTTCAAGCAGTTCATACAAATTTTGTCGAAACAAAGTGAGCCATTTAGATAGGGCGGAAGTTCAACAGGCCAAAAAAATTATTTATGATTACAACCCACTAAATATATTGATCTTAAACTCTTGGTGTAAATGTCTTTCTTTTATGACATGGGGGTTTTCAGGATCACACACGTGGTTTTTTTTTCCAAGTAAAAACTCACAGCAAGTAAACGTCACCTTATCTGATTTTGTTCTAAAAATTGGGATCCCTGTTTTGTTTAGGCTTTCACGAGATCCGAATTTCGTGATTTCTCGTCTTGATTTCGAGACGGGATCGAAACAAGACTGTATTTTTATTTTCGGAACAATATTGAGATTTGCTTTTGAAAGTTTTTAGTTTCGAGACTTTTCGAGATGGATATTTTTTTGAGATATCTCTATCTCCGAAAACATACGAAAATACTTCTACACAATATAAAAAAAAATTCTATTATTATTCTATTATTTAAAGAGATATTTGTTTAAAAAAATTGTTAATTTTTATCATTGTTTTGTTTAATACACTTTGAGAAAGTGCGCTATTACAATGAATAAAGGGCCAACTTTTATTATTGAGTAGTAAAAAAAGTATTTTTTTAGTCTTTTTAACTACAAAAATAGTCAGAATGTGTCGATGGCACAGATAAAATTTACTATTCTACAATTAAATATTAGTATTATTAATATATCTATATATAATTCACAGAGACACTGCCGATGTCCAGACTTAGAAAACAGTTGTCAAACTGCAAAAAAGTGATGCGTTCAATTACATTACAGCTAAACAACTGTGTACGTTTAGCACATAGTACCCTTCGAGCAAATATATTCGGAGCGAGTATAGCGTAAATATTTTATGCCTGGCATCGTTGTACGACAACAAGAACGTTTAGGTCAGATTAATGTTGTACAGCTTAATTTTAGCGTCTTCCTATTGGCTGAATTGAGCCTTTTTCAAATTTCTATTTGCATAGCACACGATAGATAAATGCACTACACGTTGACTGGGATATCCAATCGTAAGTCTGTGATTTTGCTCAACTTATATTCTAATTGGTTCTTCGCCACGCTTGGCTGTGTCATCGCCTTATTGAGTGAGCACAGGTGGGCAGTGTTTGTTTATCCAGTATTTTATTGACATTGCTGTTTGGATTTATGATTTATAAGAAAAGGCTTTTTGGAAGCCTTTTGAAAGTGATGGAAATAATGTAATCCATAAAGGTATATAAATAATTATAACTCTGATTGACCATTTTTTAAATAGGTAGGATCAGTTGCACCCCAAAAACAATTAAATTAATATTTGAATACCCATATAAATTGTAAAATTTAAATAGTTCAAAGTCTGCTTTGGCAGTTTACATTATTATTTACTTAAACAGGGTGATTTACAAAGAAAAAGTAATATTTTACCTGTAGATCCTATAGTGGAAAATGTTACTTTTTGGTTTAATAACCGGAGGTAAATATTAATACATACTGAGAAAAGGTAATAGTATTATTATTTAGACTGACCCTACATAACTCTACGCAGAACCCATCAGAGTTTCTTCTAAGAGTAAAGAAGAATTTGAGAAGACGGAGGATGAGGAGGAGTAGGATGATAATAACCAAAAATTTGGTATGTGGATATCACCCTCAACCCAAAAAGTTATTAGAAATATTTATCACCAATTAAAATTGGAAAATAATGGATCTAATTACAGTGTAAAAGAATACACCTTTTGACAAAAATTTCTAAACCTTCGATTAGAAAGGTTATTACAACTGGAATGTCTTCCAAGAAAAAAGCGGACTCAAAGGTCTCTAGTAAGTCTAGATCACTGCATGATGGGAAATATTAGAAGAAAGGTTAATAATTTTTATTCTAATAGTACCATCTTTTCAAATGATTAAAAATGAAATCAAGTTGGTTTCCGGTTTTCCTTACGAATCTGATAAAACTACTAGAAAAGTGCTCCATTTTTTGGGTTTTAGATATCGTACCTTAAATAGAAAACAGCATATTATGGAATCTCAAAGAATTATGATTTTACTAAAATAGAGGAAGTTCGTCAGCAAGATATATCTTGATGAGACTTGGTACGACACTCATTATATTGTGAAAAAAGGATAGAGTGATCAATCCGCTAAATGTAATGTTATGTAAAGGCTCCTTTAAATAGAGGAAAACGTATTATAATATTACATGCCGGTAATAAAAACGGTTTTGTGACGAATTGTTTGCTATTATTGGCAAATAATATTTTGAGTTGATCATCAGATTATCACCAATATATGACATCTACTTTGTTCGAGAAATAGTTTGGTGAATTATTAATTCCTCGAAGAAGAGGCTAAGTGGTGTGTATACACTGGGTAATAAGAAATGAATCGAGAGAGTATTTAAAATTTAAAATATATAAATTCGAGATTCTAATGAGACCTGTAGTCACTTTCTTCAACTCTCCTGCATCTTCCGCAAAATTTTTCAATAACTTCCTTAACTCTTCTCTTAATTATAAACCCAAATATACTGTTTTAAATTCAATTGATTTAGTTAACAAAATTAAAAATATAAATCTAAGTTCTGAAGCTGAGTTAGTTTCTTTGATGTTAGCAATTTATTCACTAATGTTTCCAGAGAGGAAATCTTTCCTATTATCAAGGACCTTCTTACTAAAAATAACTTCAACCTTCATTCTATCAATATTATCTTGGATTTACTCAAAATCTGCCTTGACCAATATTTCTTTACTTTTAATAAAACATTCTACAGACAACCCAATGGCCTAGCAATGGGTAATCCTCTTAGTCCTTTGTTAGCAGACTTATTTCTAGATCACTTAGAAACCAAAAAAATTTTGAATGATTTCCCTAACAATCGAATTTCACACTGGTACAGATATGTTGATGACATTTTTGTAATTTTGAATTGTTATTTTACTGAGATTGACTACTTCTTATTTTTCATTAAAAATATCCATCTTAAAATCAAATTCACAGTTGAGCATGAAGTCAATAAATCACTTAATTTTTTAGACCTTTCTATCAGTCGTCGGGATAATAAACTTGAACTTGATATCTACAGGAAACCTACTCAAACTGACCATCTAATTAATTTTTACTCTAATCACTCTTATCAACACAAGTTATCAGCCATATATTGTTATGTTCATCGTCTTCTCAATATAACTTTATCTAATCATAATTTTAATAAAGAAATCAACGTTTTAAAACAACTAGCTTTTAATAACAACTACAATCTCCTTCCATTATTAACGTGGTTATCAATAAAGTCAAACTCAAGAAAAGGTCCCAACTTGCTTTTAATCCTACTAACGAACCTCCTGCTAATTTTAAATACTTTTCACTACCATATCTCGGGAAAATCTCCAATGATGTCGCGGCAGTTTTTAAGGATTGCAACAATATTAAAATTTCTTTTAAAAATGTTAATTCGATTAAAATCCAACTATCACATACTAAGAATGAAATCGAGTTGCTACACAAAAGTGATATCTATAGATTAAGCTGTAACGATTGTAATACGTCTTATATAGGAAAAACTGAGAGATGAGACTCAACATACGAGCTGGTGAACACATCAGATATCCAGATGAGTCTATTTTCGGACACCATATTAAATTCAACAATCATAACTTCACTCCTTCTGAGAATGTTACCGTTCTTCATGATATTTTTAATTGCAACTTTAAACTAAATCTGCTCGAAGTCCTTGAGATTCACAGAGAGTTTAATAAACCAAATGTCACATGTGTTAACACTCAAATTCATCTCAATATCAAAGTGCCTCCTCTCTTTAAGAGTATTGGCAACGGTTGGTCAGAAGTTACCTAGCCAGCTTCGCCTTGAATCTTCTTGCAGCGGAGTTGATCTTGTCCTTTCCGGCGATTGCTGATTTTACTGGGACTGGCCTGCTCAATTCTGTTATTTTCAGCTTGGTACCTTTTTAATGTTTAATAATTTTTTATAAAAAATATGTGTTTTTTTACCTTCATTTACTGTATATTTTATAATTCATTGTAATCTTTTGCTGTTTAAAATTTAAAAGTCCCGCCATAACTTGATAAAGGCGCTACACTAAATTATGAGCACAGTGTTGTTGTCTATAAAGTTTTTATTAATTGGTATAAATTAAGGGTTTTAAGTTCATTTTATTTTTTGTAAAAAAAAAATTTGTTTTTCGTTTTATTTTTATTTGTATTATAAGTTTTGTTTTTTCATTATCGACTTACAAAGTATCTAGACGTTAAAAAAATGATAAATGTGGCCTGTTCCTTCATTGTTTGTTTAATTTAAACAATAAAATAAATAATTAAGTTATAGGTAAATTAATAATGATATGCTATTCTGTTATTTTTTAAAAATCTTGAAATGCGGGTATAAAAAAGTTTCAAATTTAATAGATACCTATGTACCATTTTTAGCTTTTTCCAAGAATTTGAAAGCAAATTATGAAGGTACAACCTGCAACTAAGAGCAGTGGTTTATTTTTTAAATAAATCATAATAAAATAGGTATTTACATAGTAGGTATATGTATCCCTTAGCTTGAATCGATCATGTCCGGGGTTTGGGGAATGAAAAGCTGGCAATCCTAAAACAAAAATACATCAAGCTACCGACTTTAACGTTTGCAAATATCGCTTCTACGAAAGAACAATGACGCAGTGCGTATTTTACTTTTAGGGCCTATAAATCTTCAATTGTTTCAGAAAGAATAAAATAAAGTAGTTATGTCTAAAAAAAAATAAATTTGCTATCTCGAATTCCCCATCGATTATTTCCAAACTTTTCCTTAACGTCTTAGTTGTATGTTTCATATTATTTTTTTTTAATTTGCGATTTTTGTGGAACCATTAATTTTCACTTGCGTCATTGTTCTTCTGGAAAAGCGATATTATCTTGTTATTATTCACTTTGATAACATTTCTACATTAGCTAACATTTTACTTCCAAATAATTTTTTATTATTTATACTTAAATCCAATTCGTTACTAACAAAAGAAATAATCTTTTCATTTTACAGGTTTCAACAAGATTCAGCAAGTAGACATTTTTGCAAGATAATTTCCTGTCCAAAGGAAATAAATCTTTCAAGCTGAAGCAAATATCCACCTTTCTACCGATTTAAATTTAAAGATAGCTCTCATTATTTTTTATTAGTCAGTTTTAAATGAACCAACTATTTATTATAAAAATGTTACCGTTATTCATTTATTATGTGTGAACCCCAGTTAATTGCAAATTAAATTGTGGAGTTCCTTCCTTGTCTTTCGAACAGTTAGCGGAGTCGCGTTTTAACCTTGCGTTAGCTGGAGAACAAAAGATCCCACAATCTGAAATTTTCTCATGACAAGTGCGGAAATTTTATAACAAATTATTATGCTCAAGGAGATTTTGAACCCTGATCTGTGTTATAATTAACATAAATATAAAGTAGGCGCAACCATTAATATCGTATGCGTGTGTATATTTATTAATATGCGAGTGCTTTCTTATAAATATGAGGACGTTCTTAGATTGTTATAGAACAGCTCTCATTTTTCTGTTCTAAAAATATATATTAGTGTTTGCAACTATGATTTGATAAGATAGTAAACGAATAAAATTATAATCATTTTTAACATCAATCTGATAATTATTTATAGTTCTATGTTGACTTCCTAAGAAAGAAAACCGCATGCACCTTTTACTCGTTTCGAGATAACGCCCTCAAAGTTTTGGTCCTTTTCATTTTGAAATATTTAAAATATCGCGCCGAATTGATAACCTCCTCCTTCTTTGAAGTCGGTTAAAAATAGGGGAAACATGCCTATGATAGCATACTTAACTTTATACTCATTTTCAGATATTTTCTAGGGGCTCAGGAAGTATGGAGAAGGAGAATTTTAATAAATAAACATTTACGTAAATATTGACAGTAGGTCAACAGATTTGACATACAATTCATAATTTAAAAAAAAAGAAAAAAGAAAAAGGAAAAGCAGCAAGTGTGCCATCATAGGTAAGCCTCTTCCATTGATGGCACACCCTACATTTTTTGATCATACTATCGTCAAAAAAATCTCACAAAAAATCAATAAACGTATAAATTTCACTTACAAAGTTCGAATTTTGTTACTCGTCTATCGACTCCTGCACATTCACTGTGACACCATGAGCGGCCCTTTTGTCAAGAAATCCACGCTTCTTCTGATTTCGATCGCGAATAAAAATCATTGCAAGAGCCAACATCTTCCTTATCGTCATCAAAATCTTGAATCTCATCAGCGTCACTTCCATGGTTCATTTGTTTTTCAACCAGAATTTTTCTTTTGGTTTTTCTGGGTAGTTTTTCCCATTTCTTTCTTGCTTTTTCATCTGTGTTCCTTTTCAATTCATCAATGTCGGGTGTTGAATTCATGTGTCCTTTTTTGCTGGGTTTTCTGAATCTTTTTTTGGATGTTCCTGGCGCAGCCTGAGGTAATGGAGACAAATCCTGAATTGAAAATTTGCATTTCGTAGGTGAGGAAATAGCCGGTGCCGCAGATTTTGGTTTTTCACAGGTCATTGGTGTTGAAGATTCCACTTCTATATGTACTGATTTCACTGCAGTTGGTTCCGATGATTTGGTTTCATGTTTGTGAAAATCAACATCTACATAATGAGGCTGCTCCTGATCATGTTGGACTTGGTTTTCATCAGTTAACGGTTTATCGGTGGTTGAAAAGGCTTGAAACATCCAGTCCTCAAAGACATTTTCATTAAATGGGTATATTCCCGTTTTGGTAAAAGCGCTTACTGCATTTGCAGGCGTAACAGCTTTTAAATAAGCTTTAATAAAAAGGTCTGCTACTTGGAAATGTGAAACAATTCTACCAGGATTTTGCCTAAGCCAAGTCTGAATTTCTTGTCCGTAGTAGATTTGGAGTGGCGAGTTGTACTCGATTAGTACAATGCGCGGGGAAGCAAAACAGTATTATATCGTTGTCCTTCGCGTATTGTAGCACTTCTAAGCTTTTGTGGCTATTATGACCATCCAAAAGAAGCAAAACTTTATTTTCTTTTGTAGCTTTTGTGTAATATACAATTGCACAAACAGCTCCTTACACATCCAGCCATTTTCCTGGCAAAAGGCATTGCTACCAATAGGTGTATTGTCCATAATTTTATTTTTTATCCTCTTCCTCGGAAAAATAAAAACGGGAGGTACAAATATACCTATCGCAATTATGCAATATACCACCGTGAAGTGCTGACCTCGCTCAGCACTGGACAATGCTCCAACTTGTTTTCGTCCTTTTGTAGCAAGAACTTTTTGAGGTCGTTTTTGTACTGTGCTGAGGCCAGACTCGTCAACATTGTAGATGTTTTCAGGTGTAAATTTATGTTTTTCGATCACATTATTCAACACTTTAAAATATGCTGCAATGTTTTCGTTGTTGAATGCCTGCGCTCGAGCGGCGGATGCGTTTTCAGGTTTTGTGTGGGGAATCTGTGGATTCCGCTTTAAAAATTCTATTATCCATTTTTGACCAGCTATTCTCTTTTCTTTGTTAATGGAGTTTTTATAACATTCTTATGTGCAAACTCAAAAACTAATTTTTGTAGATCTTTAAGCGTCAGGCCAAAAAATCGAGTTTTCATTTCTCTGATATGTAGGACGAAATCTTCAATCTTCCGACTAAATATTGGTCGTACTCCTCCTAAGTCGCCTTTTATACTATTACAATCATTTTTAAATCATCGGCGTAATATTGTTGTAGGTACATTGAATGTTTTTGATGCCAAGAGCCATCTTTTTTTCTTCCACATTTTTTAAAGCCATTGCCATGTCTTCCTCTCACAATTGTTGCCTTCGTTGTCATTTTAGTTAAGTCTGCAAATACACATTCATGTATTTAAAATAATAAAATACTTCAATTCTAAATTTATTTAAAAAAAAGCTTATGATGGCATATTATGCCATCAAAGGAACAACTAAACCATGCCATCATAGGAATATTTGAAATTTTACATAAAAGATTCATTACATTTTATCAACAACAACATAACCTAAAACGAGACCCATTATTAAATGCACCACATAATTATTTACACGTATAGACAAACTAATATTCCGAGTTTACTTATTAGGAACAGGATTTACGATTTATTGCCGTATAAAAATTACTTAAATACTTACCAAACTATTGTTTTTACACAACTTTAATAAATAGTTCTTAGGACTTTTTGCAGCTGTATTATTCGTCTGACAAAATATCATTTGCGCGGTAAATTCAAATGCCTATAAAATATCGTCAATATGCCATCATAGGCATGTTTCCCCTAATATTGACGTTAGAATGTTTATTTTTTCACTAATGGGCATTAACTTATCGATATATGTACCTAGATGTTATAAAAATTTTTCTTAGAAATAGCAGATTAACTCGAAAATGATGATAGGTGCGTTGAGCTTAGCGATTTTAAAATTTTGTTAGGAAAAAAGGCGCAAAAGAAAATATTTTTTTAATTATTTGATGATTTTAAAACACTTACTTTATAATTAACATATTTGTTGTTCACATAATATTTCTCAATACATAACTCACACACATTTCAGGCAGTAAAAATCTGTTATTTTCGGGAAGATATAAAAGTACAAAAACATTTTTAAAAGATATAAAACAATATGCACTTTCAACTACGATGTGTTATTGAAAATAAAATGAAGAGATTTTTTTCGAAAAACGCCGCATGTGTTTAGCCAATGTCGATATTTAGACAAATAAAATTATAAATTTAAGAAATTATATAGATTTAACACCGCAGATTTTGAAAAGACCATTACCTGATTTTTGTCAATGATGAACAGACGAGTTTTTTTACTGTCTTTTATATTTTACATTAGATATTATTTATGATATTAAGTTGGTGGATGTCAAGAAATAAGGATTACTTTTATTAAAGAAATACGGCTGTATATACCATTTTTCGTCCAATCAGACTAGGGTAAATTTATATAAAGCATTTTATGTCAAAAATGTAATTCAATAATTTTTAATATTTTAATCAAAAATAATATTATTATATCTACGGTAAAAATACAATATTACTGTTTCAAACTTTTTTTATTAGTACATACAAAAATTACCCGCCGCGTAAGCAGATCTAGATTAAAAAAAAAATAAGTTATTCGGTATAGCTGTAGCAAAAACTTAATTCTAAACTAATGGGTACAGATTACAATTAAATATTTTACAACAAACCTAAATCCCAGGGGCAGTTTCTCCATTGGTTTATTTATGCAGTGAACACCCAGTTACATTTCATAAAAACACAATATTTTAAAATAAGTAACATAAAAATATTAATTCAAGTTTAATAATTTTATTAGGTATTTTCATACGTGTTAATCTCTATTTTCTGGTACAACACTGCACTCTGTCTAATCGCGTCTCTATGTTGCACTATTCGGAGTTAGCGCGAGATAGCGAGAGGTTTTTGCGAAAGCCTGTAGCTAAAAAAAGAGGTCAACACGTAAACAGATCCATGAAACAAACACTGTGCCTGTTTAAAATCATGTTATATTGTGCACCGAACATTAACAAAGCGTGACGTTACAAAATAAGGCGGGCATACGAACATTGCCAAACTAGTGTTGCCAGTCTAGTAAAATTTACAACTGTACAAAACTTGCAATAATGTTGCCACTGAATCGTAATTTGGCTGGACCTAAAAAATATCTATAACTGGATGTTTACACTGTGAAACAAAAACTTTTTAATATTTATTCAAGTGGAACTAGTAATAGTTATTTATGTACCAAGTCAGCAAAGTAATTCTTTATCGAACTAGTTAGAGATTATGAGCCGAGCGAGGCGAGTAACAGGCAAGTTCGATAAAGACACTTTTCTGACGTGACCCATACAAATTTTTATCGCCAACCGAAAATAATTATAATTAATAAAATAGGAGGTATTAAAACATCACATTTTATTATGACAAAGTAAACAAACAGAAAAATAACAAAAACAAATCCATTACAGATTATTTTTGTCAGACGGTCACGGCTATGTTGATAAATATTAGCGGAAAATAAAATATTTGATTTTTACAATTAGATAAAGTGTTTGTTTACTTCCTGAAATCGCTATGGTTTTCCATGGCTTTATTGTCGGTTGGCGATAAAACATATTTAATACAACACTAATTTTGTTAATTTATTTTTGTTCTTCTTTCACGACGTCTTGCTAGATCGCTAGCCAATCTCAACTATTGCTTAGTTGCAGTTTCAACTTCCATGGAAGTCACGTTCCTTGCCATAGGATTTTTCTTGCCTTCGCTAAAAAAGTAAAAAAATAAAAAAATAAATTCACTTTGATTTTTCAGAAAATAACAAAATATAATCTACTATAAATGTGTGATTATAATCACAGTTACTCCTGCAGTCATTGGTATAGACCATAGATATACAGTGAACATCATAAGTCTTACCCCCCCCTAACTAACTCGTTACTGGAGTTAGTCGATTTTTGATTTCTACAATGTACATTTTTGTATGAATAGTTTACCCTTAATTTTATCCTTTACTGAAGGGGAGCAACCCTTTCGAAAAATTTAAATGGCATGGGGTGGTGAGTGAAGCAAATTTTAAAATTTTTTGCACGGTTGAATATAGAATAAAACCCCCTTTCAAATGAGCTATCACTCACCACCCCATGCCATTTAAATTTTTCAAAAGGGTTGCTCCCCTCCAGTAAGGGATAAAATTTAGGGTAAACTATTCATACAAAAATGTACGTTGTAAAAATCAAAAATCAACGTGTCTCGACGATTTTCCTAACAAGACTCCAGTATCGAGTTAGATAGGGGGGGTAAGACTTATGATGCTCACTGTATAACCAAGAGTATAGACACATCAGTTTTATGTGCTGCAGCTAAGACATTCAAATCGACTAGATTTAGTATCTCATTACGGCGTTTTAAATAATATTTAATTTACTGATGCAAAAACTTTTGCTCTTATGTTTATAAAGATATTTTCTTAAAATCAAGTCTTCATCAAAAGGAGGAGTTGAAAAAAAAATAGATTATATAATCTTACCAACACTAAGTACATGTATCAAAATGAATTACTTAAAAAATACTAACTTATTATGCTCCGGAAAATCCATACTACTAGAGGAGAGAAAAGCTCCAAGTTTCAGATACTAAAAACTCTCAATTATACACATTTATTTGTACACAACAGTTTTCAAGCATACCTACATAAGTTTATAGATTATGTACCCTGCCTGATTCTTCTTCTTTCTAAATCTTGTAAAACGATTTTACCAATTATTTCCAAACTAAAGGCCACCTTGTTAGCTGATGATGACCCTATAGGTTTAGCACTTAAAGGTCTTTTGACTTTTACCATGCTTTTACCCAATACTCAATTTATTGTTTGTTGGGTTAGTTCATTTATTGCAACTAAAATTAGAATAAAATACAATGAGCCCCATCATTTCAAATTCATTTTTTCTAAAATAAATTATTTCCGAGTTCGATGATTTCAACATTTTTAATTAACATTACACGAAGTTATTTTGAGAAGAATCGGCCGCCTTTTTTATAGCAAAGATATAATTGATATTTAATCCCCTGCATGAATTATTTAATTATTATAACTGTTTATTTATTATAATGACATTATTAGTTCAATACAATAAAGTTGTTACATTGTATATTTTAAACTGTTTACAAAAATAAATATATAAATAAATCAAATTGATATGAACAAACAATCAAAGAAGTCATTAAATAATCACAATTTGTATACATGTAATTATTTATTTGAGATTTAATGAATGGGGTCGTAAAGATAATTAATGATTCTATGAGCTAGTGCGATTGTAATTATTAATTCTTAGATTTTACATCTATACAGATACAGGGAGTCCAGAATATGTGGGCAATCCCCCGGATTATATTCAGATAGAATACAAAAATAACATAATAAATTGCTATATTTTTTCTTATGGCCCTTACGGTGATACCGAAAGCCGCTGAAAATCGGTTTTGTTTTTAAAAATTTGTAATTTAATAATGTTTACTGTATATTCAATACTAGACAAGTTTTCTTAAAATAGACACTTTTAAGTATAATGTGTTCACGAATGGCTATGTAAGAAACTAGTTAGAAAATGCCTTATTTTATGTAACGAGTGAATATTTTCGGGACGAGCAGAGCGAAGTCCCGCAACATGAACAAGTGTTTTTTTTTAAATTGGTAAAAATAATCAAAGTAATGTGAAAAAAAATACCTGACTAGTGACAAATAACATCGAAGCAAGATTCATTTCGTTCCAGGTTAAAAAACGGGATATAAATCAGATGTAAAACTACAGAAAACACAAGGAGAAATCAATTCAAAGTCTTTTTAAAGCTCGTAGTGTAAGTAAAATTATTTATTTATTTCTAAATATAATATTTATTGTAAAATAGTCAAAACCCGTATTTTACAAAGTAAAGTTTATTTTATTACAAATGTCTCTATTATAAAAATTGAACAGTCATAAATCCTCACTTAGAAACAACAATAATAATTACACATTACATTTAACTTACTAGAAAATAAAATATTTGTAGTTTTCAGAGTTTTAATGTTAGATGAAGAGTTATTACTATTATTTGAAACTTGTTTGTGTGTTAATAACACAAATTGTAATATTGAACAATTGATTTAATAATTTTGTGCCTTTTACGTGATAATCTTTTTTGATATTTCTTCTTTTTGATTACACGGAAAAAAAATTGTAGAACAAATTTCTACAATTGTAGATTTTTTTCTCTACAATAAATAGTACATATAGGGACAGGGACAATTTGTAGTAAAAATTTCCAAATATTTGTGGAGAATGTATTGTAGAGTTATTATCTACAATATTTAGTAAAAAGATCCAAATGCATCATTAAAATTGTTCTACAAATTGTTATAATTTTTGCTATTCATTGTATGAATTTATATTAAAAATGTATTGCGTTTTATGAAAATAAATACGAAAATTTTACACAATAAATAGTAAAAATTCATACAAATTGTAGTAATTTTTAATAAAATTTGTAGTAGTATTCCATAATTATTATAATTATAACCTAGAAAAAAATGTTCCTTAATAAAATATTCAATTTATTGTTTTAATATAAAAGATACAAATTCTTAATTACATTATGTAATAAATAACAGTAATAATAGCGCCCCCTCAGTCTCAGTTGGCTTTTCTGCACCTGAAAAATATTAAATAAAAATTAATACCAATTGAATTGTTCATACCCTTTAAACGGGAATATTTATCACCTTTACACTGATTTGGATATTAAATGATTTAGTCAGATAACTAACAAAAATGAGAAAGTAGGTATGTCACAATTAAGACAAAAAACATCATTGAACTTGGCACGTTGGGCACAACAATCGATCGTTGGCCACAACTATTTTTTTAAAATAATCTACTAAGGTTATTTAAATTAGTTATCTAAAGGTAAATTATTCAGAAACAATAATAAATGTACTTACCACCAATAGAATTTATTATTAAAATTTTCTCAAACGCATCGGTGCTTATAATATAATAATGTGTTATAGGTACTCGTATATGTACCATGCTTTGTTATGTGAACATGGCGAACGGCTACTGCTGTCTGGCCGTTTATGATCGACGTCAGAAAACGTTGGCCAATAGCAGAATTCTGTTTTGTTCACATGACTTAGAATTTCTACAATATTATAGAATATTTTTGAAGAAGGGATGTAAAGTATTACTATTTTTTGTAGAGAAAATTACTATTTTTTGTAGAGAAAATTACTATTTTTTGTAGAGAACATTACTATTTTTTTTAGAGAAAATTACTATTTTTTGTAGAGATAATTATTAATATTTGTACAAATTTTTACAGAAGTTAGTAGTAGTAATTACGATAATTGTAATAAATTTCTACTTCTACAAACAATAGTAAAATATACTAAACATTGTGGACTTCTTTCCTATTGTTGTAGCATTTTATTCGACAATTCAATTGCTACAATAATTAACTATAAATTGTAGTAAAATTTTCTACAAATTGTTAAGTATTTTTCTACAAGTCTACTACTACAACATTGTAGTAAAATTTTCTAGTCACATTTTTTTCCGTGTAGAACCTTTATTTAATATCTCTTATATATTTATGATGGATTGTTATTTATTGTATTAGATTACTTATTTTCTCATCACTTGTTTATACTTAGAGTTATTCTAACTTAAATTGTTTCACATAATATTTGATTAGAAGATATTGTATTAAAAAAAAATTGTTTTTGACTATTATCACATTTTACCTCTGACTTCTAGACTTGATGGGATTAACAGTTGACATTTGGCTTTTAACTTCTTGTAACTTGCAACAATTTAATAAAAAAAAAAAAGTAATTTTGTTGTACTTCGTTTCGTCGTTTCAATTAAAAACCGGTGTTTGTGAATGGTAAAAAACGGGTCGCTGAGAGAATATAATATTCCTAGAAAGGGTAACGCCCTTTTCTATCAGGATTTCGCCTAAAATCGGCTAGAAGATCTCTTCGTCACCTCGAGTTCTTTCCATTTGATTTACTATGGAAAGATTACCTACATTCGTTATTCCACCTGCTAGCCATTCTGGCTTCTTTTTGGTCCAAGAACCTAACCAATCCACCAGACTAGGTGTTACGAACACTTTAAATGCATTTTTAGTTGTTCAATCTCATCTTCTCTACTCTTGTAGATTTTGCACCTCATTTCTTTTTAGTTAAGTTAAATTTACAATACCTATCTATTTTTCTATTTCCAAATTTTTAATTCTACAAGTGTAACGGTACAATATAGTAAGGCTGTCAATTCCTGACGTGATAAACGGTTAACCGGTTCGTCTGATTTTGACCGGTTTCGGTTTTAACCGGATTTTTACTATTATTATAACCGGTCCGATCCGATTATCCGGTCGACCGGTCAGATTATCCGGTTAACCGGTCAGATTATCCGGTTAAACGGTCACATTACACGGTAAACCGGTCCGTTTATCCGGTTAACCGGTCCGATCAAACCGAGCCAGTCGAAACGGACTGGTTAGATCGGATCCGGCGGTTTAACCGTAACCGTGATTATTTAAACCCAACACTGGTTTATTCATTACTGGTTTAACTATAACCATCACCGGCTTGATCGTGGCAAAACACATCCACCAAATCCTTTGTTTTCAATAGTTTACTAACTTTACTAACCATTTCACCTTTCCTTACCCGTGACAACCAGGCAGTACATGCTTGATTTTTTAAAATAGGCACTCACTAAATAGAAATTAAATTAGAATAATAGAAATACTACCAATTTTACTTTTGCTAAACTTGTGTCACTCACTTCCCACTAGGTGGGTAAGTAGGTAAAACAAAAAAATCAACTTATCAACGTTTTCCGGCAACAAACTATGTTTCCTGCACTGGAAAACATCCGTTCACTGGAAGTTGATATGGCTGGTACACATAAATACGGTTATACCCGGTTCCGGTTAAACCGGTTCCGGTTAAACCTGTTACGGTTAAACCGGTTACGGTTAAGCCATTTACGTTATTTAATGGTTTTTTGGTCTACGAAACCGGTTAACCGGTCACGGTTATCATCCTTACAATATAGATCCAATTAAGTGACGTATATATACTGTCAACTATTTAATTTTAATCGTAAGTTACCATACAGCTCTTATATTGTTCCTATTTGAAGGATTATTGTGTTACAGGCTGAAGATGATCCTGTGAGGCCGAAACTAGTCGCACCTTTAATTATTTTATAATAAAATTGATGTGTTATTGATTTTGAGGTTTTATTCTTTAATTGTATAAACTTTTGTTGCTCCATATTTGAAACATTTTTATTAGTAACATTTTTTGTAATAGTCATTTTCAAAACTGGACTACTTGAATTTCGTTTTTGGCTTTTATTTTGTATTTTTTGGGTACATGTTATTGACTACTAAAAACTAATTTGTGTCTAACGTGTTTGCAAGGTGTGTGATCGCTTCAGAAATATGTTGAATAATATAATTAAACCATATGTTTTGTTTGTTTTAGGATTGTTATGCCCTAAAAATGTAAAGTTACATGGAAAAATTAGATTTGTAATTAAATAATGTTATCGTATTTTCTTTGTCTCAGCTTTTTTAATTTTTTTGGTGTAGGTATTTTTCATTATTTCGTGATTTTATATTCTCATATTTCTAAAATTGCATTTGATTTTTTTTGTTTTCTATCTGAATCCGGAAGATTGCACAAATATTTTGGGATGCCCTGTATATAACACAAGATTATACTATACAAAACTGTTCGATAAATCTTGATAACTTCTTTGTTATTTTGATAAATCATATCTCTATTTAATTCATTTATTTTTTACAAAATTAAATTAATATCTTATAATATTCTTAATGATTTTATAATAGGGTCTATTTTAAAAAATTCTTATAATCGGAGAAAGTATAAAAAATATGTTCTACAAAACTACAATTTCTAGTAGATGTCGCATGCTCTATATGTCACACTTAACGTGTTCACAGCAATTATGTTTTATGCTTGATGTCACTCCCTTCATGAAGCTACAGTTTAAAATGAATAAATTGTTTTCTTTTGTAAAATAATTTTGTGACTTGAGATCAGTTAAGCTAGATATAATATTAAGATTTAATTTACCTTGTCTGTAAGGATTTGTAACAAAATCATTTATTTTAAATTGGCAAGCCACGTGTCGTGCTTTACACTAAACAATAAAAAAAAAGGTAAACACAGAATCTAAAATAAGGTCAACTCGGGGAAGGAAGAAAGTTGACTTTAAAATCAAAATAAAAACTAGAGATCATCGTACTATATAGTTTTTTAAGCATAATAATATTTTTACAACCATAAGTAATGATAATCCAAAAGTATTTTTACCTGAAAATTTGGTGTTATTACAAAAAAAAAAAAAATTGGTCGCAATCTCACAGAAATGCACTTACCCCAGTTTATGGGGCAAGTGCATTTCAGACCTCTTCCTTTCTATTTAGATGCTTATGATGATTATCCGAGGCAAGTGCAAAAAATATGTAAAATTTAGAATCTGTCAATTTTTGCAGAACTTAATTATCTGTAATATTAAGAAAGATATAGTCAAATTAATATTTTGGTTTTAAATTTTAAAATTTTATTAGAAAAATTATTAAACATAAACTTTTAGAAAACATTTAGAATACAAAATAACTTTTATACAAACTTTGGTAGATACTTTTAACATAACAAATATTTATTTTACGACTGGCACAGGGTCCTTTAAATACCTAGCGGCCTTTAGAATCCATCTCAAAGTCCAGAACATCTGTATTCATAATCTCATGCATTGGGACGGTGTCTTGATCAGTCTTATGGAACTTGAAAGTCTTCTTCTCTTTATCTACAGAGCGTAAATATTTAACAAAACACTCTTCTGAATCATATATTTCTTTGATTGCTCCTAGGTAAATTTTCACAATTTTTTGGTAGATTCATACTTGACTAGAAAGAAATCCCCTGGTTTTCTTGGCACAACCGAAGCTTCAGAAGGATCTTCTTTATTATTGGAGTTAGGAACTTGATCAACTGTTTCAAATGAACAAATACCAATTTCTGTAACTTCCAAAGTTATTGATTCGTTTGGTTTACAAGAATGGAACCAGATTGTTTTCGGGATCACTAATTTCCAATTCTGTCTCGAGATGGATTGGTAGGTCGTCTATTTCAAACTCTTTTCAGTAGGTATTTCTTCTCCAAAATCTTCGTCAGATTCATCAATGCACATATTAAATGGCAGTTCTTCTTCATCAGAGGATGATGACAATTCAAACTTCGATTTTTTCTTTTGATTCTCTTTTGTCTTCTTTGGTTTTTTATTCTTAGCTTTCTGTTCCTTTTTTGTTTTTTGTTGGTTTTCTTTGTTTTTTTTTTCCTAGCTTTCTTTTGCTTTTCGGCGTCCTCCTTGTCTTTCAAAAGTTTCATACACTCCTGAGTTGTGATGTTTTTGACCCTTAACAAACTTTTATTTTCTTAGCTGGCGGACCTTTCTGATTATGGGACGAAATAGTTGATAGTAGCAATTTTTCGAAAGTATTGAGAGAGTTCTGCACCTACTCTAGGTTGCTTCCAGATGAGGTAGCGTCATGAATTTCGACGGCTCAAACCTGGTCATTTTTGTCTTTTTCAAAACCTGCAACCATATTAGTTTTAGGTGGTAAGAAATGATCAATTTCGGATGCTTCAACTTTGTCCATTTCGGGTGCTGCAACTTGGTCCAGTTCGGGCGCTGCCATTTGATCAGTTTCGAACTGCAATAATTTCCATCGTTCCAAAGATAGTTGGTCAAAATTTTCTTCAGGAATGATATATTTATTAAACGGAAAGATGCCAGCTTTCCTGAATCCATTTTTAATAATGTCCGTATCGAAGTTTTTCCATAGTTCTCCTATTTTTATCGTCATTGATCGTTTGGAAATTTTCTGACTGCCTTGTTGTCTCAACCTTTTGTAGAGAAACTCATCCCATGATGATTTAATGGACTTGAAAACTGCCAAATCGAGGGGCTAAAGTAAATGGCTTGAATGAGGAGGCAGTAAAATAATTGTTACGTGGTTTTTCGTAGCCAATTCCACTAATTTTAAACCAATGTGAGTTGCATGACCGTCGTAGTTGAGAAGAACTGAATTACTAGGGGACGGCTTTGCTGCTTTTACAAAGGAATGTTCAAAATAATTCAGGAATACAAAAACTCCATCCAGCCATTTTGAGTAGCGGCAAATGTTGAATCGGGAAATCCTTCATCTTCGTTAGGAACCCTTTGGTTCCAAACGTTTTTTCCTTTGAAAATAAACAATGGAGGACACTTGTCTCCAGTTGCACTAAAAGACAGTAGGACAGTGGTGTTTACGCTGCTAGGGCTACTAACTGTTCTTGTAGCAGGCAGTCCTTTTCCTCCTACTATTTTAGTTTTAGACGGATCGTGACTAAATGCCGATTCATCAAGGTTCCAAACATTTTTTGATTCAATATTGAGTTCTTCCAAAGTTAGTTTTATTTGGTCAAAATAATTGAAAATGACAAAAGGATCTTGAGCTTTTTTCGGGCAACTTCCACATTTTGCGGTTTTTTAATGGTTAAGCGTTGTCTTTTTTTAAAACCTGACCACCACTCTTTTCTAGGAAAGTTATTCTTGAACGGGTTTGGGACCTTTTCTTTAATTATGTAATCGCTCACCAGTTGTAAAACGTTTTTCTTTGACAAGCCGTAGCCGTATTTTTCCATTAGTTTAATGAGTCTACCCAATTGATCTTCAATTTCTGAAGATAAAGCTGTCGGTCGCCCAAATTTTTTTGACTTCACACTCCTTCTGTTTTTAACATGGTCAGTTATGGTAGCTTTTGGAATAGAATAAATATCTTTCTGAAGCCTCTTTCAATGTCAGTCTTTTAGGTTTTACGCCATCAACTGCATTTTGGAGGTCTTGAGGGGTATAACTTTGGCCTTTATTCGTTTTTCTTTTGTAATTGCGCACCATTTTGGCTCTAAAAATCAAAACAAAAGCACTTTCATAAAATAATTTAAAAAAGCGCCAAAATTAGACAAAGGGGGAAGTGCATACGCGTCTGCACTTTCCCCATGGTGTAAAAACGCACTTGCCTCTTAACCTATTTTGGAGGGGAAAGAGCGTATTTGCTAATTTTATGCCTAATATGATTGTAAAAACAATATCAAAAATTAAAAACACGATTTAAAATTAAGCTGCTTACAATATTTTGAAAAACAAAAATTCACTTTAGAATGGAAAAAAGTACAATAAACGGAGGCACCACATGTGTAGAATGAGATCTAAATTGAGACTGTTTTGACAGATGCACAAAGCTTGGTCACGTGAGACGCAGTGTAGCCAAACTAATTATCACACTAAAAGTATCCAAGGAACACACAAAAATACCCACTGCTGCATAAAATGAACCGTTATTATTATCAGAGCAGGAAAATGCACTTCCCCCGAATACGCACTTCCGTAAGTTGACCTTACATATTGTTTTGATATATCAACAAACATACCTAACTGAATTATTCAAAAACTTTTAGATCGCGTTAAGTTTGATTTAAGTACGAAAAGTGTAATTTCTATTTTTCCATCGCATCATTTTTTATGATTTTTAATATCCTTTTGTTAGTTTTTTCATCGCTTTAAATCAACCATTACGATTAATTTCTTTACCTGACAGCTACCATCTACATAAATATTATCTAGACAATATTTTATCATGTTAATTTTATGGATGCTACTGAATAAACATGAGAAACCTGTAGAAGAACTCGTAAGTAATGAGACTATTTGACCGGATATGACGATAAAGGTTAAGGGAAGTCAGGTCAGGAGTCAATTATATGCCGATGTCATCATTCTGGATGGTTGGTTGCTATCACATACCTATTTAAACTTTTAATTATACATTCTGCTATAAAGATATTTTTACGAATTTTCAAAAATTTTCATATCACATTTAGTATTCTATTAGTGTTCTAATATGAATTTAATAAAATGTACTTTTAACTGAATTTATATGGTTCGATTTTTCTGCAGCAATATTTATTAATTGAGTGTCGATACTTAAGGGATTTTAAGAAGAAAACTAATTATCAACATGTCGTAAACCTCTTAAGTTTTGAGCTACACAGGATGTTACAGTTTTAAGAAAAAAAATTACTTTTTTTGATTGAAGGACTTGATTTTTTATAAAAATGCCCCGGGGCCCCACCATGGCTCTCGGCGGCCCTGGCTAAAATAACTTCTAGTAGTGCTCGTGGAACAAGCAATTTGCAATTTGAGACTATGATGTTTGGAGCCAATGCTACAAGTTAAACTAATAGAAATGAGAGATTTCAACAGCATATTTTTTCTACGGCTCTATTATTTACTAATAATTAGTATTAAAGATTAGATGCAGTTGCCAGTAAGTAAAATAATATTTGATTTCCATAAAGCCAGTTCTACTACGGTATACATTTCAATTTTTGAATATTGGATAATTTTCCAATTTTTCGTCTTAAATTTGTAGCTGATCCTTTTTCTAAAATAACCCATGCATGGTTACATGACGATAACCAATAATTCTAAAGTAGTCAATTTAATCATTTTTATCACTTTGAGGTTTGGGGATGGTCTTAATAATTCGTAGGGGAATGTTTTAGATTTATTTCCGAATTTTCAAATTTCTCATTGTTTTTCCGTTTTTTGACCATCAATTTAATGGAGAAAAGGAGGAGGAAATATTGTTTTTGATAACCAAACCCAATATCCTCTATTCTTTCGATCTGACAAACATGAAAATTTGTATTTAGTGACTCCTTTAAAAATAAAGAAACCTACGTAAAAATTTAAGTCAGTGATTCCTTTGAAAATAAAGTAATACAATTGTACCGTTCTACCGTTTGCCGATCATTTAGCTAGACAATTTGTAACCCCTGGAAACTAACTTCTCTTTTATGGATTATTTGTAACTAATTTTAAAGTAAAAACAAAATTTTACATCGTAACGAACTCTGAATTCAATAAAAAAAAAAGTTTTTCAACAAATTTATTTATTAATAACGTTATGTTTGTATGTAAATTATTGGTGATGGATTAACTTTCTGGCCAGTGCTTAAAGCTCTAGCCTTTTCCATTAAGTTGTCGTACTGTATTATTAACCGTCCTTAATTTTTGTACGCAACACCATTGTACAAGGACTTTGAGAAGGTGACTTTAACAGAAGAGTAACTTTTTGCAATTGGTACCAGGGCAACTGTCAAGAGAATTTGAACTTTAAAAATAACATTGTGTGAACGTTATGTAGTCTAACCTTGTACTCTGAACATCGGGGCCTGCATAGTTAACGAAACCCGCTATTTTATATATTCCTGTGGTGTCACCAATTCTCAGTAGAATATTTTTCAGACAAATTATTGTAGGTCTCTTATTTATAAAAGGGGGTGAGCAAGTTATGTTTTCTTTCCACCACAAATTTACGACAAAAAGCGACAAAATATCCATGTAAAAAATGTAATTAATGCTTATTTTCGTGATTGGTAGTGTTAACTTTCCATCAAAATTAGCATTAACCGGAGTTCAAAAAAGGGAGTAGCGATAATTTTTTTCCCCAATACAAAAAAGCGACAAATTATCCATACAAAAAAAATGTAATCAATGCTCATTTTCGTTATTGGTAGTGCTAACTTTCTATAAAAGTTAGCATTACGACAAATTTACTTTAAAAAAATCAATAAATATAACACTAAACCGCACTATACTCTGTTTTTATCTAACATCACTGAATTAACTCAAACATCTTGGTTTTCTGCAGTCATTTTATTAGATTGGCATTGTTGAGGAGCTGGATAACCTCAAGGTTTCCATGTTGGAGCAGTTGTTGTTGGTGACTACTGGCAAATTTTTGTATTGTATTTTCAACAGTCTCCACTTTAAAGATCAGTATTGCGGCAGTACCAGGGTGCATCGACGATATTCCTTAATACTTTATTCTAAAAACATTGAATACCTTGGATGTTACTTTTACTGGCACAGCCCCAAAGCTGGATACCATACGTCCATACGGGTTTTAATATCTGCCTGTAAAGAAGCAGTTCGTTCTATGTGGATTATTTTTTTCTTAGCAACCAATACATTTTTTTGTATTTTATATTAAGTTCTTCGCATTTCTTTTTAATATGGACTTTCCAGCGAAGTCTAGCATCAAGTTTCATACCCACATATTTTGCTGTATTGGCAAAATGGATCTGAGTGTCGTTTATTCTAATAGGAATATTTTCATTTTGTTTATTGCTGTTGATATGGACAGATTTGCCTTCGTCTATAGATTTTTGCAATTTTCTTCATGATTTTTTCCAACAGCATGAATTATCAGCAAATGTTGCGATATTATAGGGTTTAAGATTGAGAATATCTTTCGTATACAACAAGTAGAGTACTACACCTAGTACACTACCTTGAAATACTCCTGCCATAATTTCTTTTAGGTCGGAATAGCTTTCCATGGAAACATTTTCAAAATTTCCCCAGTAATGAGGTCAAATCCAGGGGCTTTTTTCGGATTTATATTTGTTTGGATATCCATATAAACTTATTTTGGAGAGGTGGGTTTAATGACTGTCTTTTTGTGCTAGTACCATCCAGTGCTGAAAATATTCATCATTATTGGGTTGGAAGGTACTCTATGAATGTTCCGCAAATCTGTTTACTTTTTGCAAATTGTTTCGGGCCCAACTTCCATCTCTATTTCTGATTGGTGAATTATATATAGTAGGGCTTTTTAATACTTTGGTACCTTTCCAGAGTGAATAATCGGTACTTTTATCGTTAGTTAATTCATTTAAGTATTCGCCAATCAACTCTTTTTTAATGCGCCATATTTCACGTTTTACATGTTGTGTTGCGTTGTTTAATGATGTGTTTCTATAGACTGTTGCCATTTTCTTCCAATTTTTCTTTTTTCTGAGATAAGATTTCTGATCTCTTTTGGATAATTGTTACCTTGCACTCTGCCTTTAATCTCAGGAGTGTTTTCCCACGCTGCTTGTTGAATATTTTTGACAAACAGTTCATCTTCTTGGTCTAATTGTTCCTCATTTCTTAATGGAATCGAGAGTTCTTCTGGGTTGATTTTGAAGCTTTTCCAGTCTGTGCCTTTTTTGGGTAGTTTAGGTAAATTTTGTTTTTTTTTTGTGATTACAGTATCACTCAATGTAAGAAGTATGGGAGAATGATCTATATGTATATTATTTAAGGAGATATTCCTAATTATAAAAAAATCTATGAGATCGGGATTTTGGTTCGTATCTGTGGGCTAGTATATTGGCTTTCCAGTTGACATTGTTTGATATTTGTGTTGATGGCATGATGCTAATAGTTCTTTACCTTTGGTTGTTACCAGTCTAGATCCCCACTGAGTATGTTTTGCAATAAAGTCTCCTCCCACTAAAGTATAATCACATTTCAAATACGCCCGATGTAAACAGTGACCAGCGCGTGATCAGTGCGTGCTAGCCACGTGTTTCCCAATTCTCGCAACGCTATTGGGCGGTCAAACACGAACGTGCTTCAACGCCAGATGACCGACTTAATCAGTGTTGTATTCGGCTCAGTTGACTTTGGCTGCGTAACAGTAAATATTTTAGAGTGTAAAGCTTTGTGTTGTTCTTGGTTTTGGTTGAAAAAGCGTTTAGTTTTATTGCACAACGTACGTGTTGTTTGCTGTTGTTTCTTGTTGTTTGTTGTTATTGTTGTTATTAATTTCGTTTTGCTGGACTGCTTTATTTGATAAAACTAATGTGTCCTCCACGGATACCGCAGATGAAGGTGAAAATATACCATTCACACCTCCCAAAAAACGTCCAAAAAAGGGACATTTGGACTCCCGAACAAAAGAAATGATCCTCAATGTTTATAAACATGGGAGGCTACAGAATCCTGGGATTGCGGTTCATGAAATTAAAAGAAGAGTGGCAGATAGAACAGGGGTGTGTTGTAAAACAGTGTTTAAAATCGTTAAGGAGTATAAACAAAACAGAACATTCTCTGAACCAAAAAGAAAATTGCGCTACACGTAAATCTTAGATTCCATAGAAGATTTCAATAAAGCTGCAATAAGACGAAAAGTGCATCAATTCTTTTTTAGGATAAAGTTTTAAAAGAGGTTAATGATGATCCAGATTTACCAAGTTTTAAAAGAACTTTCTGGAAACTATTAAAAAAACTTAATTTCAAATGTCAAACTCGGGGTAGAAACAGTATGCTACTGGATAGAGAGGAAATTGTCCTGTGGAGAAGAGATTACTTAAAAAAAAAATAAAAAAATTCAGAAATGAAGAAATGAAGGCCGAAAACTATATTACACGGATGAAACGCTGGCCATACAAAATCAAAAGTTTAGGTAGATACTTCTATTGCTTCATCCAGACAAGCCTTTTTTGATGTATTGTCAATAGGGTTAAAAAACCAGTCAGGTAAGTGATTTTCAGTTACTTTCTTAATCTTAGGTAATATTATCATTTTCTTTGCATACAGTACAGTTATTAAATAATGGTAGGCATATTACGTATTGAGGGTTGTAAAAAGCTATAGTCTCAAAAAAGCTTTCTAAAAAAACGTTCATTTTAAAAAGTAACCCTTAAATGTACAAAAGTAAGTTGTTATGGCTTCTAATTAATAAAAAATATAGCATATATATTAAAATGTTCACTCAGTCCAGTCCTGGTCCCGATTTTGTACAATACATATTTTAAGATTTATTAATATTAAAATACAAACAAATTCAAAAATTTATTTTTTCGCGTGGTTCACGAGCTTAATGCGGCCCTGTTCTGTTTAGGTGTTCACGTGATTCTGTTGACATCGGGAGTATTTGAAATGTGAATATAGTATAGGAATCTGTATCCTTGGCTATCCAGAAAGTCAAGATATTGTTGCTTCTTTACAGCATGTCTTGGTGGGCTATATAAAGCTGTGATAACAATTTCACAAGTTTTTGTTTTAATATTAACAGATATATTTCTACTATTTGGTAACCAACTTCTTGATAGTGTAAAATGGATTCCTTAATTATAACTACACTTCCGCCTTTTGCCGCTTTATCTGGATGGATTGTATAGTGCACTTTATATCTTTTAAATCTGATGAACGACTCTTTTGTAAAATGTGCCTCAAATGTGCAGCTCTTATTGATGCTGCAGCAGTCCATTTGCGTTCCATTCGAAACTTCTAAGATGATTGGCCATTTTTAGCTTTAGAGATTGCTCCTTGAGCACGGTGTTCTAAATTTGAAATACACTCATCCATCTTGTCCAGTCTATCTAAAATTCTTTGGAGCAATACATCAATATTTTTTGTGTTTTGTTGGCTATTGAAGATACGGTTTTTTCCTTATGTTTCTTTCAGCTACTTGGCTATATGTTTTGTTTTCATTATCTATTTGAGTTGTTTGATGTCTCATTTTTATTATTTATATATTGCCTGTTATCCCGATGGGGTTGAGGAGGCAAGTTTGGCTTCTTCGTTTGCTTGATTTTTATTTTTTGAAATTATTTGGCTATAATGCATCCACGGTAATTAGACGGGTGGCCTTCTCCACAATAGACACACTTTGGAGTAGCCTTTTTTGGTTTATCACACTCCACTATTAAATGCTATCCTGTACATCTAACGTACCTTGTTTCTTTTAAACAATTTTTTTGTGTATGCCCATATGCCTGATTTATATTGGATTTATATTGGAAAACTAGTTTACTTTTTCTAATAGGCTGAATGTCAATTCTTATACCAATGATAATATCTTTTATACTAAATATTTTATTGACATCCTCATCATTACTGAACGATAGCATGAATATATTCAGCGGCTGTTTGGTTTTATATTTTAACTTTCTCATTGCTTTAACTATTTTATAACCTCTTTTTTTCAGTTCATTAGTTATTTGTAGAGGATCACAGGAGTGGTGTAATTTGGTAGCCATTACCTTAATAGGTCGATTTTGTTTATTTTCGATAAATAATTTTCATCCCTTAATGCCTTCATGAGAGCTTGCTAACATTCTTTGTCCGGAACATATACCTTAATATTTTTGTCATTAACGATTTTTATTTGAAAATTAATCTTTTTGTTAGATATAATTTGATGAAGATTATTGAAATTTTCAACCACATCTATAATTATTGGAGGCGGCTGGTGTATCTTTTTAGTTTTTTGTTGGTCATTTTCTTGAACGTTTGGACTGATTTGTGGGGTTCTTTACTCTAATCCACTGAGTCTCTGCGGCCAATTCTTCTTTGTCGGTGAAGTATTCGTCTGGCGTATGTTCAATCTGTTTTGTTAATGAACCTTGTGCCACACTTTTTCACTTAGTGTATATGTTACGTTTAAAGATGATATTTCGGTCTTTAACGACATTGGCCTGTCATTGTCGTAAATCTCCTATTTGATTGGGCATTATTGATAATAACCGGCCAATAACGTAAACATCCGCTTAAATTGGACACTGTTGATAAACTATAAATGACATAGCTTTTTTACGACTCTGCTCGGGCGTTATCGTTAGCGCCCACTTATGTGTGGGCCGCAAACCGCAACGATTTGGATTTGAATAAAACACTTTATTAAATATTCAGTGACAAAGATTATTCTAGGCACAAGCAATGAGACTCTCAGACAAGATCTGAATTCAATCCATGTTTGGAGAAGCTTATATTATTGGAAAACCTTAGTGACACCGTTAAAGGAAAATAAATCTCACACAAAACATTGTTTTTGGAAAACAAGGATATAAGCGTTGTTACTATAAGGGTGGGTGCAAAAACAATAAATGCGCTTGTCGCACCAAGAAAAAAATTTATAATTCCAAATGCCATGGATCATTATCATGCTCCAATAAAACTGATTAATAGTTATATAATTATAATGTTTTCTTGTTAATTTTACAGTAGCTTACTGGTAAAGCTTTGAAAATAAAAATTTTAAGTCACAGTACCAACTTAATTCTTTAAAATCAACTTATTGATAGTCAATGTTATTAATGGCCAGAAAAAGATTAAAAAAATAATATATTTTCAACATTGTCCACTCATTGATGGTCGATTTCGTTAATTGCCGGACTCTAAATCCGTTTTGACTATTTTCGCGATAATGTCTGTGTGTCTGTAACTTCGATAACTCATGAACGGATAAAAATAAAAACACCAAATTTAAAACTTAAGCTTTATTCCAGCTTGCGGTTCACTGATTAGATTTTGGGTAGAGTCGGAAGAACTGGGGGTACTTTATATGGGGTATTTTTTTTATTTTATGGAATATATCTATTATTTACGTTTGGAGAAGAAATTTTGAAATTAAAGTTACTCTAATTTTCTATAATTTTTGTTCTATACAAAATTTTCTTAAAATAGTCCGTATTCGAAAAATTTGACAAAATGTAAAAAATTTAAATTTTTATGAAAATTGATAGTGTAAAAGTTGTTTGTGATATAATTCTCTATAATTCATGTGCCATACACAATTTCTCTATTCTCTATTCGAGATATTTGAGAAAATGTGTAAATTTCGAATTTTGAAGAAAACTAAAAAACGAATAAAGAGAAAAACATTAAATTTAAAACTTAAGCTTTATTCCGGCCTGAGGTAAACTTATTAGATTTTGGACAGAGTCAGAACATCTGAGGGGTACTTTATAGAGGGTCCTTTTTATATTTTATGGAATATATCTGTTATTTACGTTTCGAGAAGAACATTCTTCAAATAAAAGTTACTTCTAATATTACTTTCTATACTTTTTATTACATACAAAATTTTTCTAAAATGGTCTGTAATCGAAAAATTTGGCAAAATGTGCAAAATTCTGATTTTCAAGAAAGTTGTTAAACTACAAAAATAGGAGGAAAATTGTTAAATTAAATTTTTTCAGTATTTTTGTTGTCAATGAATATATCGGGTGTTCAACTTAAAGCGTTACAGCTATATACCAATTTTTATAAAAAAAAAACGTTTCAGACGAAAGTTTTATAGTTTTGTGGGGAAAAACTTTTGGCTAAAATCGTTTTTCATAGCTAACCATAATATGGCTAACATTTTTTCGCGCAGCAACATTTTCAAGTAGCTGTTACTCAAAAAGTAAAAGTCCAATAAAAAAAATATTTCCCTCAAAAGTTTCTTATTTTTTTATGTACTTTAAGAATATGTAAGAAAAAAATAGGATTCCCATTTAAAAAACAAAGTTCACCTCGATATGGCCATATTATGATTAGCTATAAAAAAATTAATTAAGCCAAAATGTTTCCCCCAAAAAACTATAAAACTTTTGTCTGAAACTTTTTTTTCTAAAATGCACATTTTCAGCGGTATTTAACTGTAACACTTTAATTTGAACACCCGGTATATTAAAAAATGTTTCGATTTAGAAGTTTGTGGAAAATTACATATTTAGTTTATCCACTAAACATTTACAGAGGTGCTACAATAGGTTGTACACAATAACCGGAAAAAGCCTGTAATAACTAGATAGAAAAGTCATGTGTTTGTTTGTGAACTAGCATTATTTTCCTCCATTATAGTCGCCGTATTTGGTGAATTAAACACCGCGTTGGGCTGATTTTTCATTTTCTTGAGGTATTATTTTTAAATTAATTTTGTCACATGATTTAAAACTAAACATTGTTACATATTACTAAACTTTAAACAATAATTGTTTTTATTGTTTGTCGCGATTCGCGATACACGATGCACTTAACTTGAACTTGGCCTTTTTTAAAGCTCGGCTATTTAACACAACCTTACTCATCGGTAATCAAATGTCATTTATGCTTATTTTCGTGACTGGTTGCTAACTTTCCATCAAAATTAGCATTAAAAGGGGTTTACTTCAAAAAGATGAAGAGCGACACATTTCTTTTTCACGACAAATTTATGACAAAAAAGCAACAAATTCTCCAATATTCACAAAAAAATCCAAAATGTTAAAGTGGTAGTGCCAACTTCACAGACGTAACAATTCTATTTTAAAATGTAAATTTTGATATTTTAGTTTTTTATTTCATATTTTAATATCTATATTTTACATTTGATTTGTTTCATATTTTCTTACCCTATCATTGTTAAAAAATATAACAATGATATTACAGTATTCTTCAATGATTTTTGCCAGTGTAGATATGAAGCAATGATAATATGGACTTTAATTTGAATAAACCGTTTAACCAGGATGTTACCAATCTATTTGCAGCATTCATAAATTTTTATAAGTCGGTATTTTGTGTTTTTTGACATTTTTAATTAGAGCTTGAGGTAACCAATTTACAAAGTTGCAAATCGCATTTTTTTGAAGTGAAAACTTCTTTAGCGGCGTTGAGCCCTTTTGTGGGATGGGTAAAAACTGTGAAACTCGCGTCAGGAAATGTATGCTGATCGAAAATTCGTAAGACGTTTGGAGAGTAGTGTTGTAACATCGAAATCGATTAATCGAACAATCGATTGTTTTCTTTCGATTGTCGATATTTTTTAAATTTGAATAAATTGGAATAAATTGGAATAAATTGGAATAAATTGGAATAAATTGGAATAAATTGGAATAAATTGGAATAAATTGGAATAAATTGGAATAAATTGGAATAAATTGGAATAAATTGGAATAAATTGGAATAAATTGGAATAAATTGGAATAAATTGGAATAAATTGGAATAAATTGGAATAAATTGGAATAAATTGGAATAAATTGGAATAAATTGGAATAAATTGGAATAAATTGGAATAAATTGGAATAAATTGGAATAAATTGGAATAAATTGGAATAAATTGGAATAAATTGGAATAAATTGGAATAAATTGGAATAAATTGGAATAAATTGGAATAAATTGGAATAAATTGGAATAAATTGGAATAAATTGGAATAAATTGGAATAAATTGGAATAAATTGGAATAAATTGGAATAAATTGGAATAAATTGGAATAAATTGGAATAAATTGGAATAAATTGGAATAAATTGGAATAATAATAGGCATTCGTTCAAAATTATTCCCTAACTATTCCAAAAAATCAAAAATGCACAACGTTAATATTCAAGTTTTTACTTCTGCCGGCACTCCCGGAGTGCAACCCGTGTTTTTTTTAATTTCAACATTTCTTGCATAAAAACGTTTAACGATTTACTAAAATGATTTCGATGTTTATATTTATTTAAATATTCGTTTGATATTAAACAAAAAAGCAGGATAATCCAAAAATTAGAACATAGTAATTTTTAATGATGTCGCCTCAGCTTTTGGTAGCCACAGAAGTTACCTTGTTTAAGCCTTTCGTCGTTTTTATAACAACTTTGTTGCCTGATGATGATCATTTTGAGCGAAACTAGTTGTCATTAAAAATCAAAAATATATTTGTGGTTAATACTTTGAATTTTATTTTCTTAAATTTTTACTTACTGACATTATTGTGTGTACCGTTGGACAAAAAATAATGATAATTTGAGTTTTTGGCCTCAACTTATTGTTATTTATGATGTTCTGTTTGTCAAAGTCCATAGTTGTAGCCATGATAGTATTACTCTTAGAGATCTAATTTTGCGCTTGCAAGCCGCTATCTTAGCTTTGCTTATACGTCATTCGGTTGGTAATCATTGTATAACAGCACGTGTTTTAACGCTTTGGATAAATTTCCATAATATTAATTATTCAAAGGTTTTAGTGTTAATTTGTTTATTAACTTGGTTTGGAGTGTTCATTGTCTTCAATGTGAATAAAAATGCGGTGTGCAATGGGTGCTGTATGAAAGTGTGACAACCAGGAAGTCTAAAGACCCATTTGTTTCAACTGATAGATCTTTAACTATTGTTTTCAATATACTATAAAGGGTCCTGGAGACTAGAAAGAACATATTTACCTATAGTACACAAATCGCTGCACAACAATTTACTATGTATACTTCGTTGTTTCGTAGAGTTGCCACCATTGGTGGCGGAAGGGGGGCTGGGGGGTGCTTAGCCCCCTTCATGGCGAGACTTAGCCCCCCATGGTACTATAAGGTAGATCGAATCAGCGAATCAGATTTTAAGTTCACTCCACTCTAGCAAAGTGAACCGATCAACAAAAAGAAAAATATGGTTTTAATTTTTTTAATTACAAAATAGAGTTAATTCCTTTTATCACTTTTACACTTCCGAAGCGAGCCTGATAGTGATGGGCGATATTTCACAAACTGTTTCTTTTTCACTGATAATAAAAAGTAGCAGGTAAGGTAGGTATGTTACTAAAGTCGTTACCAAATTTTGACTGTACAAAAAAAGAAATACCTTAGCCACGACATTCAAAACGAAATAATTTGTACATCATCAGATATAATAATTTTAAACAGAAAAATAAATGAAATTCATCAGTGTGGATTCTATTCATTAATGGTTGCTATAAAAGTGAACAGATATCTGTTGTGGTCCGATACGCCAAAGGTTTGAACGGTTTTTTGGGATTTATTGATTGTTCTTCGTGTCGAGATGTTGCTGGTCTAAAAAACTTAATCGAGGGTTTTCTACAAGCCTTGAAATTTAATGCCCCGATTGTTGCTCAATCGTATGATGGTGCCAGTTGAATGTCTAAAAAAAATGCAGGATTACAAGCAAAAATAAAAACGTCTCACCCTCAAACAATTTACATGCACACAAATACTTTTTGGACATGGCCCTTCTATTGGCCTGACAAAATCGGTAGTGACAGACCTAATTAAAGAACATTCTCTTATGAAATTCAGGGAAAGATGGGATAAAACAAGAAACTGCAAAGTTGCCAGAAAGCTCCTAAGTTATCCTGACAACACTCCAGCAAACAAATACTTTGACTATGACTAGACAGAATCTGCGCCTAGTCACAGACATTCTGACTGGTCATTGCCAAGTACGGAAGCATCTCCATATCGTGAAGCTGTCAGAATCGGCACTCTGCAGAGGGTGCGAACAAGAAGATGAGACCATCGAGCATATCCTTTACAATTGCTCGATGCTTTCATTTATTAGAAGATTTGTTTTCGGCGAGTATCGGCTAATACCGGCTGATATAAGAGAAGCACCTCTTGGCGACTTTGTCAACTACATTAAATCTGTAGGCTGGCTCGCGAGCTATGAGGTGTCTATCATCTTAGGAGGATGCACAATGGGCCTAATGAGGCCTAACTGCCGTGGGGATTAACCCACCCTCTACACGTTACAGATACAGGTGGCACACAAAATAAACTTTATATACTCGGACAAAATATTGGAAAAAGTGAGTCATATGCATGATCAACACTGTTGTCTATTAATGAAAATTCCGACAGAGTAAGCATAGGCGGCGTATCAAATACCAAATAACTATTTATTAGGTATTTGTTAGTAAACTTTATTAAATTTGTTTGTCAACATCTTTATTTAAACAAAGATGATGCGTTAAATATACGTTTTCGATAGTTTTCAAAAAATAAATATATTTATTCCCTGATGACTTCGTTATCTGTGTTTAATGGTTTTAAAACGCATTTCAAGTATATAAACGACAGAGGGGTTACAGATTGAATATTGTCAGCACAGGCACAAAGACAGTTGAAAACTAACTTTCGACGAAGTTAGATTTGTATCGCTTTAACTATTTACGATAATTATTTTATATTTTATAAACACTTTTTTGTATGAGTGCTCTTTTCTGGTAGTGGTAGTGCATATTCGAGGAGTTATATTTATTGTGTAGTATACTAGGTAGGTACTTTAAAAGTTTGTTGAATAGTAAAATATTGGTGTCTTTATAAATTTAATAAAAACAATTTAATAGTAGAATTATATTGTTACAATAGTAATGGATTCAGAGGCGGGTCCAAGTGAAACCCAATTACGTCGGCGAAAGCCCTTATCAAAGGATGAAAAGAACAGTATACGGAAAGTGTATGATGGGCTGAAATAAACACTTCCTACAAATAAAGCTGTAAACCGCAGTTCTTTTTTAACTGAAGTATCTGTTTCAACAATTGAACGTATTGTACGCGAAAAGACAAAAAAGGCTCCCTAGAAGCCCCTAAAATGCATACCCGTGGTCGAAAATTGTTGACATTAGACGATAACCAAAAACAAATCATTCGAAGAACTGTACATTCTTTTTTTTTTTTTTTTCGAAAACAAAGCCCCAACACTTAAAGTTGTTCTTACAAAATTAAGAGAAAACGAATAAATTCCATTAATGAAATTTCGTTCTGTCAAACGGTGTAGGAAATCAATTTTAATTGAGAGGTCAGATATAGTATCCTGGCGACGGCGTTATTTACGAAATATTAAAGAATTTAGAGCCGCTAAAAAAATATATACTATCTCGATGAAACGTGGGTGAATGCTGGACACACGGTATCTAAGATATGGCAAGATACTTCTGTAACTAGTCATCGCCAAGCTTTTATAGAGGGATTATCTACAGGTTTGAAAGCACCATCAGGTAAAGGACAGCGCCTAATTGTTACCCATATCGGAAGTGAGAGTGAATTTTTGGAAAATAGCGCTCTTGTGTTTACATCGAAAAAAAAAAACAGGACATGAATGGGAAATGCTTTGAAAAATGGTTTACTGAAGTATTACAGCATGTAGAACGAAATTCAGTTATTGTACTAGATAACGCTTCTTATCACAGTCGACGAGTTAAACGCATTCCGATAATGTCCAGTAGGAAAGCATATATGCAAACCTGGCTGCGGGATAAAGCAATAACATTTACTGAGGAGATGCTTAAAGTGGAATTAATGGACCTAATATAGGAACACCGCGATAAATATATTCAATATGTTGTCGACACAATGGCTCGTGATCGTGGTATTACGGTACTAAGACTTCCCCCTTATCACTGCAAATTCAATCCTATTGAACTAATTTGGGCGCAAGTGAAAGGGTTTGTAGCTCGAGAAAATAAAACTTTTAAAATAGCCGACGTTCAAAGTTTAATAAAAACCGGTATAGAACGTATAAAAGCTGAAGATTGGCAGAATGCTATTTCCCATGTAATTAAGGAAGAAAATCATATGTGGCGCTTCGACGGTATGATCGAAACGGTAGTTGAATTTTTAGTCATAACTTTAAATTCCGACGATAAAGACGATTTCAGTGATAGTTCTGCAGAATCAATGGATTACGAAACTTCATAGATTTAGAATTCAAGTAAGTGATACCAAGCTTAATTTACATATTTTTATAATAAACAAAATACAATTATAAACATAGATGAATTATTATAACAAAAATAGATAACCAACCTACTTTCATCTAGTAATATTCACAAATACCCATTTAATTTGCCAATATAGTATACACAGGTTCGTTTTCGACAATGCGGACTTTTATACTCAACCTTTGGATGGCAGAAACACTTTTCATGCCATGGAAGGCATCCATTGTATAACGCCCGCAAGTGGCATCGCTCCATATCAAAAAAATACCATCAGCTAAGTACGTCGAAAATTATAGTAGTATTGCACTACGAAGGCATGAGAAAATAAACTTTTCCAGTCTACATGGAATTCCTATTTTGGATCTACGTACTATTTCTTCAGTTGCGCATTCAATAATGTCGTCAACTTTAGATCTGCTGTGACTCTATGGGAAATGGGCTGATTTGCCCAATATACCTGGATGGAATGGATTTATGGAAGAAGTGGCAGTAAACAATTCATATCAGAAATCTTTTATAGCTTGTTTGCCTTTCATTAATGCACCACCAATTGACTTCGACACGATTTTTACTATTTTAGCATCAGCCTGTGAGAAAAGACATTAAATCATCAAACATGTTTCATCACTTTTGATCAACCACTGTATTTTAAAGCAAAACAAATTGTCTGTTCGAGTGGCATGGAAGCAAAATTGAGAAATATCGTTATACGATTAGGTGGCTTTCATTTATTGAGGTCGTTCATGGAAGCCATAGGGTATATTATGAATGGTAGTGGATTAACCGAGCTTCTAAGTACAATTTTTGCACCGAACTCGCTTAAAAAGATGTTATGGACTGGGATTCTTATGTGCGAACTCAACACGTAACTAATCAAATAGAGAGAGAGACATTACATAAGAATCGCATTCTGTGGAACGAAGATAGTCATCTCAATACGTGCCGTATTGAAAGATGATGAGAATCCCCATGCAGGTCGTGCATACTCTCGTCCATGCAGAGCACATGTGTTCATTTTGAAAAATTGATCATGCAGGAAATTGATTTATCACCAGACCAACACGCAGGAATAGAAGCAATTCTATGCAATTTCGACAAGTCGATAATACTTGGAGCAGACAAAGAAGAATGCGTCAAAGAAAGAATTAGCTTCAAAATCATCTAGTAACGTGGCCCAACTGCTAAATTATGGGTTTCTTACTTTCGCATGGTATGAAACAATTTATTGAAGCCGAAAGAAGAGGAAACTGGACCTTCTTTTTAATAGTATCCAGCAAATGCCCTATTTACATGCCAGTGGTTATTTTTTGTACGCTAAATGTGGCCATTTATATTTACAGAATATGTGTAGTTTAAAAGAAAAGATGAATCCTACAGAATACAGGTCTTTTACAGATGGAGGGCGCTTCACAATTAAACGTTCTGGCAAATTTTGGTGTGGCACATGGTCAGACATGGTTATTGATAAATAATTAATGGGAACGGTGAAAACCGTAGGTGGACTAATTCGTGGGCGTGGAGTCCAGGAGAGCGTACTTTCTAGGTGGACTATGGTAATGTCATTCTTGCACAATATTTGTGACGCGGGTGAACATTTTTGCAATATAGAGTTTAGCACTACGGAACAGCATGTTAAATTGAGAAGTTACCGGATTATTCATGATAACAATGATGTAAAAAAAATGTCATTAAGTACTGGAGTGCTGTAAAAGCAACTAGTAACAAGATATATTCAAATTACGTAAAAATACTTAAGTAGGTAATTATTAAAAAAAAGAAAAACATTAAAATCGCAAAGTAAAAATAATAAAATAAAAAATTCAGTGTGATAGATGGACCTGGTGACTTTCCACCAGTCTAGCTAAATCTGGTTGAATAGTAGTGAATTGCAGCCTTAAATATCCGCGTTCGTTGATTTTAAAACGGTTTCTTTGTTTTGTCAAAATGTTTGTAACCACACTGAAGCCTTTTTTGACTAGGTATGATGATTGAAATACAATAAGGTGTTTTTCAGCAATGTTTCACAATATAGGATACTGTGTTTTAATGTTGCGCTGCAACCAGAACTTCTGGTTGAACTTCTGCTTAAGCTTCTCGTCTGTGCTGATGGTGATTAACTCTTCTTGCATTATCACATTGGCTTAAATTTTGTCTATAAAAGATGAGTTTATCTACAAAGGCCAATATTATTGATTTTGTTTTAATCAAGTTAAGATCATCACCTTGCAGCTGCAAATTAACTTTGCTAAATATGCTAAAGATATCAGTCAAGTAATACATATCTGTTTTACAATTGTTCAGATTTTCTTTCGAATTCGGATATTTTTCTCGTAAAAACACAGATTCAAAAATAGCTGAAAATATTGCTAACCAGGAGCCTCTTGATAGCCAATGAACTTCAGAGTGCAGAAGTAACCGAGAAAAGACTTAATCGTTTTCCTCACATAGCTGAGCAAATAATTGAGAAATCAAAGAATTGTTTCGAATCTTGTTGAGAGCATTTATAACATATTGTAAAGACTAGTGCAATCTAGGACTCAGATTTTTTGCTAATAAAAGCTGTCCATGAATCACACAGTGATGACCAGTACCTCAGGCAGTTGTCGCTTTAAGTGAGCTATAAAACTACAATGACGACCAACCATAGATGATACACCATCAGTCGCAGCAGACACAATGTTCATCCATGGAATAGCTTTGTCGGTAAAAAATGTTCCTTGGCCTAAAAAATCGATTGTTCTCTGGTATTAGTCTCTAAATATGTAGCAAAAAGCTGTTCTTGTCACATATTTACATCTTTAATATGTCGACTATATCCTAACAACAGAGCTTCATTGTCGGGTAATGTAGACTCGTCCAACTGGAGAGAGAATCTGTTGGTCTGTAAGAAATGGTATAAAATGTTTTCCACGTCTCGACCCATTTCGTCTATTTGTCTCTGAACGGTGTTATTGCTCCAACGAGTTCTCTTTATATTATCATGTTCGCTTGTGCTATACATTGTTGAGGATCTCCACAATGGCTGTTAAAATAAGCTTTTCTCTAATATTGTAGGGTTTACCCGACTTCGCTATTAGTAAAGATATATTATAGAACGCTCCTAAACCATCAACGTCTTGCTTAGATGACGACGCAAACATCGATCTTATGGATGGTCTTTACTCTAGTTTTTCATTAAGGGTTTGAAATAATGATAAGGGCTCACTTTTTTTGTCAGCATCTACTTTTGATAAGTGGTCTTCCTTTTTTAAAAGCTTCATAGAATCGTTACTGAATACTTTTTTATATATGAGACACATCGGAAAGTATCGATTTGATAGAGATGGAATAAATCCAATTTTCAAGTAGTCCAAACTGTATTGTCTGCATTTTTTTTTTCGTGTGTACCATCATAAAACTCGAAGTAAATCTGCAAATCCAAAGAAAATATGTTTAAGAAACTATAGTTGAAGGTAAAGATATTTTTTCTCTTTCGGCAAAACATAGGAAATCGTATAAAACACGTTTAACGGCGACCCAGAGACGGACCTAATTAGTTGTATGTTACGCTTTAAAGAGGAAATATATGTATTTAAATATTATCAGATTACTCCAATAATTTCCTTCTTCGATTATTTAATAAATATCACTAAATTTAGTTTTAAAGGCAACATTTACGAAATTGGTTCGAAATAAATATTCACGACTTTTAATTAAAATCGCCATGAAACTATAATATTTCATCTACTATTCTATTTACTTGAAGTGTCTATTTAATGATTACATTGAATATTAAAAATCAGTGAAGAGTGCTACGGAAAATGCTTAAACAACTGTTATTTGTATCCTCTTATCATAAAAAATTTAAATTACTGTTCAATATATTAGTCTGGCTTTAATTTTTAAAGTGATTGAAGCATGCAAGTTTTCTCAACACGTCAAGATTACATTTCTAGAAAAGGAAAATAAGAACAATATCATGTTCCTTTCCAAAATACCGTGAACCAACAGATACGTGGTTACATCAGAATTATCATCTTCACTTGACGTGTCATTCAGGTTTAAAATGCAAGAATGAGCCGGAAATATTCGATGCTTATTTTTAATTTTGGTAACACGGAGAATGCAATTGGAGCATAATTCTTGAGATATACCTCCAATAACTTCTCTGATAACATCTAAAACGGTTTCAGACAACGCAGGATTATTTTTTTTACCTCCCTTTTGATATTACTCCAAATTAATTCTATGGTATTTATTGTATGTTAATACCGTGGTAAATGTATTACGGTATGAAGAAATGCCAAAGCCGTTTAATCCACAACATAGCTAGGTTTGAGATTTAAGCATTTCAATATTTAAAAGCATTTTTTTTTTAAACAGTAGGTCATATCCACCTACATTTTGTCCAAAAACGCGGTGGTAAATTAGGAATTAATTGTTCACCAAAAAATTTCTCGAACAAGGCAGATATCATAATATTGGTGATAATCTGCTGAACAACTTAATTAATTAACAAGTAATTCCACACAAAACCGTTTTCATTACCGGAATGTAATATTATAATACGGTTTCCTCTATTTGGAGGAGCATTCACAGAACATTTAGCAGATTAATCACTCCATCCGTTTTTCACAATATCTTGAGTGTCATACCAAGACTCATCAAGATACAGTATGAATCTATCTTGTCGAGCTTCATCTACTCTAGTGACGTATTCATTACGTAAACTCATAATTCTTTAAGATTCCCTAATATAATATCTTCTTTTTAAGGTAGGATATCTAAAAATCAAAGAATGGAGCACTTTTCTAGTGGTTTTGTCAGATTTGTAAGGGAAACGGGAACCAACTTTATTTAATTTTTAATAATTTGAAAATACGGAAAAATATAATTAAAATAAAAATTACAAACCTTTCCTCTAATATGCTCCATCATGCAGTGATCTAGACCAACTAGAGATCTTTGATTCTGCTTTTTTCTTGGAAGACATTCCTGGCTCGTAATAACTTTTCTAATCGAAGGTTTTGAAATTTTTGTCAAATGTGTATTCTTTCTATGACACCGTAATTAGATCTATTATTTTTCAGTTTTAATTGGTGGTACATATTTCGAAATAACTTTTTGAGTTGAGGGTGATATCTACATACCAAATTTTTGGTTAATATCATCGCCCTTCTCCTCATCTTCCTCTTCCAATTCTTCTTTATTCTCAGAAGAAGCTTTGATGGGTTCTGCCTAGAATTATGTAGGGTCACTTGGGGTAAGAGCGCGTTGTTTGGGGGTAAATGTAATATTAAAAATCTAAATAACAATATTTTAAATAATACCACGAAAAAATTCAATTTTAGTTTGGCACTTAACTCATGTTTACAGAATTAACAAAAATTTAAAAAATATATTACTTAAATTTATTATAAATGCCAATTGTTTTTTTTATTTAATTGTACCACAAACGTTAAAATGGTAATCTTAATAATCTCATCTATTTACTAGTAATTAATTAATATAAATTTATTCAGCTTGTCACTTTTTTAATAAAGTATTCTCGTGCAGATTTTATATGTTTTTACATTTTCTCAGTATATATTAATATTTGACCCCTAGTTTTAAGCCAAAAATCAACATTTTCCACTATAGAATTTGCAGGTAAAATATAACCTTTTCTTTGTGAATCACATAGGTAAACAATAATTTAAACTGCCAAAGCCGACTTTGAACTGTTTCAATTTTACAATTTTTGTGTGTATTTAAATATCAAATTAGTTGTTTTTTAGGTGCAACTGGTCCTATTTATTTGAAAAATAGTCAATCAAAACTATAATTATTTACATACCATCAGGGATTACATTATTTTCATCACTTTTAAAGGGGCTCCAAAAAGCCATATTTTTATAAACCAAAAATCCAAACAGTAATATGAATACAACACTGGATAAACGGATAAACAAATATTGTCCACCTGTGCTCAGTCAACAAGACAGTAACGCATAGAAGCGTGCCGAATAACCAATTAGAACATAAGTTGAACAAAATCACATAATTACTATTGGATATCCCAGTCCACGTTGACCGGCTTTTTTTACGGGTTATCGTGAGCTACAGCAAATAGAAATTTAAGAAAGGCTTGATTCGACCAATTGGAGACGCAAAAATCAAGTTGTTATAATTAATCGAGCCGACAGATTCTCATCGTACAGCGATGCCAGGCATAAAATAATTATTTGATACTCTCTTTCAGAATATTTGCTCGAAGGTACTGTGCGCTTAATGTACACAGTCGTTTAGCTGTAACATAATTGAACGCATCACTTTTTTTTGCAGTTTGACAACTGTGTTTATCTGTGCCGTCTACTATACTTAAAAAACAATAATAAAACTGTTATATTTGCATACGAGCCTATTTTTATCACACCTAGGCAATAGGTGTTTTTTAGGTATGCTCACGAACTTACTCATTGATGAACTTGGATGTAGTCACTGTAGTATAGACAATTGGGTACCTATCAGCATGAAAAACAAAAACAAAGTTAACTGAACAATTATATTTGTAGGTAATAACTTTTCTAAAGTAATTTCAAAAAATATTAAAACTGTTTTTGGTACTTACCCTGCTACTTTTTTATAAACTGCACTTTCTAAATTCTTTTCCAATCATTTTATTTTAATTCACTTTATGTAACTATGTAATCACTTTGTAATCTCTTGAATAAAATTAGTAGATGAGTGTATTAGCATTCAAGCTCCAACGAATTTCAAAACGCGATAGTAAAATATCAGCATGTTTGGACTTGAACTTGATGATGATTTCGTTCGTGCTAAATCGCGTAAATGCGTCAAATATAGAGCAAGTCAAAACGTGCCTGAACGCTCGAGCTCATTATCTTGCAAGAATTTGTGTATGCTTATCGACTTGTTGAGTTTTTTAAAAGTACAACAATGATACTTTTAACTAAAATATTGATCATTCTTATAACAAGTTGGTACATGTAACAAAACTTATACAGTATCTTGAAAGTTTTGAATAAGAACTTGTGTTAATTAATAGGGGTCGATTTTTAGTCAGTTTTCGTTTATGTCTACCCCTGGGAAACCGATTTCTACCCTAAGGAGTCGGTATCGACCACTTTGGAAATCCCTGCATTGGACCAATATCATCAACACAAGAAGTAATTATTCATGCATCGCAATCAGGGAGTAACAATTTCATTAAATGCGTCGTCTAATTTAACCAATAGTTTTAATAAAAAAATAGAAAAATACTCACAAAGACATATATAATATAAATAACCGTTTCAGCTACTCCTTTGGCTAATATTGCAACAGACATTGAATTATAACCAAAGAAAAACAGCAAAGATAGAAAATAATTTTTCAACATTCAAACTTTGATATTGCTTATCAAGGGGAACGTCATTATTGGTCCGGTTTTGACCGTAGTTGGACTCATAAGCAAGAAATAGACATTCTCTATTCCAGTCTCTAATGGAATCTGCAGATGCATTAAAATTCCTCGCTCTCATGACGGTGGTTTTTTAAAAAAAGAGTCACAAAGTAACGTCATCTACACCTAATAAACAAAATGAAAGCTCGCTTGTAGTAAATAGGATAAAAACTACGTAGAAAATAAAAAATAAAAGTTTGAGTTGTTTAAATTATTTTCTATCTCTGCTATTTTCCTTTGGTTATAATTCAATGCCTGTTGCGGTATGTGGTTTAATCATAGGCTCTTGTCATTAAACTTTAAAAAAACAAATTACATACCATTTAGTTCTTATAGTAACGCTCTTCCGGATTATAATCTTATTGTCTGAAATACATTTAGCATTGCACCTGTAAGAAAAATAAAATACCTTGGAATTATGATAGACCATAACTTAAGATGTGATCAACTCATAAAATATTTCTTAAAAAAACTGCGTTGTGTATTATATAAATTTAAACAAATATGTTGTATTCTTAATTTTAAACAAAAAATTATATTATAGAAGAGTTTATGTTATGTTATGTTGAGAACGGGGTGTTAATACACTGCGACCTAAAAGATTTATTGTGCCCCCTTCTGTCGCCACTGCACTAAGGAAATGTCTCAATGTCTATAGCGACCCTTCCAATCCTATTTTCTCAAGGAAGTGTAGGATTTGAAGTGGCTTCAAGTTAGGTAAATCTCCCTCTTCTATTTGATATCCTCCTAGATATAGTGCCCTTGGATTCTGGAGTGCTACACATTCAGTTAGGATGTGAATGGAGGTTTCGTCCTCCTCCTCATAGAATATGCACTCACTATCCTCTACTACTCTCAGTTTACTTAGGTGTCCTTTTAGTCGGCAATGCCCGGTAAGGATCCCTGTTACAATACGTAGCCTGTTCTTGCTTAGGCAGATGCAAGCTTCCGATCTTTTCTGGTTATATTCGCCCAGAAGTATCTTGGCCTGTCTCAGCCCCAAGAGATTGTTCCAATTATCGGTTCTTCTACTACCCAATTCTTTTTTAATCTCTCCTAATATTATGTTGCCGCAAAACGGCTCAGGTCCTACAAAGGGTGTTTGAGCCCCTTTCCTTGCAAGACTATCTGCAATCTCGTTACCCTGTACCCCGTTATGTCCCGGGACCCAAGTGAGAGTAACTCTATTTTTCTCGCCTAGCTCATTCAATTGTTCTAGGCATCTCCAGACCATTTTTGAGCTGATTACGTAAGAACTCAGCGCTTTGATGGCTGCTTGACTATCGGACATGATGATAATCTCTTGTCTATGATAGTTTCTCTCGATGTTAAACTGGATACACTTCTCGGTGGTGTGAATTTCCGCCTGGAAGATGCTTGGGTATTTCCCAAGCTTTCGGAGTGCTTGGTTCTCAACCTTTTTACTCAACTAATTTTACTGAGTTTTATTAATATTAATAAAACTACCTACACACTTTAAATACGTTCCATTCATTTCTTCGTTTTATTATTTACTTAAATAAAGAAAATAAGTAGAAAACAAGAACTTACAAGATATTATATTAGTCATGAGGTATGTTATTCAGAGTAATATTAATAACGTCAGTAGTCACCCTAAAATAATGTTGACGTGTTTGACACTAATGTCAGAATGGCCATTTTCATTAAATTTATTTTTTCCAGATCACGTGTGATACAAGTATTGTTGAAGACTCTGTACATGTGGTACATGTCATTTATTTTATGGATATTAAACGGTTTTATTACTTTTTTAATTAAAAAATTATATATTAAATCTGATTTTAATTAAAAATGTTTGCAGTTTTTAATCAGTTATACATTACTATGCAGTAAAAAAACAACGTCTATAATTTCTAATACGTTTGCTTGCTATTTTTATTAAAGTACACATAAAATTGATTGTAGAGTTTTGTTAGATTTTCACATTAATTGGTGGCTGCAGGAAGGAAGCCTTGTGCCCGCCCTCGAGATTAAAATTCGTTTAACACGTTGACGGACACATGTGAACAGGTGGAGATGCTTTTTGTGACACTATTGCAACTTCACTAAATTTTGCAATATTATAGTAACACTTATATAATATATGTTATTTGACTTCTAAAAAAGCTGAATAATATAAAAAAACAATAACGGCTGTCACATACTAGACATTTTTCTATAGATTTGTAACGTAGACGTCCATAGACGTCGGTATAAATAAAAAACTAGAATTACGCAAATGTATTTTTTATTTGAAAACTAATGAAAATATCGAATAATAGCTAACGCCATACCACGTGCTGCATTCTGATTACTGACTGAAATACTAAATGCCAGGGGCCCGCAGAGGCGCCCCGCATAAACCGTTATGACGCCATGTTCTAACTATCCCCACCTCTCACGTCAAATGCACAGAGTCAAATTAGTGTGCTTGATATGACACTTTACCGATTTACGATTCAAATCCGACGTCTGTAGAAGTTGTTGCCGAGCTATGGAGGTATTATAAAAGACGTCTACAGACGTCCTGAAATTAAGGTGTCACGGAGCGCACATTGTCAATAACGTCTATAGACGTCGTTGTCCGTTGACGGGTTAAAAAAAAAGTATACTAAAAGGGAGTGGCTAATGACTGTGGTACCCTCTGAAAATTTGTCCTGAAGCCGTCCTTGAACGGGACACTTGTTTAAACAATCTAAATTAACAGTTTTTCTAAAACTACATAAGTGTATGTTAAAAGATGCAACCAAAAATGTTCTCATCTCAATAAAATATTGCCAACATTATTGGTAATAATTCTTGGATGTTAACAGAAAAACGTAATAATGGTTATATTAACGCATCCAGGGAAGAAGGGCACAATCGCCTAAAAATCAGCAATTGGAAATGTTACATGGATCATTTAAGAAGAGTACTTCCGCATCTATTTATATAGGCTAGGCCATTTTTATCCCCTCGGAGCATAGCAGCTAGACTAGGGAATTAAACAAATGTTTCAATTTTGTATTATACAGCAGTAAAGAAGCTACATAAAAATAATTTCGGTTATACGGGGTCCTTCATAAGCATAGAACAGATCAAGGTATTTTTTTTATTAATGGAGCGCCCTTATTTGGTTTTATCTTTAATAGGCTTTTCAATCATAACTTTTTTATTTTACCCGTTTTTACCCAGGTTTTAAAAAATTGTTAGCATTTTATGCCCAAGTCTTTAAAAGTGTGGAAAAGTGTCGAAAAGTGTAAATTTCGTAATGTTAGTAGATAAACAAATAATAAAATATGAAGAAAACAAGATTTAAATTTGTTTTTTTTACCCTGTTCCAATATTGAAACACTGAGAAGGGATTAGGTAAAACTAATTTAATTTACGTTTTTCCTACTTTAAACAGTTTAATCAAAGAATATTAAAAAAACAAATGTTGTTAAATACAAAAAAAAAATCAATCTAAAGAAATGTATTAAAAGAAGTGGCATGTAAATTAATCAGGGCGGTTTCTCCATTGGTTCATTCGTGCAGTGAACACCCAGTTCAATTTCATAAAAAACATTATTTTAAAATTACATAACATAAAAATATAAATTATATTTAATATTTTTATTTTCATACATGTTAATCTATATTTTTTGATACATCTTTTGTAAATTTTTTCCCACAAAGCCCGCTAAAAGGAAAAATTTAATTATTTTGATGAGATAACTACTTGACATCATTATGGAAATAGAAATGTACAATAAAAATTTGATAAAGATAAAGAGACAAATGATTTTTCACTTTAAAAGTCTGAATCGGAAAAATGGATCAACCTGTTAATTTAATATACTCGAGAAATTTTACCTACGAAATAGTATGTACATTTAAATAGTTTACCTATATAAAGTTATGTTTGCCTTGTTTGTATAATTTAGTATTCTCAAAAATATTAGATAGCAATAAGTATCAAACATAAATTGTGATTTTGATTAGGAAAAATGGATCAACCAGTTAATTTAATATACTCGATGAGAAATTTTACCTAAGAAATAGTATGCACATTTAAATAGTTTACCTATATAAAGTTATGTTTGCCTTGTTTGTATAATTTAGTATTTTCAAAAATATTAGATAGCAATAAGTATCAAACATAAATTGTGATTTTGATTAGGAAAAATGGATCAACCAGTTAATTTAATATACTCGATGAGAAATTTTACCTAAGAAATAGTATGTACATTTAAATAGTTTACCTATATAAAGTTATATGTTTGTATAATTTAGTATTTTCAAAAATATTAGAACGCAATAAGTATCAAACACAAATTATGATTTTGATTAGGAACTTAACAAGTCACATCCCACATATCTACATGCTCTGGCTAATCAATCCTATAAGTACATATCACAACATTAATATACTATCTACAATTAAACAATAATTTGAAAATACAGATGAAGCCGATTTACCTATTTAGACAAAATACTGTTATTCTGTTATTTATTAATACACGTTATTTTTTAGTGAACATGGACATGCAAAAGTTCACCATGAGGGTAGGACAGAGCGAGGGCAAGAATACTTTGGAAAGTGCTGTGAAATACACTTAGAAAGGTCATATGGAGAATTAAGTGTAATAACATTTTACGATATGTATCTCACTAGTTTAGTTCACGGATTTCTGTAAATGTTCAATTATGTGCTGCTATTTCAAACTTTTAGTATCTTTTGATAAAAGAAGTTGAGTATTATTGTTGACCTTTTTAAATTGTTTATTTTACCTTAGACATTCTTTTTTCTACTCTTCATACAGTAGTCTGTGAAGGGTATTATAGGTTTACTTTGTTTGTCTGTCCGATGTCACGTTTTGTGTCTGCATGATAATTCAAAAACGAGAAATGATATCAACTTAAAAATTTTAAGCAAAAATCAAGCTCTATAAGAAACCAAAGCCTATTGATTTTTAACCAATCTAATTAAAAATAGGGGGTTAAGATGGGTTGAAATAAAAAAAAAATCCTAAATTAAAAACGAAAAATGGAAATCAACATGAAATTTTTAGTAAAAATTAAGCTTTATAAGAAGATAAAGCCTATTGATACTAAAAAAAATATAAACATATTGGGGAGTTAAGGGGGGTTAAAATATAAAATCCTAACTGAAAAACAAAAAATGATATAAATTTTTAGAAAACATTATTCTCTAAAAGGAGAAGAAGCCCTTTAATTATAAAAAAAATCTGAATAAATATGGGGGATTTAAGAGGGGGTTGAAATTAAAAAAAAAATTAAAAATGAAAAGCGATATCAACATGAAATTTTTTGTAAAAATCAAGCTCTATTAGAAGATGAGGCCTATTGATTGTGAAAACAATCTGGTTGAAAATGGGGGTTAAGGGGGTCTGTTAAACTGCGAAGAGTATCATTTAGAATGCCAGGCATTATATATCTTTATTCTAGTTTGTGTCTGTGTAAGACTATGTATTGTGATGGGACTGATCTTATAAAACAAATATATAAAACATTTTAGTACTTATTTTATTTGCCAATAAAAGGTATTTAAAAAATATATTTTTATTTGACATCTGTGACAAATTGTGAAAATGATTAAACCTACAATAACAACTCAAAAATGGTAGGTAAAGTTTCATATAAAATTTTTTACACAAAATTCAATGTCAAGCTTTCTACATAACCTGATATATATTTAAAAATAATCTCAAATTATGAAGAAAAGTCAGTTTACTAACTAATAATGTTCATAGATGGTTTTCAACGTATTAAAAACAAAACAAATATTACACTAACTAAAATATTCATTTATTAATAGTTGTAGTGCTTAAAAACAGTATGATGTTGATAATAATAACTACACTTCATACAAATTAAAATAACAAGAAATCTGATGTGCCCAACACATGACTTTCCTATCTAGTTATATAAATGTTTAGAGGATAAACTAAATATATACATTGTCCACATCTATCTACCTCGAAACATTTTTCTATAGATATTCATGGAAAACGAAAATACTGAAGAATTTTAATTTCCTACAATTTTTTCATTACGGTCCATTTTAGAAAAATCATGTATAAACAAAAATTATAGAGATCGATATCGCAAACAACTTTTATTTCAAAAACTTTCATAATAAAAATCAGAATTTTGCACATTTTGTCAAATTTCTCGAATACGGGCCGTTTCAGGAAATTTTTACATAAAACAAAAATTACAGATAATAATATTAGAAGTAACTTTTATTTGAACAATTTTCCTCTCCAAACATAAATAACAGATATATTCCATAAAATATAAAAACGGCCTCCCATAAAGTACCCCCCCAGATGTTCCGACTTTGTCCAAAATCTAATCATTTCACGTCAGGCCGAAATAAACCTTAAGTTTAAAATTTAATGTTTTTTTCTTTATCCGTTTTTGAGTTTTCTTCAAAATTCGAAATTTACACATTTTCTCAAATATCTCGAATACGGTCCATTTTAGAGAAATTATGTAGAGAATAAAAATTATAGAGAATTATATTGCAAACAACTTTTATTTGAACAATTTTTATTAAAAAATATTTTTTTTACATTTTGTCAAATTTCTCGAATACGGACCATTTTAGGAAAATTTTGTATGGAACAATAATTATAGATAATATTATTAGAAGTAACTTTTATTTAAAGAATTTTCTTCTCCAAACGTAAATAACAGATATATTCCATAAAATATAAAAATAACCACCTATAAAGTACCCCCCCCAAATGTTCCGACTCTGCCCAAAATCTAATCAGCTCATTAGACGCTGAAACAAAGCTTAAGTTTAAAATTTGGTGTTTTTCTGTGTATCGGTTCATGAGTTATGCGTTATACACACACACACACACACACACACACACACACACACACACACACACACACACACACACACACACACACACACACACACACACACACACACACACACACACACACACACACACACACACACACACACACACACACACACACACACACACACACACACACACACACACACACACACACACACACACACACACACACACACACACACACACACACACACACACACACACACACACACACACACACACACACACACACACACACACACACACACACACACACACACACACACACACACACACACACACACACACACACACACACACACACACACACACACACACACACACACACACACACACACACACACACACACACACACACACACACACACACACACACACACACACACACACACACACACACACACACACACACACACACACACACACACACACACACACACACACACACACACACACACACACACACACACACACACACACACACACACACACACACACACACACACACACACACACACACACACACACACACACACACACACACACACACACACACACACACACACACACACACACACACACACACACACACACACACACACACACACACACACACACACACACACACACACACACACACACACACACACACACACACACACACACACACACACACACACACACACACACACACACACACACACACACACACACACACACACACACACACACACACACACACACACACACACACACACACACACACACACACACACACACACACACACACACACACACACACACACACACACACACACACACACACACACACACACACACACACACACACACACACACACACACACACACACACACACACACACACACACACACACACACACACACACACACACACACACACACACACACACACACACACACACACACACACACACACACACACACACACACACACACACACACACACACACACACACACACACACACATACACACACACACACACACACACACACACACACACACACACACACAAACACACACACACACACACACACACACACACACACACACACACACACACACACACACACACACACACACACAGACAGACATCATCGCGAAAATAGTCAAAACGGATTCAGGGGACCTCAAAACGTAAAAATCCGTCGAAAACTCGAGGTCGAAAAAAATCATGATTCCTATACTTTCCTTATATCTGTATACAGATAGGAAAGTAAAAAAACAGCGATATTGACTCTTGTACAAAGTTTTGATCCGAACTTACAAATGATAAAATTATTGGAAAATGTGAACACCCATTTTAAATTACCACGAGCCGTCACTGAATATAATGTTCCCTTCTAGCATTTTTGTTTGTAGTTCCTTTCGTTAGAAAGACATTTTTTTAGATTTTTTTCAAAAGAGACCGATTCAAATGTTCAAGAAGTGGCTCGAGAGGGGTACGGGTTGAGCCTTTACCTGTACTTACATAATTTTTCTTGTAGTAAAAATAAAAAGTAAATTGTAAAATTGGTGTACTATGAAACCCTTGCATATTATATATGTTGATCTTAGTATTACAGAAATGATTTACATAAAACAATAAGGTGTACAAATACGTAAAATTTATTTATCCCTCGTAAAACATTAGTAAAATATATTATTAATCGTTTTCATTTACAAATATTAATTTCATAAAAATCTAACATAGACGCCACTTTCCAGACGAAAAATCTTGCAATGTAAGGGTTTCGTAGTATCCAACTTTTAAAGTTTATTTTTGACTATTTAAAAAAAAAACAATATCTGCGCGTAGGTAAAGATTAAATCTATGCTACTCTGGAATCATTTTTTTAAAATTCAATTTAGTTTTTTTTTTCAAAAAAATTGAGAAAATGGGTAAAAAAGTCTTTTTTTTTTTTTTAGAAAAAAAAACACATTCAAATTTTGAAAAAGTGTCTCCAGACGAGCACAGATTTACCTACAAGCAAATATTTTTATCATTCAGAATAAGTAAAAAATAAACTTTAAAAGTGAGGTACTAAGAAACCCTTCCATGCTCTGCTCTAAAGCCAAGTAAATTAATAATTGTGTTTAAATGTTTTGATCCCAACTATTTCTTTCTAAACAGGTTTATCAGATTTGTTTAAATCTGATAATCAAAATAGTAGTGTTCGCAAATCGAGCGAGTGGGAAAAGTCTTTGCGCACATGATGCACATAATACTTTTTCTACGATCACGATTTTAAGAATTAAAATTAAGAAACTTATTTGAAATAATTTGTAACCATTTTTATTTGAAATTATAATTTATGGTAAAATTTGAGCAATTTTGAAGTGTTACTCCAGGTGTCTCTCTATTTTTTACCAAATTCTCAGTAACTGTCGAAATATTTGCTGATGTCGAAGGCTTTTCTTGTTAGTTAGATGAGGAGTCTACCGAGTTTACAATTTTATTGGCTATCTCTATTTTATTTGAGATGGCGTCGTCAACATAGCTTTCTGCAATATTTCTTAATCGCCATCCACCATGGCGTTTAAGAGTTAATAAATCTCCTCCTGCATTGGCTAAAATAGTGGCAGATGAGCGTCGAAAAGAATGGCCAGTATAAAGATTAGAGTTTGGCAATTGTAAAAATTGTGCCACTTGTTTAGGCATATTGCCAATTTTGTTAATTCCGACAATTTGCCTTGTGCATTTACCCCCTTGATAATTTACAAAAAGACGTCTGTCAATGACGTTATCAGGGCGAAGACAAGCGTACTTTTTGTATATATTATAAAATTCTCCAGTTACCGTGAACGATCTTTTAATTTTGGTTTTCGTGCTTTGAATCCTAACCAATAGGGCACAGTCTTTAGATCTTCCACGTCATCTAATTTTATATTCCACAATTCTTCTCTTCGACAGGCACCAGTTAAACCGATCGCAAGGACAGTCTACAAGTTTAAAATACATTAATTTTAGATGTTTTTCTGTTTTTTTTTAAAGAATTTTAATAGGAATTTTAATTATTATAAAAAAAAGCTGGCAGGCACTGTGGGATTTGAAGCCCGGCTGTTTTTATCTCAGCCCAACACTCTACTCTCTGCGCTACGTAGGCTTGTAACTGTATTTCGCGAAAACATTATAGTTAGTTAAAAAACATATTTTAAAATTCGTTCTTTTTAAATATTTTATATTATAACTAAGTTATTAAACTAAATTTTAAAAATCAAATCAGTGTGTTACCTTATTTTAAATGTAACGTTTATTTACCTTCGTTAATAAATATTTATAATCGGGTGCTTCCTTCAAAAACTTTTGGATTTCTTCAGATGTTAAGGTTTTTGATTTTTTGGGCTTGTAATTATCATTTTGTCTTTTTAAAAATGCTCTTAATTTTACGTATTTCGAAATGTCCACATTGTTTTTTATACTTAATGTACTTCGCAACATTGAATATTGTGACCATAGTGTCGAAGCTTTATAAGATTTTGATTGTTCTACAAAATAGGCGAGAATTACATTCTCAGAAAATGATGATATGTTCTTATTTTTCCTCCATTCCATAAATTTTTGATAAGCATTCATACTTTTCTCTTGATTTTTGAGGCAAAAGGTTTAAAGTTGCATTCAATGCAATTTCAACAATTTCAGGTGTGTTTTCCATATATTCAACTTCTGAATCTGAATTATTATTGTCAATTTCTTCCATGTCGAATTATACCTATATTGTATATGATACGTCGTGTTATCAAATATTTAAATTAAAAATTAATAGGTAGGTAACTATTATGTATTATTTTTGTATGAAAATAATTCAAATCTTATTTTAAATATAACAAATGTCAAAATATGATATTACGAATCACGAACTGTCAGCAAATGCAGCCTCCTACGATAGATGTGTGGGAGATATAGTTCTCTACTGTTCTCCACGCATGTTTAGTGTGCGGTACAGGAAATTCTGCACGACTTTTCGCACAGTGTAGGAAATTATTAACTTTGAACGCAAGTAAGCCATGTCTATTTGTATACTTTCTATAGTGATCGTAGAAAAACTTGTTAGTCCTTTTTCTTAATAAAATTCGACGATTTAATAATGGCGCTTATGACCTTTTTGAACTGAATGCATGTTTTATTTAAAGAATTGCGTTTTCCTTGAGAACAAAGCATAACTATAACGGAAACTCATAATAAAATCAAAATATCACACATGGAATATTTTACTTTAAAATCGGGTCGAACTGTTTCGGACGTTTTAAATGAAACTGACATTAAAGATGGAACTGATGAGTATTAGCACATTATATAGTCTATTTTTATGTATGAGAGACAGAAACAGAATTTCTAATGCAAAACTTAGTACGGTCATTTTAAATATTTTTACAGAATAATCTAAATATTTCCTAAAATTGTAATAAATGTACCTGAGCTATTACAAGTTTTGGGTCTTTTATTGGTCCTTTATAAACATAAGCTGTACAGAACAATAGAAAAAGGTTTGAACAGGCCAAAAGCCCTGTGTATTAAAGATTACATAGCCGTATCTTAAGAATATTTTCAATAAGTAGAGTAGAGTCGCCTAATGTGGAATAGCATTTTATTTTAATTAAAAAAAAATGATAAACTTCAATTTTGTTTTTAGATATTTTGTATAGATATAGGTAAGGGTATTAGTGATATATAGATCATGTCACAAAAATATAAATCTCCCAAAAAATCATAAAAAAAATAAGAATATAAAATGAGCCTTTTTTTAGATCTTCAAAAATGGGTTCCTAATGTGGAATACCTATGTTCCAAGCGAAAAATAGCATTCGTTTTAAAATGTTGATTGAAAAAACTTTGTTTTTTGAGAAAGAAGTTTATTTAAACAATAAAGATACAAATATATTAGCACAAAGAATTAAAAAAAAAAATTTAACTAACGGCAAAAGTCGCAAACGTAGGGTTCTTTTTCGGGTCCTGCACACTCTTCATGTGCCCAACAGTTACATAGCATGCACATTACACAAATTTCTCCTTGATTATTATCTGAAAACTAATCTTCACAAAAAATGCAATGTGCAACTTGGTTAGGATTATTTTCCTGTTTTGCAAAATCTTCTTCGTCATCTGAAGAATTCTGCATGGAAATGCTCGATGCATCAGATTCAGCACTTGATGAAGACACATCTCTCTTTTAACGTTTAGTTAGTGTTTTCTTCGTATTACGTCTACCTTCTTGAGATGAACTACAAGATAAATTTTCGGAAAATACATTTTTTTTTACTATGTCCTTTTTTTGAGTCGCTGCGTTTGTGCCTTTCATTTGAACCGATTTCTCTAGGTCTTCCTTATTTGGCGTAGTAGTTATTATTTTGGCTTTTCCGGGTTTTCGGCCTCTAGTGCCTACTTTTCTCTTTACGGTCGGTATTGGTGAAATATCTTCTGGACCAACAGCTTCTACACTTGGATTTTGGTTTTCCTTTTCTTCTTCTGCGGCAATCATTCTTGGCTGTGGGGTGGGATTATTGGCTATTGGACCAACATTACAAACCTCTTGTTCAACGGTTAGAAAGTCCACTTCGCTGAAAATGTTTCTCCTAGTAGGATAAATTCCTGTAGTTGCGAACCCTTTGACGGCTCGCTCCGCCGATTGCTTCTTTAAATAGGCTTGCCCAAACAGTTCGCAAACATCAAAGTGGGATATTGGACGTTGATTATTCCTTAAAAAAATCCTTATCTCCTCATTGTAAAATGCTTTTAATGCTCCCATTACAGTTTTATCTAGAGGCTGCATTTTGTGGGAGGTGTGTGGCGGCAAGGAAAGAATTGTTACAAAATTTTCTTTAGCCTTTATTATAACATCAAGGTTTCTTGTATGTGTCTTGTGTCCGTCTAAAAGTAAAAGAATAGGGTTGGTTTCAGATGGATGAACATATTCGATAATGTGCTCGAACCAAGCTGTGAATAGATCCATTTGTATCCACCCTGATGGATGAAATTTAAATAAAGTTCCAGGTGGAGCACCCTTTTTGAGTTGTTCATTGCAATTCTTACAAGGGAATATAATCATTGGTGGAACAAATGTTCCATCTGCGCTCATACACATGGAAATGGTTATTAGAGATCCCCGTTCTGCGGAAGTAATAGCTCCAATTTGACGTTTGCCTTTCATTGCTAAAATTTAGGGACATTTAGATTGGACGATACATATGCCACATTCATCCACATTGAAAATCTGCCTAGGAGCAAAATTCTTTTCTTCCATGACGTGTTCAAGCAAGTCAAAGAACTCGTTCACACTTTGTTTATTAAATCCGGCAGCCCTTACAACCGATGTTCCTGTTGGTCTTCTTATGCTAATTTTATCCTTGTGTCTTTTCAGAAATCCTTTGAGCCATTTTTTTTCTGCAGATTCCTGAAGCAATGAAAACTTATTCGGAATATTATTACGTCTCGCCAATTGAAATGCAAGAGAACGTAGATCTCTCCTAGTCAATCCAAAAAAGTTTCTTTCCATCTTAAGAATGTAGTCCACCAGCTTGGTTTCCAATTCTTTCGATAAAATAGGGTTTCTTCCTAAGGTTTCCTTCTTGATATCGATAATATTTTTGTCGCTTTTACAATATCTAAATAATGTGGCACGGGGAACTTTGTAGTGTTTGGCAGCTCTTAAATATCCCATTGTATGAGTTCGTACTGCTTCTACTGCATTTTGCATATCTTCTTCCTTCCATTTGTGCTCTTTAATGTTCTTTTTTGGCATTTTTCCTGAAACAAATGCAAATATGCTTAATTTTATTTATAGTTTTCTATTGTGGAATATTCCACTTTAGGGCACCTCTCCTATTCCACTTAAGGAGACTTTTATTATTTTATTTCATATCAACATAATCGAAACTAAAATGGTTATTTGCATTAAATATTAAGCATATTATAAAACTACAAACTATGTACTTTAACTCCACAAAATATCTTACCTTTAATATTAATACCATCGGAGATAACACACCTTTTATTTATTGGTACAAAAATGTCTACTGGGCTTGAAACTATATTTGCTTCGCTTCCGTCGAACCACTGACGCTATCCATATCAAAGTCTTCCACGTACGAAAACATTTTAGGTGGGGCGTTTGATGCACTGGCTTGTAAGTAGATGGCGCCTATAGATCACCGTATAACAGCGTATTCCACTTTAGGAACCTATTCCACATTAGGAAACTTTACTCTACCTATTTGCCAATTTTGTTTTATTTTAATTCCAAGAATTTCTTACAGTAATCGAATTATAAGTAGATAAATACCTTCCCAACAAATTTCACTGAAAATGCGATTATAGGTTTTCCATTTAGTAAGGAGGTCCAAGTTGTGTATTCTTGACAGTTTACTAAATGTCGTTTAGTTGCAACTTGCAAGGTGCAGTGTGAATTCTAGTGTGATCATGGAAAATTTGGAAGGGCCGCGTAAACGACAAAAAATCGGTCCTTTAACAGTTAATGAAAAAAAATTAATATTTAATTGTTTTAAATCATTTACAGACAAACATTTATGTAAAAGTGTTGATGACACAGTGGAATTAGTTAGTAGTACGCTTGGTGTTGGGAAATCTACGATTTACAGAGTTGTTAAAGAAGAGAAATGTGGCGAGTTTCAAACAGCACGTAAAGCTCCAGGAACACCAAAATTTCAATTAGAAAATCTTTTGAAAGAAAGATTTCGAAGGAAAGTGCATGCGTTCTTCTTTAGAAAATAATTTCCGACAGTACACAAAGTTCTTGCCACGGTTCGAGATGATAAGGATTACCCTGAAATGAGTCGAAGCACACTATGGACACTTTTAAAAGAAATAGGTTTTCTATGAAAAAAGCATTCCAGAAAGTCTATTTTAATAGAAAGAAGCGATATTGTAGTATGGAGAAGAAATTACCTAAGGACTATAAAAGAAATGAGAAACCAAAGAAGAAATATATTTTATTTAGATGAAACATGGATCAACGAGGGACATAAACCAAATAAATTTTGGCAAGATGAAACTGTTACAAGTCGAAGACAGGCTTTTTTAAATAATTTATCTACTGGTTTAAATCCACCATCAGGAAAGGGGCGCAGACTAATAACAGTACACATCGGCAGTTCAAACGATTTTGTTAAAGGTGGTTTATTGACTTTTGAATCTACTCGTACCGGTGACTACCATGAGGACATGAATGCTGATGTCTTTAAAGAGTGGTTGGAACAAATTATAGATCTTCTTCCTCAGAACTGTATAATAGTAATGGATAATGCAAGTTATCACTCGAGACTTATAGAAAAAATGCCCACAATCAAGTGGTTAAAAAAAGATTTACAGAATTGGCTAAATTCAACGAATATTAAGTTCCATCCCGGTTCTGTGAGAAAAGAACTGTATCATTTGTGTTCCCTTCATAAAGAGAAATTCAAAAAATATGAAATTGATGAAATTGCAAAAAATCGTGGGATGACGGTGGTTAGATCACCACCATATCATTGCTAAGTAAACCCGATTGAACTGATATGGGCACAGATAAAGGGAGAAGTTTCAAGAAAAAATAATTCTTTTAAAATGAGTGATGTTAAACAGTTGTTTTTGGAGGCTGTAAATAATGTGAAGCCTGAAAACTGGGAAAAGGCAGTGAATCATACGATTAAAGAAGAAGAGAAAATGTGGAAGTTGGACAATATTACTGATGAAATGATCGAGCCACTCATTGTAAATATTGGTTGCGATAGTTCATCTTCTGATTTCGATTCTGATTTGGATTTGTAGGTAAGAAGTAGTTTTTATATTAAAATTATTATTTATGAACGTAACGTTGTTTAAAAGTCAAAGTTTAAACCCTTATACCTACATAACCCGTTTGTCACAATGTTCTTAACATACCTTGTGAAAAAATAAAACATTTTAGAAAAAATTGCACTTCAGCTGTTTAGAAGTTATAAGCAGGTTAATTAGGTGAAAATATAAGTGTGTACTCGAGGAATAACTTCAAAAAATAATTTAACTGTCTACTAAAAGAAGTGATACGCCTATGGATTTCGAACGCTTTATTTTAACACTCTCTCATACATAAAAATAGACTATAGTTAAATAACATAATAATGCCTGTCATTATAATCATTAGGATTTTCAGTTTTAACAGACGTAACGGTTGTAACCGTTTTCGTTATTTATTCCCAGACATTGTAACAGTTGTAACCGTTTTCGTTATTTTGAAACCACCATCTCTACACAAACGTCAATTGTCGTTTATGCCTTGTGTCAAAACTCGGGTTGTCATTTCGATTTACCTCTGTCATCGAGCAAGTTGAATTGAATTTTAATTTGAACTTTATCTTGGACATTCGATGTACTAATTATCTTAAATATTTTTAATGACCGTCTGATTTTATAAAGGTAAGTTTCGTACCGATATTTTGTTGAAAATATATATTTAGTACAAGAATTTCTTTATTAAAATGTCAAATCTGAAACATAACCTCAACATTGAATGGCACATGATAATCCGTTTTATATAATTTTATCTATTATTTTGTTAATAAAGAGATAATATGCTTTACTATATTTAAATATGTTAAATAAGATATTTCCTATTCATATTAATTCTAGTCTCTGTGAATCTATTCAAATAATAGTTTAATTTGTTCATTTGATAGTAAAAAGCATCTTATATGTTTCCTATATACTCTTCCTGGTTCCTTTTTTATATTTTTACCTTTTTCCTTGTAGCCTTGCTGTATATATAGAAGTTATATAGATGGTTCAATAGAAACTATGTAGATGGTTCAATATAAGCTGTATCTAGATGAATTTTAGAAGAACGCTGCCTGTTTAGAATACATCAAGAAGTTTATTTCAACCACCGAAAGAAGTTAACGAGATTTCACTTTACCTTTGAAAATGTAACAAGAAGGCCTCTACAGTCACTCCTTAAATGTTACCTCTGATACCACAGATAAGTTATTAATAAATCATTTAAATTTGAATAATTAAGTCTCTGTAAATTAGAATTTGTCGCTACCTTATTTAATTATAATATCATAAAGGTTAGTGATTTTCTATATTTTCATCATTAATCGCTTGTCAAGTTTAGAAAGTTTAAATATAATGGCGTCCAACATTCTTTTTCAAAGTGATACGAGTTGTTTAATAACCTGACCCACTCCCCAAAATCATAGAGCTTAAAACACTATAAAAATAGATAAAATAATAAGATCATATTACACAGAAAGTTAAAAGTTATTATTTTTGAAAAGTTTGTTATTGAAGTAGAAAGCTGTGTTCATCCTTAGTTCGTTTTTTCTTGTTCTTTTTAATGTTAAAAAAAGTCGTTTGTTTAATGAAAATATTTCATTTTGTGTTATTCTTAATGTTAAAAAAGTCCTACACCAGTTCATAAATTACATTTTTTTTATTATTATTATTATTATTATTATTTATAGTTACAGAACGGCACAAGTTAATATAAGCGTCAGTTTTTTCCTTTTAGGTATTCTTAGTATGGGCTTACCTTCTTTTACTCAAGTATGTTCGAATCCAGAGTTGGTTTTATCATAAAATAAAATCTCAAAGCATACGCTGAAATGTAAATACCACAGGTAGTAAAATCTTTTTGGAAATCTGACGATATAATCCCCAATGACCCCTACGAAATTATGAAATAAATTGGGGATTGTATCTTCATATTTTCAAAAATTGCGTGACTTTTCGAATCTAAACCGATTTTTCACCTTTCTTTCTCTATGCTATTATTTTTAAATATACGGTTTCTATTATACTAAAAGACAACTATTTAACAAAGGAGTAACTTACTACTTAAATAGGGCGAACGGAACTAACAAAAAATCCACTTTATCATAACTTACCCCCTTTAAATTTGCTCCATTTGATTTCGTTTTAGTTTCCGATGTCAAAAAAGTATTTGAAACCAGTGGCAGCTCGTGCCTTAGCACATAGGTGGAGCCACGGATTAACATTTTCGGGTGCCTATCCCAGATTTTGACTCGAAGTCGTTAAAAAGCATATCTTGGGTAATATTTTAAAGTATATTAACGTGCGTATTTATCATTTTTACAAAATAATAAATAACATAAAAAACTTACTGGAATTTAGCTTTGAATAGTAATTTATTGCACTCCAAACCTTTACAGTAAAATAAAGAATATTTTACATTAAACGATATTTGAAGTCTAGTCTTCGTTCTGTTTTATTAGCGAAAAGGTCAATCACTCGTCTTTTTCAATTGATAACATTCCTAGCGCACTTAGTCTTTCTTCTTTCATTGAGTTGCGAAATAGCTATTTGTATTACTAGGAAGGAAAGTGCCACTTTTCCTTCCTAGGGAGGAAAAGTACGACTTTGCTCCCTGCAACGAGGCCAGGAAATGTATACTTTGGATAGAGGTAGGCGGAAAAAAAGTTTTTATCCTCTTTAACATAGAGAAACATCTTTCAGCTTCGGATGTTGACGAATGGCACAAAATTGATCGAAAAACATTTGATCGAAATGAAAATTTGATCGAAAATACATTTTATCGAATGGCATTTGATCGAAAATACATTTGGTCGAATAACATTTGATCGAAGATATATTTTATCGAATAACATTTTATCGAATAACATTTTATCGAAAAGACACTAGATCGAACATTCATTAGATCGAAAGGACAATATATCGAAAATCAACATTAAAAATAGTAAAATATCAAAAAATCAAACGATACCATTCAACCGTCCGTCTAATCCCTACTACCAGGGAAACTAAACTAAGTGGCTATCAAAATTAGGTACTAATGGCAAATTTCAAATTTTATCCTTACAATACTGTTAACTTAAAATTAATTATTTTAGAGCTAAACGGTTATTTGGATTAAACAGTTATTTGGATTAAAAAATGTGATTAATTCGCACAAAATATGTATTTCAATAAGGTCGAGTTGTCTCCCGATGGGACATTTTAGGTAAATTATTTTAACTTTTTATTACATAAAAAATTTAATTAATTTACCTAACCTGTGCGACGTAGAGCCGTCGCGGTTTACCACGCAAAAAAATATAGAAAAATAAGAAAAATTTAAACAAAATTCTAACTAATTTACCTAACCTGTGCGGCCTGGAGCCCTCGAGGGTGGCTTCGCAAAAAAAATTATACAAAAAATCTGATGTGTCCAACACATGACTTTCCTATCTAGGTATTACAGGCTTTTTCCGGTTATTTTGTACAACCTATTGCAGCATCTCTATAAATGTTTAGAGGATAAACTAAATATATACATTGTCCACATACATCTACCGCGAAACATTTAAATTTGGCACTTTTCCTACAATTTTTCCATTACGGTCCATTTTAAAAAAATCATGTATAAACAAATATTATAGAGATCGATATCGCAAACAACTTTTATTTCAACAATTTTCATAAAAATCAGAATTTTGCACATTTTGTCAAATTTTTCGAATACGGACCATTTCAGGAAATTTTTACATAAAGCAAAAATTATAGATAATAATATTAGAAGTAACTTTTATTTGAACAATTTTTTTCTTCAAACATAAATAACAGATATATTCCATAAAATATATAAACGGCCTCCCATAAAGTACCCCCCCCCAGATGTTCCGACTTTGTCCAAAATCTAATCATTTCACGTCAGGCCGAAATAAAACTTAAGTTTAAAATTTAATGTTTTTTTCTTTATCCATTTTTGAGTTTTCTTCAAATTTCGAAATTTACACATTTTCTCAAATATCTCGAATAAGGTCCATTTTAGAGAAATTATCTATAGGATAAAAATTATAGATAATTATATTACAAACAACTTTTGTTTGAACAATTTTTATAAAAAAAAATATTTTTTTACATTTTGTCAAATTTCTCGAATACGGACCATTTTAGGAAAATTTTGTATATAACAAAAATTATAGATAATAAAATAAGAAGTAACTTTTATTTGAAGAATTTTCTTCCCCAAACGTAAATAACAGATATATTCCATAAAATATAAAAATGACCACCTATAAAGTACCCCCCCAGATGTTCCGACTCTGCCCAAAATCTAATCAGCTCATTAGACGTTGGAACAAAGCTTAAGTTTGAAATTTGGTGTTTTTCCGTGTATCGGTTCATGAGTTATGCGTTATACAGACACACACACACACAGACACACACACACACACACACACACACACACACACACACACACACACACACACACACACACACACACACACACACACACACACACACATACACACACACACAGACATCATCGCGAAAATAGTCAAAACGGATTCAGGGGACCTCAAAACGTAAAAATCCGTCGAAAACTCGAGGTCGAAAAAAATCATGATTCCTATACTTTCCTTATATCTGTATACAGATAGGAAAGTAAAAAGGGAAAAATAAAGAAAACCTAACCTATTTACCTAACATGTACGGCCTGAAGCAATTCAACTGATTGCTGTGACACAGGTTAGGTAAGTTAGTTAAATTTTAGGTAAGGTAAATAAGTTTTTAAAAAACCTAACTAATTTATCTAAGCTCTGTCAGAGCAATCAGTTAAATTGCCCCAGGCCGCACAGGTTAGGTAAATTAGTTAGGTTTTCTTTATTTTTATTTATTTTTATAAAACTTAACTAACTTACCTAACCTGCCTCAGAGCAATCAGTTAAATTTCCCCAGTTTGAAAACGTCGCGGTTTGCCTCGCAAAAAAAATTATAAAAATAAAAAAAACTAATTTACGCAACCTGTACTATTCAAATTTAACTGATTGCTCTCGCACAAGTTAGGTTAGTTAGGTACGTTACTTGAGTTTATTTTATTTTTTTATTTTTCGTTTCTGCGAAGCATCCAGCGATGATTCTAGGCTACACAGGTTAGGTTAATTTGTTTTCATTTTTCTTATTATTCTATAATTTTATGAAAAATTGGTTTTTCGATCAATAGCTTATTCTATCAAATCTATTTTCGATCAATTTTCTGCTCGATCATTATTCTTTTCGATCATTTTTCTGTTCGATCATTTTTCTTTTCGATCAATTGTTATTCGATAAAATGTTGTTTTGATCAAATGCATTCGATCAAATGTTTTCGATCAAATGTTTTCCATCAATTTTGTGCCACCCACCCGATGTTGACATAGGTGTTGTCACTAAATCATCCAGTAATTTAATTGTTTCTTGAAAAGTGTACTTCATATCTTCCTGCGAAACTAATAATAACAGAGGAATGGCCCCAGTACTTGCAGTTCTGTTTTTAGACGACTCTTTTCTAAAAATTAATATGCGTTAACTGTATCAGAGAGCAATTGATCAGGAAAGATTTTTTGGTATTCGATAAAATGTTCTTTCATGAATAATGCGGTAGCTATCAGATGTCCTGTGAAAGCGAATCGTGTCCTAATCTGTTTTATAATGGAATCGCAAACTTCCAAGGCTTCTATTTGTTGAACCAGATAGATCAGAACGAGGGTAACGTCGCCTTTTCTGAGGAACAAATTCATCTTCGATTTCTAAAAGTTCCGAGTCTATTTTGTCAAAAATTTTATCCATTTAATTACGAATTTTTTGCATTGCATTTTCAAAGTTTTTTAGATCTTGTTTAGCCTTGATAGGGTCGTTATTAATCGTCTGCAGTTGCTTAAAAATTATTTCGACATGTGACATGACTTTATAAAAAACTGTTAACCAAAATATGAAATCTCTGTCCTGTAATCTAATTTTATGAGCACCGGCTTGCTCAATCGTAGAATTTCATTTAATATCTTTGTCGTTCTCTAAAATATCCATAACGTGAATCAGTTCATTTTGGTATTCATAAACTGTATTAACTCCCCGTGATTGGAAATTCCATCTCGTTTGTGATGAGCGTGGTAATCGTCTATGAACTATATCATCCAATACTTTTGTTCTTTGAGGTGATGTAGAAAAAAAAAGGAAAATTTCCAGTTAAATGAGCGAAAAAATCCGAACAGGCGCATTAATTGAACCTGCACTGCTCATTATAAGATTAATCTGATGTGAATAGCAATGAACATAATTTGCTAAAGAATATTTATCTTTATTTATTTTTTGTACCCCATTCATACCTCCGCTCATGACTGACGCTCAGTCGTAACTCTGCGCGATCAACTTATTTGGTGTGTCATTAATTAATGAATTAATTTCATTTAAAATGGAATTTGCTATTGAAATGGCATTGTGTCCAGGAGGATTTACAAATTTCCAAAATCTTTCTACTGGCTTACTGGAGGCAATGTATCGTAGAATAATGACCAATTAAAATTCGTTAGCAACATCGGTAGTTTCGTCAGCAATTACAGCTACATAATTAGTTTTTTTTTTATTTCTTTAGCCACTTCTTCATGGTAAACGCCAAGCATACAGTCCAATAGTTCGTTCTGTATGGTCTTAGAGGGACCTTTAAATACTGTTGCTTTGTTGAAACGTTCCTTTAAATCTGCATCTAATTCAGAACTAAAATCTATAAATTCTCGGAACACTCCTTTATTTTGGGATTCTTCGATTTCATCATGTCCGCGCAATGCTAATTCTAATGCACCACAAAAGTTAATAATGATGTTTAAAATATATCTGTTTTTATCAACTTGTTTATTGTGGGTAATAATATTTTATCTATAAGCCGAATTTAATTGAGTTAGTATATTTGATTTTCCAAGCAAAGAATAACTAAAAATATTATTTACATGGGCCTTACTGTTTTCATGTATTTTAATTTTCTCATAAATGTGTACCAAATCAGTTACACCATGCATCGTCCACAAAGAATCGCCTCGAACAAAACACTTACAAAATAAAAAAATGCGTTTTTTTCATCACATTTACAAATCCAGTTATTTTTTAAGTATAAATACCGGTTAAACTTTCTTATCGGACTTTGACGAACTTGAGGTAGAAGCCTTCTGCGTTTTTGTTATTTCCAAATCGGGAAGAGGTCTCCCAAGTTCCTTTATTTAGATTTTTTCCTCGAGCAAGTGCATAGAAAAAGGTTTCAGTAACAGATTGCTTATTTTATCCATTTTGCTTCGGACTCTCTGACGATTTTTAATTTATTATACTTTAAAAACACAACTATTCTAACTACCTAAAAAACAAAAATTCAGCACGCATAAAATGTCAAAAGCAATACGTTTAACTCGCCAAACACGCGATTGAAACAATACTATTCTATTTATTCCGAGCCGCTTGAAACGTGGCCCCGTTTGAATGTATAAGATGCGCTTTCTACAGGCAAATGGCGTGACCTTTAGTAAACTTTTACAATGGATTGATATGTAAGCAGCCGGGCCACTGGTCGATGTGCTCGGATAGACGGCGGACAGTCAATTGCTTGAAATAATAAATTTTTTATATCTAGAAATAATACGACGCAAGTTTTTTCAACGGGATCAAATTAAATAATGATAAATAATTTATATAATGTATTGTTTATTCATAATTTGATCCGACAATTGTAATAATTATTGAAATTATTAATATAAAAAAAAATAATTTTAGAGACTGAAATATTTACAAATTTTGCGCCAGTGCCAAGGCCCTTTGGCCCCTTAGGACAGCCGCCACTGTTTGAAGCAGAGTTAAAGCTTAATGGCAGCTGTGTTGGGTATGCTTAGAAAAATTGTCAAGACTGGAGAAAAAATAACAAGTAAGTGATACTTTTTCACATGCCTCTATCTCTTTGAGCAAATAGAAGGTAGGCATAGTAATAGGGATCCTTGGACTAGTAGAAGATGGTGAATGCAGATTCTGTTAGGAGGGGCCCCTGTGAGAAGAACTTCTATTTACATTGAAATAGAATGTGTGGCGTCACATCATTCAAGAGCATACCAGATAGAACAAAGAGGGCGATCTGCTCAGCTTGTAGCCACACTAAAGTTTCCACTTTCTTGAGAAGATAGAATTGGAAGGGTCGTTATAGAGGTCGAGACTATTTACTTACCGCCTTAGAGTCAGAGTAATATATCTGACACCCCATACCGCTTAAAACGTGGGTTTTATATAAATATAAAAGCAGAAATAGAGAAACAATGAGAGGAAAGAAAGATGTTCGGAGCTATTTATGGAGGAACAAGGAATGAGGAGGAGTTGGGGAGGAAACAGAAAACAGCTGTCAGAAGAGAATGGCGGTATGGCGGAGATACGTAGGAATAGACTTAGGCAATTTAGGAAATTAGCTTTATATATACAGGTATTAAATTAAATTAAAAATAAATTAGTTTAATACCTCTAAAGCAAGGAACATCATTTTTTTACTATCTATACAATTAAATATCAAAAATAAATATATTTATATTTGTTTTCTACTGAACTTATTTATATAACCAACTATGACTTTTACACTAATTAAATGTCTTGACATACATGTGATAGCCAAATGTTTAGAACGAAAAATATTTAAGCTATCAAGAAATAATGTATCTTTGTTTGCAAAAAAATGTAATTTAGGAAAACACGGTTGTATTCCTGTAACGCGCCGATATGAATCATTTATAAACTACTTTAATAAAACTTTTATGACTTTTATAATTATTGACAGTAAATAACTTATCGTTAAAATAATTCATTTTTGGTATAAAATTAAATAAAGTAATCATATTTTATTTTAAAGGATCTAAAATTTAATTAAATTAATAAAGCAGGTAACTTATCAGCATGCTGTGACGAAACAATTAATTTTTATAACTGATTAACTTGTTGATTATTTCTAATATTTCGACTTTCAGGTGTAAGAGCTTTCAACAATACCTGTATCCCACACGTAACCTGTTAAAACGAGAAATTGAATGGAAGTTTTAGTGACTGTTATAACAACTTAATTGTCAAGACGTCAGTGGCATAGTTTATAGTGCTTATGGGATTACTACTATATATATATTTTTGCTTTTTATTAAATTAGTTTTTTTTTGTTTGATAGTGACATTTTAGGTGTACAAAAACATTTTTTTAGGTTTGTACGTAGGAACTAACTCTAATGTAAATATGGAGTTCGTAAAACTCAAACAACAGGTTCCACCTTGTAATATAAACCGTCAGATACTGACCGATTTAGGTCCCCCATTTTCGCATACAAGCCTTGAAGAGGATTGAAAAGTACATCGATGATGATTAGAATAAGAAGAAAATTTACGAGTGGCTCTTGGGGATAACACATGGACATTTTTATTTTCCTTATTAGAAAAAATTTCCGAACCCAAAATACACTTATACATTCAGGTCATTCAAGAAAATATATTTTTTGGACTAGTTACGATTGCTTTGAGTTCTGCAGTAACAGATTTTATTCAAACCTGCAGGTCTACCAAACCAGTTTCTTCGAATTAAGGTTGTTTAATCATAGATCTAGGTTCCACGTGTTTCTAATTGTATACTTACAAGTAGTAAGGAATTTTATATTTTGTGTTTATAATAAATGTTACTTTTATTCTAATGATTTGTATGTGACTATGGACAGAGCAAATCCTGGTGGTGTTGGCCGTAAAAAAGTAAATGTAGTTGATCCAGATAAAAAAATAATACAAGGTATGCTATTTCATTTACCAGATCAAGAGGCTAATGATGATGCTATAGATTACTCGGATGAAGACCTAGACTATGTGATTCAGCAAATTGATAGTTTCAGTGGCGAAGATTCAAATTCAAACAACGAAGAAGAGGATACTGTGAACGTATTTAAAGGAAAAATGGTTTTCTATGGCAGGGGTGTGAACCTCTAAAAAATACAAGAACCTAACATAACATCATTAGAGGCTTGCCAGGCCTAACAGCGATAAGCAGGAATCTGGGAAATAGGCCCTCTTAGTCAGATATTTTAAATTTATTGCTCGATAATGAAATGCTTAAAAAAATTGTAATGTGGACAAATGAAAAAATTACTTCTGATTCAACTAATTCTTTAAAATATAAAACTGCGAATATATCTGAGATAAAGACTTTGATTGGAGTGTTTATTCTATCTTCCATTACAAGGTCTTCTCACGAATATATGCTTTAACTGCTTTGTAAAGACTCTTTGGGTCGACCAGTATTTAGAATACAGATGTCTTTGAAAAGGTTCAAAATTCTGGCGCCCTGTCTTAGATTTGACAACTGCATGACGCATGAGGAACGAAAGAAGGTGGATAGAACAGCGGCTATTTCTAAAATTTTTAATAATTTTGTTTCTAACTGTCAAAAGCTATTCACAGTTGGAGATTGTGTGACTGTAGACGAGGTGCTATTTACTTTTAGAAGTCACTGTAGTTTTCGTACTTACATGCCAACTGAACCTGCAAAATACGGCCTAAAAGTAATGTGCAGTACCGATGCTAGGAACTCGTATTTCTCTAACGGGTATACATGGTCCCTACTATTTCAAAGTATTGCTATTTCTTAAACGGTAACAGATAGAAAGTTGGTAAATTACAAACTTGAACCACATAAAATTGCAATCATGCATCGATAAAATAAAGTTCAAATTTAAGTTACATCATTAAACTAAAAAAATTGCACTGGCATAAACCATACATATATAAGATAAAGGTAAGGTAAAGAATGGTAAATACTCAGATTACTAAGTATTCATGTGTAACAAAAAAAAAGAAAAACAAACTGAAAATTTTAATACATAAAATAAAGGGACTTGAGACACATATTTAGATATTTAGTGACGCTCCCAACAAAAAAAGGAAGTGGTTGTTGAACTTACAAACTAAGACCTATTATTAAAATAAAAAATTATGAAGACAACTGGAATTTTGAGTGTAGCCCTTAAAGACTAAAGATTTATAACTTAAACTAAGAAGATTAACTTTAGCTTTAAGTGCTTGTTTAAGAAAATTTTGATTAAAATGAAAAAATTGATTTTAAATTTAAATCTGCACTCTTATACCATACAAATGTCACAATCAGGGAAAGATAAGATAAAGGTAAATAAAGGTAGGTAAGGTAATGCAAGGTAGACTAGAAAGAATGATCATTGAACTATATTTGCATATATGATAACTAAGTAAAGGTGAACCATTTCAAATCAAAGGTAAATATGTTAATATTAAAAAAAAATAGTACTAAAGGTAACAATAACATTATTAAACGATAAATAACACATTCACTTAACTAGTGAATAAAGATATATAATAATATTATAGGAGATAAATTATGAAAATCAAGATAAATAATGTACACACATTAGTGAGTACAGATAAGGTATACGAAACATCTTCGTAATGCTGTCACTTTTCTCAGTGTAAATCAGCAAAGGTATATACAAAGTAGTAAAGGTAGAAAAAAATTAGTAATGCAAGTTATCTGTTAACCTAAAGTTAACCCAAATATAAAATTTTGCAATACTCAACTAAATTATTTTCAATATAAAGTGAAAACAGAGGTATCAAACGATATTGCTAAAAGCATAAATTCTCAAATTATAATTGAAAAAAAAAATAAAGATATACAAACTTTTACTACTTATATTTAAACATAATTTAAAGATGGTTCGGAATTAAATAGTTATGCAATAGTGAGGGAAAATGCTAGATAATATAGTACAAAGTCAACTTAGGTATTTTAAGATTGAATTTAAGGAAAAGGTAAACAAATTAAAATATTACTCAAATTGAATAACCATATATAAATTTACTACCAATCAAGAGAAGAAAAAATCCGAATGTTTCAGATAAATAATAAATACTATTAGCAACTGAACACATATTACCAAAAATTAAGGTAGTTATTACAGACAGTATTGCTTTACAAAATAAGCAGTAGCAGACAGTTAAAAGTTAGAAGGTAATGTTGGTCTGACTCCTACATATTCCAATGGTGTTGAAGGAAAAAAAAATTGACTACAGGCAGTATAACTTGGTCGTGTAGGTAATAGTAGAACATTAAAAAGCCAGATACTAATTTTTACTATTCTGGCCTGACATTAGATATTCCAATGGTGTTAAAGGAAAAAATTGACTACAGGCAGTATAACTTTGTCGTGTAGGTAATAGCAGATAAGTAAAAAGCCAGTTACTAATCTTTACTATTCTGGCCTGACATTATATATTCCATTGGTGTAAAAGGAAAAAATTGATTACAGGCAGTATTACTTGGTAGTGTAGGTAATAACAGAATAGTAAAAAGCCAGATACTAATTTTTACTATTCTGGCCTGACAGTAAATATGAAAAATTTAGTAATATTTTATCTTATTAAAAGGATCGGTATGGAAATCAAGGCAATTGCAGAATATATTATTCACTGTTAGAGGTATCATTATTAATGCTAGGTATGACTTCATTATCATCATCTTCAGATAAATGTAAAAAGCAGTATAGGTACTTAATTAATTAAAGGCACAAAGTTTTATCACTAACAAAAAAAAATTTTTACTCGATAGGCACAAAAATCAACTTTAGGTAAAAATTCAAAAACTATACACTTTTATCAGTGTATAATGAATATATAGATATATCACTAGCAAAATAATAAATATGTGTAAATAAATATGTGTAAATATGTATAAACACTGAACCTAGTACAAAATGCAGATATTATATAAAACTTGACGATACAATACACAGATTTATAGAAAAGGTTAAAATAATAGGCATGAAAGTATTAGTAAAAATATAAAAGACATGCAGTTAGTATCGTTAATCTCTGTGAAATACCTATGTGAATTAGAACGATAAGTTATAAGGAATCTATTTCAAAGTAACGAGCTATTTAACCCAGTAGTTGAGGCGCCATTTTTGTAACATGATACTTGTTATTTTATCTATTTGTTATAGTGTTTTAAGCTCAATTGATTTTGGGAGTGGGTCAGGTTATTAAATAACTCGTATTACCTTAAAAAAAAAGTTGGGCACCACTATATTTAAAACTTACTATACTTGACTATCGATTAATGATAAAAATATAGAAAATCACTAACCATTAAGATAATATATTTAAACAAAGTTTTAGATAAGGCAGTAACAAATTCTAAATCAGAGAGATTTACTTAATTCAAATTTAGATGATTTATTGAAAAAATAAAAACTTATCTGATATAACAGGAGGTAGTTATATTGGGTGATTTGCATGGTATATTAGGCCTTCTTCAAAGGGACTTAAACGATATTCTTCGGATAGCACTAAACTCTTAGGTATAAATCTTCATCAACTTCTTGATATAAAATTGATATGAACTTCTTAGATACAACTTGAAATAAACTTCTTAGATAGGACTTGAAATAAACTTCTTAGATACACTTGAAATAAACTTCTTAGATAGGACTTGAAATAAACTTCTTAGATACACTTGAAATAAACTTCTTAGATACAACTCGAAATAAACCGTCTAGATATAGCCACGCTAAAAGGACAAAAATGTAAGTCACGTGTAAATGCGCGATTTAGTTGAAACGTTTAGAGAAACGGGATCAGTGCAAAATAAAAAACGGGATGCCCCAAGTTTACTGGATGAAGCAAGCCAAATTGAGGTCCTTGGACAATTTGCAATAGAACCTACTGCATCAATACGTCAAGCATCTGTACTGACAGGACTATCACGTGAGTTGGTTTGGAGGGTGTTGAAATTACATAAGTTTCACCCGTACCTAAGCGATGATGATCCAGACCGACGAATTGAGTTTTGTAAACTCATGACTGAAAGAATTTGCTTTGAACCTAGACTATTAAAAAATACTTATTTCAGTGATGAATGTACTTTTATGCTGAATGGTAATGTAAATAAACAAAACTGTCGGTACTAGAGTGATGCGAACCCGTATAGATTTAGAGAAGGTCACACTCAATATCCTAAAAAAACTGTTTGGGCAGGAATATTAGGCGATGCTTTAATTGGCCCCTTGTATATACTAGGCAATTTAAGTAGCAACATTTATCTGAATATGCTGGAAAACACCATCGAACCTTTAATTGTGCATAAATTAGAGAACCAAACAGACGATCAAGGCAATCTAGTTCTAAACGAAGATTTGCTGTACTTCCAACAAGATGGAGCAGCTCCTTACTATAAAGCTGCAGTAAGGCATTAGTTGGATACTAATTATCCGAACAAATGGATTGAAAGAAGAGGTCCTATTGAGTGACCACCGAGGTCATCAGACTTAGCGAAACCTGTTTACCTCAAGTCAGTTGTTTATAAAACTTAACCTACGTCACCTGGGGAATTGCGGGAGAGAATTACTCAAACATGTCGCGCTATTACTAGAACAACATGTGTCAGTTCATGCAGAATTTGAAAATAGGCTGTATTATTGTTTACAAAACCAACTTTGAACATTTACTTCATTGACATTTTTAACAAATTTGTAGTTCACTTCATTCCTTGTGAGGCAAGGATTCACAATTATTGATTTACCCCATACAATTATTATGTATACCATTGGATGGCATTTTCTATAGGCTTTTCAATGATGTGTCACAGGCAGAGGTTTGCTATTTAAACTTTCTTAGTTGGGGTAGGTGGGGCCTAGGTGGTTGATGGGGATGAGTTTTCTTTTATGTCATTTTAGTTTCCCTTTCCTATCCTAGAAACAGTTTTAATAATTTTTTGATATCAAATTCCATTTGGGAGATATAACCCATTGTAAGTTTTTAAATTGTCACACTCTACATATATATTCAGGTAAAGTTTCGGATGGTGTAGGTCAGAAGAAGAACTGAAATTGTTAACGCCTGCTCAATGTGATTCGATTATCCAAGCTAATATCAGGCTCTAACCGAAATATTACCGTCGATGACTATTTTTCTTCTATATAGTTGGTAAATGAGTTGTGGGAACTTAAAAAAAAACAAGCGAGAAATTCCCCTGGAATTCCAACCCTACAAAAATCAGCAAATTGTGTAGTGTACCTACGATGGTTGCTCCTAAAGTGATTGTTTAATTACAACAACTTCTAATTAAATTATCTTTATTTTAAGTTATGACTACTATCACAAAAACTAATGACAGCCCTTCACCCCCTAGAGGTCTATCCCTTTTGTAGTAGATATGTAGTATCCACAATATCACCACAGCTCCAAATAGAATGCTTGGAAATTAACAACTTGTTACCAATGCCGCGCATTTAAACGGTTTATCTTACATAATATTTTTTTATCTATGATGTAACCCTTTCACTGGTTCCATTAGAGATTGAAATCAAGAATATCCATTTCTTGTTGACTAGTCCTAATAAGGACGAAACCGGTCCAAGAATATCGTTCCCCTTAGGAAGCAAAATCAAAGCTAGAAGTATTAAACATTACTTTCTATCTCTGCTATTTTGATATAATGCAATGCTTGTTGAGCTATTATTCAAAAGAGCTGTTTTCAGGAGGGAAACTGTCGGTCAACGTTTCTGTGACACGATCTTTGAGATTTCTTTTTTCTTTTAATTAAAGGAAAGCCTATTTTTCTATTACGCACCATTACGGAACAGAGCTGGGTAATTACATGTACTTTAAAAATAATTACAATTACAAAGTACATTTTCAAAAAAGTACATGTTGTAAAAATAGGAATTATATTTAATTACAATTACATGAAAAATGAATTGGCAATTACTTTTATAATTACTTTTCCGATAAAACAACAAATTATGATAGAATTAAGAAACCATGAACTAACCGGACCGGTACAAATAAAATTTTTAAATAGGTAAAGTGTCAAACCAGTCAAATTAACAGCCGTTTGCAACGACTTTCTTAAGGATTCCTTAAAGTTAAAGATATCTTAAGGGCGGATCGTATAAATCTTACTTAAAGTTAAACTCGGTTTGAGGTGACACATGACAAATTTTGTATTTCATAGGTACAGTCTAAACACCATTTAGCACTTAGGACTTATTTCCCCAAACATTAGACTACACATATAGCATCGGAAACTGAGCTTAATTTTAAGTAAACTTTATACAACCAGCCCTAAGTGTATTGTTCTCTGTACCATTTAAGGTCTTCTTAATTTAAGAGAAAACAAAAACTCGATAAGCAGCAGTGGGTGCGGTAATAATTTTGGAAGGGGAAGCGATTGTATAAAAATACAGCAGGCCAGTAAGCACAGCTCCGCAGACGAAAATTTATCACGGCGCATTCACCATTTTGTCAAAATCTTACTTTTCCTCAGTACTAAGGATACTCGAGATTGAGATTTTTGAAGTGTTACTATTACTTTATTACCTAGTTTAGTACTAGAAGCTATAAAAAAACTTACCATTGAAAAGCTTCCTTGGTTTATTTAAACGTAAAACAAAACATTTAACTGAAGTTTTTTTTTTATTTTCTCCAGCATTTTTCGCACAGTTGATACAGCAGTTGACATTTATTTATACTTAAGATCTATTCGCCTATTCTTAATGGCTGCAAATTTGCCTATAACATCGTCGTAAAATTTTGGATTTTCTGATAACTGTTTAACAAGCTGTTTTTCAATGGATATTAGAGCTAAATTAGAATCTGTCTTCACTTGTTGAATTTCGTATAAAACTTTTAATGCGCTTTAAAGCTGAAAAACTTCGCTCAACTGACGCACTTGTGGCTGGGATGGTTATTACTAATTCACACAACTTGACGACTTCACAAAGGGACTTATTTAAACCAGTTGTTATAAGAAAATTTAACACATTGACGGGCGTCTTTTTATCACTAATTATTTCAGTTGTTTATTTATTTATTTTATTTTTTTATTTATTGATACACTGCTCAACAGGCAATTCCAATTACAGAGCAGGAAATTCTGACAAAAATAATTACGAAAACATAAGAATAGGTAAACATAATACGGACTTAAAAACTTCAGACTTAAGTTACATAATGTACACATATTATGCAGTGGTGATGATTTTAAAACATTAGTTCTTGCTGATGGGAGATAGAAAGTAGACTACGACCGGGTAGTAGTTCTCGGAACGTTAAAAGCAAGTTTTTCTAATAGTTGTTCGCAATGGATTTTGTTATGTACTAATTTGTATATGAAAATGATTTGATGACAATTTCGCCTTGTCTCAAGATCAATAACGTTATGTCTGTTAAGCAGATATTGATAAGGTGTACCTGTTTCCGGATAAACGCCATCCTGTTTGAAGCAAATGAATTTTAAGAATGGCCGCTGTACTGATTTTAACTTGTTCCGATGAGTTTGGTAATTGGGATTCCAAATTATGGAAGCGTACTCCAGTTTAGACCGAACGAATGAAAAATACAGCATTTTAAGAGTTTCTATATCTAAATACTCCCTACTAACACGTAACAAAAACCCATATATTTTTGATACAGTTTTTTCAATGTGTAATATAAATGAGAGCTTTGGATTAAAAGTTATACCAAGATCGACAAAATGTTCAGATCTTTGTAGAGATGACCTGTTTATCTCGTAGTTAAATAAAATAATATCCGGTTTTAATGAAAATGACATTATAAAACATTTTGATTCATTTAAAGGGAGAAGGTTTAAGCGGCACCAATTTTCGACTGATTTTATGTTATTATGCATACGTTCGCAGTCAGCATTGGAGGAAATTTTTAAATCATCTGCATATAAAAGGCAATTTACATCAATGCACTCCACGATGTCGTTAATAAATATATTAAAAAGCAGAGGACCAAGGACAGATCCTTGCGGCACCCCAGACGTTGCAAAGTATTCTACAGACTTAAAACCGTTTAAGAAAACATGCTGTTGACGATTTCGCAAGTATGAACGGAACAGTTTTATGACAGACTCTGACAACCCGTAACCGATCAGTTTGTTTATGAGAATCCCATGATCGAGTCTGTCAAACGCCTTTGAAAAGTCTGTATATACAACATCAGTTTGCAGTCATTTGTCCATATTTTCTGCGATATGCTGTGTACATGTAACGAGGTTTGTTACAGTAGATCGACCTTTTACAAAACCATGTTGATGGGATGATATGGGTGAAATATAATACTCTAAATGTTTGTACAGAAGGATTTCAAAGACTTGTTTCATAAACAACACTTAACTGGGACTTTAATGCTGGAATATCGAAAAAAATTCCATAATTTAATTTTAGTGAATTAAAAGCTTCCGATGGAAATTTTGATGAATCATAGTTACTAATATTAAAATTGCACAATTCAACAAATTTTAATTCGTTAAAGTTTTGAAATCGAGAGTTCATTTGTTGTAGAATATTATCAAAAATTTCAGCATATAATCGACGATAGGAGGTCTCTTTGTCGCCGACATTATCAATTCTAATTCTCTTTCTTTCAGGTTCTAAGCCAATGTTTTGAGTCTTATTCCAAAATTGTTTAAACTGATCTCGTTTTTTATTCATTTTATTTTTAAAATCATCAATTTGTTTAATGCCGAAACCATTGTCATTTGACTTTGTCTGTAAAATGTTGAATAAAATGTCAGTAAAAGGGAAAATCTCTGCAAAAATGAATGTTGAGCAAAAAATTGAAATCAAAGTTTTGTTTGAGCCAATTTAAATACCCTTTAGCAGAAGTAACAGTTTCAGCATCTCATGTTTCTTTATTATCCCAAACGTCTTGAAAAAAGTTTATCAAAGAACGGTATTGAAACACTGTTTGCACTAAACGTCCATTGTAGTTCCATCGCGTCGGAGCAAATTTTGGAAACCTTCTTTGAACGTAAATGTCCAAAGCGCGAGTTCTTTTCGATGACTTTAAAAAGAAGGAAGCCAAACCAATACGCGTCGAAAAGAAAACTTTGCAATATTTAATATTATCCATGCTTCGAGATAAAACCAAATTAAGTCTATGTGCTATACAGTGAACGAAAATGGCATGTTTAAACTTCTCTTTCACTTTAGCTTGAAGGCCTCTTAAATGGCCAGCCATTACGGCAGCACCATCGTAGCTCTGGGTAACAAGGTTAGAACCGAATTCTAAACTTGAGATAATTTCACAAACAATTTTAAATGATGCATCTGCAGTTCGTTCGCTAGTGACGTCCAAAAATCCTAAGAATCGCTCTTGAGGAATGCTATCCAATACCTATCGCACATCAATCGATAATTGACTTAAGTTTGCTACATCTGTAGTTTCATCAAGTGCAATTGATACCAGTGCATTTAATTAAATCATTTTGGATTCTGTTTGAGGTACATCGAAAAGTCGTCGAATCAATAAAATGATTTTTTAGGGTATCATCGTATTTTGCTAAAAAACTTAGGAGGTCCATGTAATTTCCTCGATTGGCGGATCCATTTGCTTCATTGTGACCCCTAAAACTTAGTTCATGCTCTCCCAGGAAACAAGTTACATCTATTAATCGTTGTTAGACGTCCCTATTTTTTTTAACCTTTCATTGTAAAATTTGTTGCTTATTTTTAAATAATTGTCCAAACTATGTTCAATGCGATAGGTCCCGAATGTTTTTTCTTTAATTGTAGCCTTATATAAGATTTGCTATTTACATGTCATTTTACACTTTTGTGAAAATTATTCAAGTCTGTAATAACGACTGAGTTCCAATGTGTTTTTTCGACTATATTAAAAAGTAGGCAAGGCCAGCAAAACAATTTCTTCAAAGTTTTTCAGCCGGTTAACCATTCATACTTTTCATAGAACCCTACGTGAAAATGCCTGATAAATTTCTTTGCTGATTTTTCTACTTTCGTCTCTAAATTGATAGGCTTTTTTAGTCTATTAGAATTAATAACGTCCGTTTTCTCTTCAAAATTTCTACTTGAAAATTCTTTTTTTAATAAAGAGCACACAATACAGACACAATTTACCACATTATTATTGTTTACAGGCACAGTGCATAGTTCCTCCATTTTACAAAAAGAAAAACAACTACGAAAAACAAACCGAACTCTACCTAAAATCTAAGCTTTTCCTCACACGTCGATTCGCGGTGCGAATTGCAATATGCGTAAGGCGACGTAATAATCGCTGCCTCTCGACCGTATTTCACGTGCCCAAACAGACTGACACTGTTGTGGTGGCAAAGGAGGGTCAATAACACTAAGCGAAATCACTTGCAAGATTAACTGGCTATTTCAGGATGCGCTTCCGCCGACGGACTCGTGTGTACGTTTACACAATTAATTTTCTCATGGGTGGTGCGTGCGTTTACACATTACACCAATTGTTAGTACATTTACGAAGTTTACGTAATGTTTTAGAGAAAATATAGTATTTAATTTAATATTAATTTCTATGCATTGTAAACTTAAAAATATTTATTTTTAAATTTCAAAATATAGGGAAGCGGTGCTTGCCCCGTTTCCATGGACCGCACGCCCCTGATAAGCAGTATAAAAATGGAACAGATAAGTAAATAATAAAATGTGAACTTTTAAAAGTTTATTGATTTGGAACAAAAACACAAAAGTTCGTATACCTACGCATAGGTACTTTTATATTTTACCTAATCATACCATACAAATCGGACAGAGTAGACCACAGAATGTAAGAAAAATATTTGGTGTAAAATTATTAACATTTTTACTTTTCATCAAGCAGGCAAAAAGTAATGACGCCTGATTTGCAACATCTAGTTATAATTACAAGGTTTTCAAAATTTCTGTCGGGCAGCGCATGCCTTCTGGGGGCGTTAACAATTGTGGCAAATGAGAATAATATCTCAACGGGCCCAGAAGAAGGAAGTGCCGTATTATATTTAAAGAACACTTTTCTTATCAAGGGGTAGCTAACTAGCAACGTAATATTTATTCTTAAATCATCGAGATATTGTAACACTTCTAACTGTGCCCCATTTTTTTGTACAATCGAAGGTGTTACGCCTTCATTGAAATCAAAAAGGTCTTTAAAATATCTTTGGTTGTAGTACTAATAAAATTAGCTTTCAAATGAAGTGTCACACATTACCATAGGTAATAATTTTTTATCCCGCTAGAGGGCGCTAAAATTAAAAGGAACGCAATGAACAGTCATATTGCTGAATTTCCCATAAAATTACCTTTCCGACAATGTGTCATACTTAGTATTGGTTAGATTGACGTAGGGGAGAGAAATAATATATGACAGTTGAGGATATTATAGAAAGATGTCCCCCTTGAAATAAAAATGGACCTGTTTTTGCGTTTCTTTAAAAAAAATTATAATTCAAGCTATTCTGAGATAAGGGGCGCCACCCTTAATGAATCACCCTGTACATACTATTAAAATTATATTGAATAATCTAAAAGGTATCGTTCTGTATCTCGTTCGTACAAACAAAAATGAGACACATTTTACTCAAATTTGGTTATAGATCTACATTATCAAATAATTTCTTATATCATAAAATACATTTATATTCCGTTATAAGTGCTATTAGTTTAATTAAAATATTGCATTTTCTATGTTAAAATCAATTACTTGTAACGCTAAAGTAACTTAGAATACGTTTATTAAAATAGTTAATCTTTAATTTCAATGTAGAAAACTAGAATAATAACTAGAAATACCTACGCAACGTAAATAAGTAGTTTTTAGTATTTCCTTAGTTTATGCAACATAAATTATGTTTATAATAATATAAATACAAAATAAGGATATCTGCATCTACTTACCCCTTACTGTTAATATTTTGGGTTGAACAATTTCACTGCTTTACGGCATAACGCTTTTCTCAAATGCATTCAAACAAATGATATGCACGCGAGTTCGAGCTCTAGTGACCGGTTCGAATAGGAAATTTCTTGTTTTTATATCACGTGCATCTCATAAACACGCATTTAAAAGTAATTGTAATTAAAAAATGTAATTGTAATTGGAAAAGTAATTGGAATAGTAATTGTACTTATGACAAGTAATTGTATTTAGACAATTTAAATAATATAAATTATTATAATTACAAAGTACAATTCCTCCACAGATTTTGCTGCAATTACAATTTACATTTACATTTTACTTTTAGAAGAAAAAGTACTTGAATACAATTATAAATTACATGAAAAAAGTAATTGTAATTGTTAATTACTTTTTAACTAGAAATTACCCAGCTCTGTACGGAACACACCTAAATAAGACAGTTGTGATGGTAAAAACTGGTAAATTTTGAACCCATTATTTAATCTTGATAGGACCGTATTGGATACATTTTAGAATAAATTAATGCAAAGGAAAATAAAAACACCATGACTTAATAAAAAAAAAGGTCTATGACCATCATCAGGCCTGGTAAAATAAAACAAATATCAGTCGAATTACATTTTTCTAATGTTTTATAACCAATATAACTTACTAAATAAGTTCATTCATATCTTCGGTAACTGAAATACTCACCTAGTACTGCTTAAGATTAATATTTAGAGGTTACTTTTTATTTTATAATAATCAATGCTTCTGTTATACAACGTTATAGTAGCAACAACGAAGCAAAAAATGCGAAATCTCCTCCTAGATTACGTATGATCAAATAAGCAACCGGCAATGATAGATAGGTAGTACCTTACAGGTAAGGTAGAGACCCTTGCTGGCGAGGTATGGCGGGCAAAGTCAGAGCCTACTATCCGATTCGAAATCCGAACATCAGTATCTCCGTTTAGCCGATAGCGAAAGCACGCGCTTGTTACCTGACTTACCTCAGTGGGTACGACTCCGACGGTAATGCAACAAGTGACGTATTTTTTTTCGCCTACTCTAGTAAGCGTAAGTACTACTCTGTTCTCGGTGATATTCATCATCGCGATTGGACCCGGTTTTTTTGATAATTTCAAATGTGGTTTGTGTTAATTTTGTTATTACCATAAGTACTGCAAATTTGATTGTAATTGTGTAAATAATTAATTCAAATTTGAACAATCTCTTCATAAACAATATAGTTCTGTTTGTTGCTTAAACAAAGATCTCCTCATAGGGACCTGTAAACAGTTTTATGTGTAGAAATTGAACTGATATGTCAATCAAGTAGTGATAATATATCAAGACTAGTGGTGTAAAAAGGGATTATATTAAAATGGCTTCTGATGAAGACTGTAACAACACCTTTTCCTATCCGTAAGTATAAAATTGACCTCTGTCATCTTAAATCAAATTCAAAATTGTCATCTAATCAATAGAAACAAGTGTAACAAGAAACGTAGTGATATACACAACTTACATATTGGCTGTTGGTAAGTTAATAGACTAAACTTTAAATAAATAAATGTATGAAATTTCGCGCAAAATTGTAATATTACCCGAAGAATAAATATTGGCGTATTATTAATATCATGTATGAAAACAAAAAAAAAACAGAAGTTACTGCATTAGTAATCCATTCCATGAAAAATCCATTTTTTAGAAAAAATAATAATTTTTCCAGCTTTTAATGATATTAGGAATACATAATATTTTATTACAATATTAGGTATTCTCAAACGGGGTAATAGAACGGTTCGAATTATTTAATTTGCAACAAGTAAAGCAAACGTATCTGCGCAAAACTTTTTTATATTACGTTGGCCACTAATGGTAAAAAATTATATTTATATTTTAAACCTAATTCCAGTAGTTAAAGTTTTCAAAAACACATCTACAAATAAAGATTGCTAATCTAGATCTGTTTGGAGTATGATAGTCAATCTAATAACTTTGATTGTTATGTTAGGTATAAAAGATAGATAAATAGTAAATATAAATTTGATAAAAATACTTACTAGGTATGCACCATCAGTTTATTACAGAGAGAAGAATTAAAAATCTTACAGGCGTTTTTCCTCTAACTCAAAGCTATACAGCAAATTTGCCATTTGACATATCTATTAAGAGCTGAAACTTCATCATTAATTTACCTTTTTATCTTTTATATTTCTTAAGTACCTAAATTATTATTTTGCTTAAAATTTTAGTTATTGAATGAATTTTCTGAATGTAATTTGATATAATATATAATAATGGACGTTTCAATTTTAAGAATTCAAATATATTTTCCGAAGACTGAGCTTAAAAAGTAAAAAATTAACGCAAGTACCCACGCAGTATTAAAAATTTTTAACTAGGTATTTTTGTGCTTCGGAAATTTTGAATTGAAACCTATGGATTAGTTTTGGGCTATTTTTATATTTTATTTTGTATTTTTTTCTTAAAAATCAATATAGAAAAATATACCTCATTTTTAGCATATCTGGCAAATTTTTATGCTCTTGAATTATTACAGTGGTTCTTTACTAATTTCGAAAGAAGGCAGAAGAGATCCTCGAGTTTCATAACAATGATTTTTTCTAAAAACCACTATTACCACAAAGATTTTTTAAGTCTCTTAAAATATAAAACTATGCGAAAAAATAATGTTTCTTTTTAATAATAATAAGTGCTTTGCTAACTCAGAATAAAGTAATCAGAAAACCACGGTTTTTAGGGCTTAAAAAAAAGCAGATATTGGTAAAACATTTCCATCAAATTTTTTAATTTTTTCAAATATGCTGGGCGAGATGCTAATATCAAATGAAACCGGCAGAGCCCCTAGGTTTTGTAACGTTTACATTTTTGGTTTATTTAGGGTTCCGTAACTTTTTAATACTTTTCTTTTAAATTCAAAAATATTTTATTTCTTAAAGGATTCCTCAAGTCTTTTTTTATTCCAAGTTCCTCTTTGAAATTGTTTCACTCTAAAACCAACTATAACCAAATTACAGGTTTAAATATCAGATCGTTCATAGATTGGTATCTGCTTTTATTATTTTGATACAAAATAAAAATAAAATGTATGTACTAGAAAATAAGTTATATGTATTTTGTTTTCAACTATAGCAAAGAAAATTAAATGTTATAAACAACTAAGGTTAATGCTATTTCAGAGGGCTCCAGAAGAAGCAATTGTGCCGTTTAACATATTTTGTCTGTTAAAAGAAAAATATCCTCATGTCGTTTTTTTCCTTCTTAAACCTACCTTTTGTTGGTAGGAAATATTCTCCAGTTCCTAGTCCTAATTAAGGACGAATCTGTGGCAGTTTGTCTATAATTACGTAAAAAACAACTATTTTTGAATGGGCATACGGGATAGCGATTTTAATACAGTTAACCATTAAGTATTAATAATTTTGGAATTTTAACCACATACATTTAAAAAAACGTTTATTAATAAACATAACTTATTAAAAGTTGTAAAAATACAAAATTAATAAATCACAATGGTACCTATCTAGAACAAAATTTGGCAAAGAAACGAAAAGACATACATTATATTTTGTAATTTTGTAAGTTTTCTGAGGTCTTCTAAAGTTTTTTTATTGTATCCATAGAAAACAAAAATGTAATGACAACTATAGTCTGAATAAAAGAGGAATGCAGTAAAAGTGGGGATATAATGTCATATTCCATAGGCGTACTTTGCAAAATATAAATAAGGTCACGGCATATAAAATAATATATACGCACTTCATAGATTAAATTTTGAATGAAAAAAGTTATATTATTTACAAAAAATTAAAATAAACCTTATCTTTCTGACAAAAATGTTGCACTTTATCATTGAACGAATTAAATTTAACCAATAAATAAAAAGGATTATATGTTGTAAATGGGATTAAACTTTTTTTAATCTCTTGGCATTAATGCCAACTTTTAAAAGTAACATTTTAGTACCTAAAATCAAAGATTAAAAAAAAATAAAAGGTTCAAGAACTATCTTTAAAAGTCACTGTCTTCGCTATAACTACTGGTATCATTCAAATTATTTTTTGTGAGGTTTATTATTATAAAGAGTCTATTAGGTTTTCCATTGCTATATCCACTTTCCAAATTGAATTTTCCATCTTTTTAACATGGTCAATGTTATTTTCTCCATGGTTCTCCATTGACATCTGCAACTGCCTCAAAAAAAAATTCCGCATATCAGGTAAGGTTTTATTGTTTCGAGAATCATAACCTTTTAATTGTGATCAGATCAGTTCAATCGGATTTAAGTTTGCGTGGTAAGGAGACAATCTGAGAATTTCAATTCCTTTTTTTCGAGCCATCTCGTCTATAATATATTTTTTGAATTTGTTTTTATGTTGCTTTGCTATTACGAGTAATTCTGCCTTCAAGGATTTAGGAGGACTAATAATATTTTTATAATGAAGCCATTTTGAAATATCTTCTTTTTCCATCTTTTTTCCTTTAATCCACTGTGATAGGATATATTATCCAAAATAATAACGGAGTTGGCTGGAATTTTTTTATAATAAACATAGGACCATCCATATCTTCATGGTAGTCTCTGTTTTCTTTGACTTGAACATTAATAAACCATCTGACAAAAATCCATCAGTGCATCCAATATGGGTTATTAATTAAATATTTCCTTTTCCTGTTGGATTTTTTAATCCATAAGAGACCCCTTATGAATTAAGGCTTGTTTTTTAGTTTTGATATAGTTTCCAATTTTTTTTTACTTCATGTCCAGCATTAACCCATGTTTCATCTAAATAAAATACCTGTTTATGCTGATTCCTTGCGTTCGCTATTTTTCTTAAATCAGCGGTTCTCAAAGTGTGCTCCGCGGGGCCTTAGGGCTCCGCAAAGCCTCTGCAGGGGCTCCGCGAAAATACTATAGTCATAATAAAAAAAAATACTAAAGGAGTACTATAAGGTTGCAGAGTAAAATAAAATCTAAAAGATTAGTAATTGCTATTATAACTTATAGTAGAATTACAAACTTTTTTTTACAGATATTTCTATTAATTTGAAAGACCATTTGTGTGATCGAACTTGGTTTTTCAGAATATCTTTTATGGCAGATATGTTTCAAAAACAGTACGAGCTAAATTTGTTAATACAAGGTAAACAGACCCCAGTGTTCAACGCTAGTAACAAAATAACCGCTTTAATAAAAAATTAGATTTTTGAATTATTTGTGATGATAAGAGAGAAATAGAAAGCTTTTCATCGCTCAGTGAGTTTGTTGGCGACTTAGAAATATTTCAAAATGATATGTTTGAGGTTTTGGTTCAATATCTCAATGCCTTACGCACATATTTTGAGACGTATTTTCCTGAAAAACAAAATACAAAAATTAATTTAAGGATCAAAATCCTTTTGCACCCAATTTTATACAAACGAGATTTATGAATTATTTTTAGAAATGACATTAGATACAAGTATGGAATCACTGCTTAAAACATTTCCTCCGAATGATTTTTGGCGCAGGATCCATGATAAATATCCACAGCTTGCTACAAAAGTCTTGAATATTCTTCGGGTCCCAACAACGTACCTATGCGAAACAGGATTCTCAACATATGCAGCTACAAAAACAAAATACCGTAATAGACTGGATGTCGAACCTCACATGCGACTTCAGATCTCTTTTTTCTACACCTACATGGATATAAGCTTATGTAAGATTACAAAACGAAAAAGTATGCTATTGCCTTCAACTGAACGAATATATTTCATATCCATTCTAGATAGTGAGAACACTGCAAAAAATAAAATCTACCAATCACCGTTCATATTTTGATCAACCGACTGCTATTTTTTTGTGTCATTGGCATCAACTGCTATGGTTATTAGCCTCGTGTTCTGTGTAGGCTTTGTTACTGTTTCCCAGCGCCACTTTAGGAACAGCACTGTTAATTAGTACCCAACAGTGAATGGTCGAGTGGAGAATCCTACCAAGGCATCAGAATTAATTTTAAATAATTAAATTAAATGAAAAAATTCCGGCCAACGGTGGGATTCGAACCTAGGACCCTTGGATCCGCAGGCAGAGACTCTACCACTGAGTTATCCACCCCGTTAAAAAGCGACTGCTATTATTTTTAAAATTTTAAATAAGTGAAAATTCTGTCAAAATAATTGTCAGTATAGGTATTTTTTAGTTATTGAGATTAAACATACATTAAAATGGGACATTCTTGTGTAGAATCGATAAATAATATCATTTCTGTTTTTATTTCGTCTATAATTATAAATAATTTGTTAATTTAAATAAAACTATATGAAGTTAATTTAATTAGGAGTATTAAAGCATCAGAAATGAAATAATAGGTGGTCCTGTGGTTAGCGTTCTTGCCTTCCACACTGCAGACTCGAGTTCGATTCTCGGATGGAGAAAAATGAAATGAAATGAACTTTTTTTTTTCGTTTATTTTATTTTAAAAATTATTAAAAGTCATAAATTATTTTAAAATTAGTTATTTTGTCTTAATAACCTAAAATATTTTTTTTATTTTTATATTTTCGTTAGTGGGTCGTAGAAAAAATATTTTGTTCACATCGCACTTAAATTTCGTCTTCGTGCAATATGGCCATCATATCCACTCTTGTTGCACAAACTACTATTATCAAGCCTGACATCAAACAATTGTTGAAAATTAAAAAACACCCATTAGATGCAAATGGCAATGTCAAGTAATATGATTAATAAAGAGTACACATTAAACCAATTTTTTATTATTTTAGGGCTCCGTCAAATATTTCGTTTTCCAAAAGGGTTCCGTCTTTTGAGTTTGAGAACCGCTGTCTTAAATAATCATGACTTCACGCAATGATTTCGTCTTACTCTATTAAAAAGCTGTTTCTGTAATGTTTTTTGGAACAAAAATTTAATTCATGTAATATTTTTTGCAGATATATTTGGAAAAGTGGGACTATTTTCTATTTCTAAGTGTAATTTTTTAAGTGGAGAAATTTCATATCGAAAGAAAAATGTACCATTTGCCTTATTAGATTCTTTACCCAAGTTTCAATAAAGGACTTGTTCTTCCCGGGGGCTTTTTCGGATGTGAGACTTCTACAATAACTGTATCTTCTTTAATAATATTATACACTGTCCGCTTAGATACTCAAGTAAAGGTCTCACATTTAATGGCTATTTTATCAACAGAAAATTAAACACAGTTTCTTTGAAGATTATTAATTATTAATACAATAAATATTGAAGGATAAGGTATAAATAAAATGTCTACCTCTTGAACCTGTACTACGTTTTGCAAATTAAGTTACTTTTCTTCTCTAGGTACTGATAAGAGTGTCAGAACATTTTTTTTATTACCTTACGTTGTATTGTACCAGATCTAGATAGATTTATCAGCAATTTAATTTTAACCTAAATGAACTAAAAGCTTAAAACTAAGAAATCACACATTGGTGTGTTTTCTTGGTTTATTTCCTTCATTATATGTGGTAAAACTTACACTATTTCACTGTGCTCTACTATTTAGACGCTACCACTATTAACTCACACAAGATCTGAAGGTTTTGTCCTGTTCAATCGTCTTTCTATTTAATGCTGGTCGTATATCTGAAGCATCTTGAAGTTCACACGTCTTTTTGACATTAGACAGTTATACGTCCAAAAAGTATTGCTACATACTTATAAAAATAAAAATACTCTAATGAAAATAGTTAGAAATAAAATGTAATAAAACTATTGGTCAACGTAGCTCCTTATACTTAGGGATAAAATTATCTAACATGTTGCCAAACGAACTCCAACTAATAAAATTTTTAAATCTAAAAATAAAAAAATAGCAAACAAAAAATAAAAACAAAAATTCTAATTAATGACAAACAATCCCGATTCTAGATTCTTATTCCCACTGTAGATGATTACCCGATATTAGATATTTATCCTGATAATAGACGCTTATCCTGATTTTGACCTATCCTTACTTTTCGCAATACCTGCTACAAAAGAAACAAAGAAAATATTATAAATTTAATTAATGTAACGTAATCCTTAATTATTACTATTTCCAATGTTTTGATGTCCATATATTTAATATATTGTTTTAAATCACGCACAAATTGTATTTAAACAATTTATTATGATATTTTTTTGTAATTTTATAAAAAAAAATCTATTTTATTATGGTAAATAAACTGTTTTATATCCATATGAGTTAATCTTAATAATTTTAATCTACTGCCAAAATTAACTAGTACATTTTTTATTTCATCTATTTCTTTTCTCTTTGATGTGCTCTTTCGATCTAAGCTTTGCCTCTAGATTAATTCCTAATTGCCGCATTTTCATGTGGTACTCGGGATCAGTTCATCGTGAAAGGTATGTTATTTTGGATATTTTGATATATGAAATTTACATTTAGGATTTTAGTTCATTTAATTGTATTCTCTACTGTTTAGTCCATCTGCTGAATTTATTTATTAGATTAGATTTAATTAGGACTGTGGACTATGTGGCTTCCCCCACTTCGACCTTTTCAGATCTATTGAGGATATCCTTTAATCGTTGTTTAGAGTACCTTGTCTAATCCGGTCTTTTGTAGTAGATTCCATAGACTGTGAAGTAGTTCTCCGGTATAGCTAGTTGCCCTTTGTTTTTCTTTTCCAAGTATAAGGAATCTCAATCTTGCTAGACCTTCGCAGTAGCACAATACGTGTTATGTCGTTTCCTCCTCTTTCTGATAGAATCGGCACAAGGTCTCTTCTCTCAGACCGATAATATACATATGTTTGTTAAGCCTACAATGCACTGTTAATAGACATACTAGTGCTCTAGTATTTTTCCTATTAAGGCTTAGTAGATGCTCGGTGAGTTTAGGCGATGGTCCTTTTAAGAACTCTTTGGCCTTTCTCTGTCCTCCTGAGTTTATCCACCACTACTGAGATATTTTTAAACATCCTCTGCTTTATGCATATTCTGATAGTTGTTTTTGTTACACCACAGAAGGGTTCTGGGCCAATAGGAGCATTTGAGGCTCCTTCTCGGGCTAGTAAATCAGCCTCTTCATTGCCTGCCCTTATCGCCTCTGTGGCCTGGTACCCGGACTAAGGTTAGTCTGTTTTGGCTACCTAGCTCTGTTATGGCTTCCAAACAGTCCCACATAAGCTTTGAGTGTACCTGCATGGAACTGAGTGCTTTTAACGTCGCTTGACTGTCTGAGTATGTCATGGGTTTTGGAGCCGTTTGTGTACCAGGTGAATTCTGCATGAATAGGAGGTCCTCCCGTCCACGCTTCCCTGTCTGGTATACTTTCTTTATATTGCTTTTGAAAGCTATACTTTGGGAGCATTTCTTCTGAAGGCATTCCCATTATTTGGTCGTTCTTCAACTCTTTATATAGCTCGCTGTAGTCGCGTCCATACAAACTGCTTATGGGTGATGAACCTTTTACAGTCTGTATATGACAGACCTGGTTTCGCCTTGAGTGAATATATGTAGTGGTGTTTTTTTTTTCGGTAGAGGTGAAATCCCTTACGGACACCAAGCGCTTAGATCTATTGCGACAAGGTAGTGTAAGACTCCATTGCGGTAGGTGCAGGCACTGTATACTCACTAAAACACCTCCAAGTTTTCTTAACATCTTATCTGGAACTGCCATTAGCATTACTTCAGATAAGGGGTACTTCACATATTTTCCATGCATTTATATTATTTCGACTGCTTCTTCTGTCCCTAATCGTCGTTCGTCTTTTTCTTTAATACTTAATATTTGCCGTATCATGGCTGCCACCTCTTCCCATTTTTTGCTACTTTCCAACATTATCTCAATTACATTGTTTGCAGATATATCTTTTCCCAGCTTATGCACCATATGTAGTGGTGTTAGGTTTAGCATAACTTCTATAACTGCTGTTGGAATCGGTGCTTCTTGAGGCTTATCAATGGCTTCATCTCCATAGCTGCTGAAAATAGCAGTGGCTTTAGCAAATGTAGCGATTTTGACATAAATCTTTTCCGGTATATCGTAGGTAAAATAGTAGATACAAGACAGGACGAGAACGTGGTACTGCTACTTCCTCCTCTTGTTTTCCTCTGTAAAATATATTTGATATCAGAACTGGCAAAGCACTCGATAAGTGCTTCGAGCACCAAGCACCAAACCTTTTGGAAAAGTAATTACCAGCATCAAGCACCAAGCACTTTGAAAATTCTAAGTGCTTGAAATTACTAATTACTAAGAAAAGTAATTACACAATTCAATTACCAAGCACGAATTACTCAAAACAAAATTAACTGCAAAATTTTGTGAATAAATTGTTAATGACAAAATATCTTTTTGACCACTGTACTTTTATTATTTGTTTTCTCTGTTGTAAATGGTTGCCATGGCATAATAGTCATTTCAGTCCTAAGTTTGAAAAACCATGCAAAAATGGCGAATATCAGAAATATAAATTTTTTTCGAATCAGTGAAATGATTTCAATATTTTTAGGGATTCTACATAAAAAAATATGTAATTTATTCATATGAACATAGGTTCGGAAATACATAACTATTTTTTTTTTAATAAGTTTTTCTTTATAAATATCGTCGTAAATATCATTATTATTCTTTACCCGATTTTGTTAAAATTTGGCAAATTTAGCCCCAACTGGATTAAAATTGTTAGGTTCTGTGGCGTCCCAAACAACGTACAGACAACAGTGTCAAATTTTAACAAAATCGAGTTAAGGAGATTAATTAAATTTATAAAAAACTGATATAACTATGAATTTTTGGATCTAAGTCCATATAAAGGAAATTTCCTTTTTTCTTATGTATAAATGTATCATTGATATTTCCTTTAGGTCATTTAGGTCATGTTCTGCCAAAAGATCCGTATTTTGTTTGGTGTTTTTAACCCATCCTCCTTTTCCTGCTCGTATGGGGGGAATTTGGATGCTTTCCAAAGCAAGTAGTCATTAGTTTTGTAGTTTCTTAGTTCACGAAGATACGAATTAATTAGATTCATTTATTAGTTATTGTATCTCCCTTCTTAGTTGTTGAGAGAGTCTATTGTATTTATTCTTATTTTTGGAACTTCTCGTTTGTTGCCATATTTTCCTGGTTGTTCTTCTTTCTGCAATTAGGTCGCGAATTTTGTTTCGATAGTTATTGCTGTTTTTCTTATAATTTCCAGTGCGTGGTTCCTAGAGGCTTGTTGGGTGTCTGCCACAAATTTTGTAGAATTTTGTAGAATAATTAAAAAGGGATGGGTAGAGACAAAGACAAATTTCTTCCTCTTCCCGATCCTCCTTCTCTTAGAACATCGAGCTCGCTCTATGTTCTCGCTACAAAGCGAAACAAACACTTTTCGGATCACTCGGAGTGTCAGTTCAAATACGTTTGCAGCGCTCAGAGTTCTCCGATGATCAAATCAAACGCACCATGTGTCTAGTTGTCCTATTTCTATTGTGTGCAATGGAATGATAAGTTTTATTCTATCACTTAAGTCTGTCTGGAAATGCTCCCAATAAAAAAAATTAAAGAAATTTGGTGAATTATTCAACTTGGCCCCACACCATTACAAAAATGAAGCAAAAAATTTTTTCACCCTAGGTTTCAAATTGCATGTTTTAAAAATAATTTTTGCGGGCTACTTCCATAGAGAAATACAAATTTTCGGACTTCAATTCCACAGAGTGAATTAAAATAAAATAACAAAATAATCATAAAAATGCAATTTGATAACCGTATTCGATGATCTTTTTTTGCTTATGTTTTCTTATTTTTGTAGTTTTTCGAATCTACCTACAGAAAAAAAATAAAAGGACCAATGATAATTTCACTAGCTGTGCTTTCATACATGTTTATTCATTATTAAGGTAACAATTGCCAATTTTTTTTAAATATTGTGTTTATTCTTTATTAAAAAACAGCCAAACTTTAAAATGATGCTAACATAATTGTATTTCACTAAGGAATGTATTCTGAAGATTGCCCATTAAAAAAAATCCTAGTCTAATGGGGGGTTAACACATTTCTTAGTGACTGACATTATTTCGTTATTTGCCCATTTTTAATGACGAATAAGCAAGTATAAAAGTACTGCTGAAATTGAAATCTGTCCCTTTTACGATTTGAAATTTTAGAAGAACTGTGGATATCCAAAAATTCACAAACGAATGATCATGATGATCATCGAATGTACCATCTTTCCTTCGTACAAGTAATTGAATCGGTGAGTTCGAAAACCGTACATGTCCAAAATCAGCCTTCCCAGAAAAACAATAAAAACTATTTAACGTTGAAACTACTTGATATAGACTCTTTTCATGCATAGAAAAGTTTTAGATCTCGTGGTTTGCAATGTACTTTTAGTGGTAGGTTTTCAGAAAATAAAATGGTCTACCAATGACAGATACAAATGAAGTATGGACTTGCACAGTTTTTGAACTCAACCCTATATATATAAAAAATCGGGTGAAATGTTTCTGATTTATTTAAAAAGAAGGAAAAATACAATAAAACTGTTATCTTAGTCATTTAATCATCATTTTCAGCATTATTTGTGGTTTTCCAACTGACTAATGAGAGATTAAAGAAGCTCTGCAAATCGTACTTGCATCTGCAACAATCAGTTGCAATCGCAAAAGAGAAACATGATATTACAGAAACGTGTTTTTACTTTTTGCATCTGCAAATCATCTGTATCTTTACAGGAGGTTGGAACATCCTGCAAACTTGCGGAATGTCATTTTTTCTTTTGTTTTTAAAGAACATTAAGTTTTCTGTTGCTCTTGATTGAACATAGTTCGTGGTGTCAGGTTAACGCAGTTTTGAAACCTAGTAATGGATTTGGGTTTATGTTAGGGGGTAATAAACCATAATAAATATGGCATATTTGCAGATGCTTTTTGGAATACGAAAAATTGATACTTGCATCTGTAAGTCCGTCATATTTGCAGATCTGCAAAGGAGCAGGCTTGCTTTTTCTGTAATCTCGCCCTATAGCAATTGACCATTATTTTGTTGTTGAGTTTTTCCCCTCATTTCAGGGATGAAATCAGCCGTGCTACGTTAACGGCTAGGTATATAGTACGGTTTTTAAGATCAATCGATGATGAGACAAATTTTAAACAAAATGGCTATCTTACTTTAAAATGTCAAATTTTGAACTTGTACGGTTTTCTAACTCACCGATTCAATTACACATTTCTCTGTTAGGCAGGATTCTAGGATAGGAAAGAAAGAATGTGGTAGTTGACTTTTCAGTTTGCCAAACTCGAAGTCTTGAATAGTATACAACAAAGCTCCTAGGAGGAATGACTCTCTTTCTAATACGGGAGATATCTTTTCTGTCTCTGTCACGAAATAGCGTGTGTCAAAATAGTGTATCGAAATAGCGCCCGAACAAAATAGCGCCTACTTAAACTAGCGCGTATCTAAATAGCATTTATTAAAATAGCGTTAGTTAAAACAGCGACCAAACGAAACAACGCCTCTTCTTTCGCTCTGATTTCTCAGCTACGCTGTACGGCCTAGAGCCTTTGCGATGTTCCAATCACGTCCTAGTTCGATCGGCCGCTATCTCACTACGTGCTGTTTTAATAGACGCCAGTTCAATAAAGCGTTGTTTTAGTCTGGCGCTATTTCGTTCAGGTGCTGTTTTGTTCGGGCGCTGTGTTAACTGCCACTATTTTAATATTATGCGCTATTTCAAAAGATGCTATTTCCTAACACGGCCAACTTTTCTATTGTACCTTATTCTGTTCTAAAGCCAAATTGGTAATCTGGAATTAATTTTAGCTCTATAAGATTGAATCTAGCTATGATCATAATAAGATTGTTAAATGCTTTCGATAATATGCTTAACAAATAATTGAGCGATACGATTTTAAATCTGTCTTACATCTGGTTTTAGGACAATTTGTGAAATGTTCTATTAACTTGGACAGTATAGCCAATGGAACGGGTTAAATATTAATACCTAGTTTAAAAACTTTTGTTTTCTCTGTTATTGCTTGCCCAATATTGTTATGGTTATTATAGTTTCTTTGTCGCCTTCCAAATAGAGCAGGAATTCCCAAACTTTTTTCCAAAATGAACTGATACCTCAGACCCCATAGCCAAATTACCTTAAAAATACTATCTCTAGTTTTTTTTTATTGATACAAAATACTTATTAATTTAAAAATTTTGCGGTTGGTTAAGTGACAAAATATTTTTAATTATTAAAAAAAAATCGCAAAAATAAAAAATAAAAAAATTCAGTGTGATGGATGAATCTGGTGAATTTCTACCAATCTTGCTAAATCTGATTCAATATTGGTGAGTTGCAGCATTAAATATTTGCGTTCGTTGATTTTCAAACGGTTTTTGTTTGGTCAAAATATTTGTAACCACACTGAAGCCTTTTTCGACTAGGTGAGAAAATGGAAAAGCGACCTACTAAGTCGCAACAGAAACAATGTTCTTTCATGGAATAGCTTTGTCAGTAAAAAAACGTTCCACGGCCTAAAACATCGATTCTCCTCTGGTATCTAAATCTCTAAATATGCAGCAAAAAGCAGTTCATAGCACAAATTTTCATCTTTAATATATCGAACATTTTCCAACAATAGAGCTTCATTGCCGTGTAATGTAGACTCGTCCAACTGGATTGCAGTGCATAAAATGTTTTCCTCGTCTCAACCCATCTCGTCTATTCGTCTCTGAATGCTCAGAGGAATTCTCTTTTTGATATCATGTGCAGGCTTGTGCAAATCATTGTTGAGTTCATTATTAGTGAAAATATATTATACAGTGAGCATCATAAGTCTTACCCCCATTAACTAACTCGTTACTGGAGTCTTGTTAGGAAAATCGCCGAGACACGTCGATTTTTGATTTCTACAATGTACGTTTTTGTATGAATAGTTTACCCTTAATTTCATTCCTTTCGAAAAATTTAAATGGCATGGGGTGGTGAGTGATAGCTCATTTGAAAGGGCATTTTATTCTCTATTCAACCGTGCAAAAAAAAATTTAAATTTGCTACATTACGTGTTGATTTATTAATGTTTAAAAATAACAAAACATCACAAATAGGAAAGCAACTTAACTAACAGTGACCTTATCTAATGACAAAAAGTCTTACTTCACGTCTGAACCAAAACCGATATCATGCATAGCCGAATTTTAATTCTAAGGATGAGTGCGCTATGTTAATTTCCGTTATTCTAAAACAATAATTAGTCGAGAATTAATGAAGCAAATTTCAAAAATTTTTGCACGGTTGAATAGAGAATAAAACCACCTTTCAAATGAGCTATCACTCACCACTCCATGCCATTTAAATTTTTCGAAAGGGTTGCTTCCCTCCAGTAAGGGATGAAATTAAGGGTAAACTATTCATACAAAAATGTACATAGTTGAAATCAAAAATCGAAGTGTCTTGGCGATTTTCCTAACAAGACTCCAGTAACGAGTTAGATAGGGGGGTAAGACTTATGATGCTCACTGTATATAGGACGCTCGTAAACCATCAGCGTCTTGCATATATCTTATGGATGACCTTTTCTCTAGTCTTTTTAAGTGCTTGAAAGAATGACAGCTTACTTTTTTTGTCAGCATGTTCTCTTGATAAGTGGTCCTCCATTTTTGAAGGCTTCATAGCATCGTTCCTGAATACTTTTTCACACATGAGATACATCGGCAAGTGTTGATTTGATAGAGATGGAATACATCCAAACTTTAAGTAGTCCAAACTGTATTGCCTGCATTTATGAAACTACCTAAAAAACAATAATAAAACTGTTAAATTTGCACATGAACTAATTTTTATCACACCTAGGCCTTAGGTGTTTTTTAGATATGCTCACAAATAACTCATTGATAAACTTGGGTATAGTCACTATAGTCTAGAAAATTTGTATTAGGTACCAATTAGCGTAAAAAACGAAAACAAAAAGAAAATAACATTTATAATTTTAGGTAACATCTTTTCTAAAGTATTTTCAAAAAAATACTTTCTTTGTACTTACCCTGTTACTTTTTCATAAACTGCAGAAATGTATGGTTTCGCTATTAACGCGCGTTGGTAACTAAGCACTTTGTAAATTCGTAAATCACTTTATTTTAATTGACTTTATTTAACTAATTATGTAATCACTTTGTAATCTCTTGAAATAAATTAGTAGATGAGTGTATTATCAAGCTCCAACGAATTTCAAAACGCAAATGAACTTTCTACCCAAGTGTAAGCTTATATGCGATATGATATAGGTATATCACCACAACGCTTATTCCCATGACAAACTAACAGTGATATAAAATCAGAAGAGTAAAATATGCAATAAGATGACGAAACAACGACTTCTCGTATGATGGCGGCTTCGTCGCTACCAGAAAATTTTAACCCATACCTGGCTACGCCGACCGGTATATACTCCAACGGCCTAGATACAGCTCAAATTGTTGTATGTTGAAGAAACGAGTAGAAAATTTTAATAATTTGGAAAATAAAATGATAGAAGATAAAGACCAAAGACGTTATGTTAGCTCAACCTCGAATTTCGATCAATATCAATATAATAATATTAGAAACCAATTACTGTCACACGTCAAGTCCGAATATTCCGAATCGACTCAAATTCATTTGTTTGGGACACCGACTAGAAACTATTGTTTCTTATTACTTCTTGAACGCCTGGTGGGGCAAGGCGAGGTCAGCGACCTTTCCGATCGTGATCCGTGATTTCGCGTTTCCAGGCCGCAGTTTTCGCTGATGGGGGATGCGGTCTCTTAAACGCATCTCGTACGTGGTATTCCGTATTAATACGCGAATGCGAGTATCGTGATCGCGTTCTTCCCCTTCATTTGAAGAAGCTGTAATAAATATATTCGCAAATTTGCACACTAAAAGGATTGATCTTAATTTAAAACCTAATAGGTACGTTCCCATTTCTGTTTTTTTTTTTACGTTAACTATCCTACTTTTATTTTATTATTTTGATTATTTTTTTTAACCTGTCTCATTTTTTGTATACTTTATTTGTAAGTCCAAAATTAAAGACTATTAAAAAAAATTTATTGCTTTTATAAAATGTGAATCGCATCCCCTTATATCGACGCCACGCTACGCTACTGGTAATGTGTATCTTTAGAGGTAGTAAAAAACCTAAGTAATCTTTAATAACTTAATATCTCCTGTTATCTTCGTTAAGTCGTTTTGATAACTAACAAGCTACTTATGACCAAGATGATACCTGTCTAGTTGAATTAGCTTACAATATTGGTGATATTTCTGCATCCTTTCAAAACAGAAATTAAAAAGTGATATAATAATTAATATTCTGTAAGACTACCTTTAGTATTTGTCAGATTTTTTATCAAAATTTAATTAAAATATTACCGAAGCCGACAAAACTGGTTTACTGCTCAAGGCTAAAAAGTATTGCACAACACTCAAAATGCTCCACGCAGGTAAAGCGAAATAGCATCACTTTATCTGTAACCAGATCACCAATATTCATTTAAAATTATATTTACCATACAGCAAGCCGTATTTATCTCGTAACTAAAAATGACTTGGCCTTTTCTTTATTTTAGTTAATGTAGTAACGCATATTTTTCTGAATAAAGCCTATTTAAATATGTTATCTACGGCATTGTAATCCTTATATCCACGGTATTAGTAAAATGCAAATAAAATTTAAGTTTGGTTAAAGGAAGGACTGATGGTTTTATGATAAACATTATTTAACTATATAATTATGTATGTATTTTAAGTGATTTTATTTAAAAATCGTGGCGTTTTGATTAATAACACAGCCTAACAAAATGACATCATTGTCTTGGTACCGGAAGAATTAGAACTAATAAAGTATATTTTTGATATGCTGATTCCAAAATTACCTACAATTTTTTTGTAGCAGCTCTAGTTTTTGAGGTCATCAAGAACTAAATGACCTCATTAGAGATTTGAACGTCCAAAATGAGTCTCACAAATCAGTGTAGGTAATTGGGGTCCCATCATAGATAAAATATTCACCTTGGTTTTTCTAAGGAAAAACTTTTAGCACATTTATATGTGGGTCCATGAGGAGCATATTCCAAAATTATTTTGAAATATACAGGGTGACCCAAAAAAGGTACATATCAAAGTTATATTTTTTCTTATGGAATACCCTATATATTTTTATATTTTTTAGACTTAATAAAGGTAAGTTACTGTTATATTTCCTATACCTAAAACTGACCGTTTCTGAGAAATTTTGCTCTATAGGCTTTTAATTACATCCCATTTTAAAGATAAAGAAATTATTCATAGGTAAAATATAAAAACGCCTTTTGCATAAAAAGTAAAAGAGATAGGTAAGGAAATCCTAATATAGTTTTAAAGTTAATCTAATTCTACGTCAAAATCGGTCACTAAATACGGAATGTTCCATTTAACTTTAAGAAGTTATGTAATAAAATGTGTGTCCAAACTTTGAAGCATTTTTTTTCACCACTCTGCATTATAATAAAGTAAAACTTTTATGTGGTAGTTAACTTTAACCTTTCAGCTAAGCAGCAAATTTAATTACGAGCTGCTCGTTATATGTTACAGGGTGAAAACAATTTTTAAATTATGGTCTGCATTTTTAAATTTCTCAAAATTTCTCAGTTTTAGGTATAGAAAATATAACAGTAACTTACCTTTATTTCATCTATAGTATCTACAAATATAAAAAATATAGGGCGTTCTATAAGAAAAAATATAACCTTTTTTGGGTCGCAATAACTTTGGAATATACTCCTCATGGATCCACAAATGATTGTGCTAAAAGTTTTTCTGAACTCTTTTCATTTTTAGTAGAAAAACCGAGGCGAATGTGGGCCACCTGTATAGCTCTTGACTACCTGAACCTTTTAGTTTCGGGTAAAAGTGCCTGTGTAGAAAATCATTAAGATTTTTTATTATGGTATGTTTGCCAAATTCCAAATAATTATCACCAAATTCAATAAAATTTAAACAAAGTTGTGATAGCTCTAGGCCGCACAGGTTTGGTAAATTAGTTTTTTTTTATTTTTTTTTTCTCAAATAAATTCTAACATAAACAGGTTCTTTTGAACCAACCGTAAGAAGAGGTGGGTAATACCCGTATGTTGCGAACACCTGTTCATGTTAAGAGTATGTGATACACTTAAAGTTCTTAAAATATATAGGGATCATCATTTAAAAGACAAGAACATTTTTTTGACTTTTAAGCTCCGAATGTATTTTATTTTGTTCGTTTTTGTTTTTTTTTTTTGTTGATTATTTCATCCAATTATTGACTTTATTTTGAAACACCCTGTATTATATAAATAAGTTTGTAAATACATTCTTTTTATTTTATACATTTTATGTTTTCCATATGAACTTGTTGACCAAATTGTACAAAAAGTTTAATTGATGTTGCTTTACCAGTTTTAAATTGAAAATCAATAATTTATTTTAAAGAAAATAGTCAAATTTGTTTATTTTATACATTTTAATAGTATCTTACGTAACAAGAGTTGTAAGTAACAACTCGTGTAACGTACTATACTTTTTCTACGCCCACTTAAAACATTTCTTTGGATTTTAGCGGTAACAAATTATGTGTGGCAGCTTGAGCTTTTTCTAAAATCTACTGTGGAGCGCTCATAATTTCATCCCTTTTACTGCTAACAAACATATTCGTAGGTAAAGTTGAGAAAATGTTCGGATACAATCATATTTTGTTACAAAAATTGACAATATAAATGGCATGACGTTTATTTCCATAGCATGCTAAGAAAACGCGACATATTTTTTGAAAAATTGTATAATATGTTGCCGACATTTAAGGGCATCACTCTTTTAATCCAAAATGTATCTCGCTAATGCTAAAAGTTTTTATGTTTTCTAAATGACTAAATTTATGTACTTAGACCAAATCAAGTCGTACGTAGACAAAAATTTGATTGTAATTTGATTAAACCAAGAAATTGGAGTTTTCTTATCAAAACGCACGTATATGTTATGAGATCTCATTACGTTCATGTTATTGTTAATAGTATATTATGCAACGATCATGTATTAATAACCATTACATGAGAGTTGCATACCCTATTTTTTCTACACCCGATAAATAATCAAGAACTATAAATATTATATTTATATTTGTATTGAACACAATAACAGTAATTACCCGTATTTCTATAAAAAATTCTACAAAATTGTAATTAATGGTATTACCATAGATTTTTGGGGCAAAATATTTTGTACTGCATTTTCTGCTTTCTCCGATATGTGTGGAGGAGTCGATGGTAAGATATTTTGATAATATAATTATTGAAGTTTAGCTATCTACGAAAATTTAATACGTACTGATTTTGACAACTAAATCAATTATATAGGACAAACGTCAAATGCACAGCATGCTTGATTGAAAAATTATGGGTTTCTATTGATTAAAAATCTGTATCATAATGGGTATCATTATGAAACGGATTATGGGCATATAAGTGCATTATTATAATACGGGTGTAGAAAAATGTCACTTAGAAGGAATTTTGATAGTCTGACATGGGCGTAGAAAAAATTTCTATTACGTTTAATGACTCAGTTTAAAATGATTATACACTATTTTATTTATAATGACTAAATTTAGGTAATTATTATTTAAAAAGATTAACAAACAATTACTTCAAACTGAATTTATACCATTTGTTTTCACAAAATTTGAAGTGCTTTCTGAGTTTCTGTATGTTATCCAAGAAACTTTTACCAAATTTATTCCTGTTCTTATTTTTTCATGTCGTACTGAATAGTCCAATTTTAATTATTTTATCACCAAACTCAGGTAAGGTATTGTCAAACTTCTCCGACTTTTTTTTTCAAATATTTACCATTACTTTTTAAATTTTAATATCTTTAGATTCTTAAAATTCTACCTGTATTTCTCCAAATTTTCTCAAAATCAGTCCACAAACAAAATCAACAAATCCCCATGAGGATCCCATGATTTATCTAATGGTACTATTAAAAACTGATGACATCAAATTTGATTTTGAAATTAATTTCATTTTTTGAAATTGAAAAGACTTTATATTAAATGATCAGGATTATGGATTTATTTTAATGTTTTTTTTTTAGTTTTTTATCTGTGACCAATCCGTTTATCCTTCCCAAAATTTTCCGTCATTACACTTCATGCCATTCTACAACACTAATCAGTAACTTATTTATTTACTTTTATTTCATTATTTCAATTTGTGTTATATATATGAAAACAAGTTTCGAATAAAAGCTATGTGGATTTGAAAAATACGTATTTTAAAAATATGTTTAGATATACAGGGTGTTTTGCCTGAACACCCTGTATTTTATTTCAGTTTTAGAATGATTTGGTAATACTGTCTTCAACCCTAGAATTTTTTTTTATATTACAGGTTTGCCAAACAATTAATTTTTTTATAAAATTAGAGAATGATGCAGACCCCAAATTAAATTATCATAATTTAGGTAGGTTGGCACTGATTTCAAAATTGTTAAATTACAGATACTAAGCTAACGAATAGTGGTGATATGATAGAACTCGTTTGTTTTATACAGAGTGTTTTAAAGCATGTCTTAAATATGGCTAATTTTAAGTTCAATTTATTCAATTGTTTTAAATGCAACACCCTGTATATTATTGAAGCATAATATTCCTTATAAATTTACCTATCAACCGATACCAACATGTAAGCCAATAACACATATACAGGGTGTCCCATCCGTGCGTAATTTATTTGTTAGTTGTTTTATTATTGGAAATACGAAAAAAAAATTAATACATGAATTGTATGACCATAGTTAACAATTATTCTTAAATATATAGGTGGTCCATAATCAAGGTGCTGACCAAAAATATACTTTTTTAAAGCAAAACACCCTGCAGGTAGTTATACATATTTGAGTGTTTTCTCATCGTCACACAATTTTAATTGACTTCATTCATTTGCTATGTTGTATATAGGGTGTCTCAAAATTGTTGGTTAAGATTCTCAATTTTTTAAATGGAATACCCTGTATATTATACGACTAATTAATTAATACCATATATTTCATTAAAAAATTTGAGAAAATCGTAACCTCGCATTTTGACATACCCTATATACAACATAGCAAATAAATTAAGTCAATTAAAATTGTTTAACAATCTGAAAACAATCAAATATGTATAACTACCTGCAGGGTGTTTTACCTTAAAAAAGTATAGGTTTGGTTGGCACTTCGTTTATGGAACACCCTGTATATTTAAGAATAGTTGTTAAAATAGTTATATTTCAAATTTCTTCGTATTTCCAATAATTAAACAGCTATCAATTACTCACTGATGAGACACCTTGTATATGAGTTATTGGCTAACATGTTGGGTGTTGCATTTGAAAAAATTGAGCAAATTAAACTTAAAATTGGCCATTTTTAAGATATGTTTCAAAACTCTCTGTATAAAATATTACAGTTTTATCACTACAATTCGCTGGCTTACTTACTATCGTATAAGTCTATGTTTTAAATAATTTTTAAATCATTGTAAACCTATCTAAATTATGATAATTTAATTTGGGGTCTGTATCATCCTCTAATTTCATAAAAAAAATAATTACTTGGCAACCCTATAATATATGAAAAAAATTCTAGGGTTGAAGACAGTATTACAAAATCATTCTGAAACTGAAATATAATATAGGATGTTTAATTTAAAAAATATAAATTTTTATTTGCCATTTAAAAATATTTTTAAAATACGTTTTTTATAAATCCATATAAATTTTATTTAAAACTTGTTTGCGTATCTATAACACAAATTAAAATATTAAACAATTGCGCACTACTGTGACACCCTGTATGTTTTATTTACAAAATTTACCATTACAATATGTTTTTTCTTAATTTTACATTTAATATTTTAAATATAACGTGTCATATAATAAAATATATGTTTATTTGCTTATTTTACAGTATCGCTTTCATTATTAGTCTTTAGCTTCAGTACAATCTGCAGTTGTCCTATCGTCGTTATTGCAGTTTCCTCCCTGTTTTCCGTTTTTATAAGTTTAAACCACTTGCAACTCGTACATCCACAGATGAAAATAGTATTAAAGGTCTGTTATTTTCTTTCAGCCTGGTAAAGTAATCCAACAAATTCAAGACATATTAACTATTTTCGCCACTTATGCTTTTACTTAAGAAATATACTCGTACAATGAACCCGAGAAGGATTTTCAGTTTGAAAGTTATTCAAGAAAAATTTATTTCCAGTGGCGTCCTTTTGGAGGCCGTATCTCCTTAGGGAGGGCCGTTAGGAAAAAAATGTATGGGAACTTGTCATCTTATTTTTTGATGTTCTCTCTGAATCCGAGAGACCTCCCACATTTTCCCGGACAAGCGTATATATTTGTTTGATTTAAAATCGAAATTTCACTGTTTAAAAAAAATAGTTAAATTGTTAAATATTCTTTTAAAACTTGAGCTTACTTCACTGAACGGTAACTAACGCGACCGTGACGGAAGCAAAAAAGAAAACACATACGTCTCGGTAAATCGTAAATCAAAAAACATAAAATATACAATTCAAAAAATTAAAATTAAAGGCATTTTAGGTAGAACTGGTAATCGACCATTGTGTCTAAGTGTAAGTGTCAATTAGAAATTATATCTAGTAGTCCCAAATTTAATCGAAATCACTTCATAAATAAAAGAGATATCAACGTGGCCCTGATCTCATTGTCACACCGTACACCTACAACCTCCAACATTTATCATACTTTAATTACATTACTATATTATACTAAGAAGAACTAGGAGATGCACGTGGTAATTCTAATTACTGCTTGGGTGTTGGTACCTCTTAGAAAACCACATGACGTAGCTAATCAATTTATGTCGCTGTAAGTTAAGATTTTAAAATGAACCACTTGTTTTAATTTCAACATTAGTCTAGGCGACAGTTATGACACAATATCGGCAGTATCAGTAAATATCTGATTAGATATCAACTACCACTTGATGTGCAAAAGTAAACTCTATAGTTGATTTGTTTAATCGGTTTATTAATATTGAAGACTGGAAAGTAAATAGGTAGATATCGATATACTTAGTACCATTTAATAATAATATTATTTATTTATTGCATCTTCATAGTTATAGAGAAAAAAAATACGGTTATTGGACCACTAAAATTTAAAACTATTGGCAATATAATTTTAACTTTTGTATTAAGACAAACATTCAAATTTGAATCTTATTTAAATTTAATAATTCGCATTAATATTTGAAAATATAAAGAATTTAACAAAAATTCAACAAAAAAATTTTGTAATGTTTTAACTTAATAATGGCACCTATTGAAATAAAACTAATAATGAGGTTGTTACTCTAGTCAATGGCTTACATTGAACTGGAGAGTTATCCAAGGTAGTATGTTGACATTTTTAAAACTAAAACTGTCACGTACATTTTGGGTTTATATAGAAAAGCTAGTCTTGGGAAAAGTCTCTCGAGTAAGGACTGCGGTCCGAAACTCTTTCGAAAATCGGGGTATCATGACTGGAAAATTTGTGTGACACCCCCCACATGCCAGAAACACCCTTCCCAAGGGGTGAATTTTCGGAAAAATGACCAGTCAAGGTATTTCGCGAACTAAGTCATCTTATATGTTTTTTGGGTGGCATAGTTTGCATAGTACAGTCGAAAAACACCCCTAATTAGAGGTGTTTTTTAAAATTTTAGGGGCGTTTCAACCATTGGTGACAGTTTTAACCCTCATTTTCGTAATCAGCGCCCCAAAATACGTAGGGGATAAGTAGTCTCGTCAAATGCGGCGTTTCTCGACCTTTTACCGTTATTTTAAATGGACATTTGGTGCTAAGTCCAAACTATATAATTCAATAAAATGTTTATCTAGTTGACATAAATCTTTATTAAAAGTTTGGATATATTATCAAATAGTGCTTTATTCCCTAAATATAATTTGATTTATTTATTTTTGAGACTATTAGTCATTTTGTACTTATTTTAAATATACATAATATGTTACTGTTTTAATACTTATTATTATTCTCACCTGCCCTTTCCAAAACCAGTTATGAAATATTCCAAGCATTTGAGAAACCCCGGCGTATCCACCTTTAAAGGTCTAGAAGAGTCTAAAACTTGTTTCCAAATCCGCTCGACTTATGCTATCTTTTTCTAATTTTATTTTTTCATTATTTTTATTTGCCACTGGTGAATAGATCTTTCTTCTGGACTCTAGGACCCTTTGGCTGGCGACTGTGCTACCTTCATCCCTTAATAGTATGTTGACAACTGTAGTTAAAGACCTATCAGTTTTTACAAATTGATCTTTAGGCTTCCTGGTTGTTACACAAATAAGTGAGAATACTTTATAAAAAAGAACGAAAAGATTATGGAGGATGAAATTAATGCTGTGTTTAAATATCCACATGGGATGCATCTGAGATGTTGTAAATCTTCAAGATACGTAAATGTAGTAAGGATAGATGTGTCCGATGTGGATAAACAAACGCTTAAGATGTAAAAAATGTATCGGATATGGATATTTAAACGCGGTATAAGAATAAAATGTAATTCGAATGTGTTAATAACAGAAGAATGATATTAGTACACGGAAAAAAAATTGTAGAACAAATTTCTACAATTGTAGATTTTTTCTCTACAATAAATAGTACATACAGGGACAATTTGTAGTAAAAATTTCCAGATATTTGTGGAGAATGTATTGTAGAGTTATTATCTACAATATTTAGTAAAAAGATCCAAATGCATCATAAGAATTGTTCTACAAATTGTTATAATTTTTGCTATTCATTGTATGAATTTATATTAAAAATGTGTTGCGTTTTATGAAAATAAATACGAAAATTTTATACAATAAATAGTAAAAATTCATACAAATTGTAGTAATTTTTAATAAAATTTGTAGTAGTATTCCATAATTATTATAATTATAACCTAGAAAAAAATGTTCCTTAATAAAATATTCAATTTTTTGTTTTAATATAAAAGATACAAATTCTTAATTACATTATGTAATAAATAATAGTTATAATAGCGCCCTCAGTCTCAGTTGGCTTTTCTGCACCTGAAAAATATGAAATAAAAATTAATACCAATTGAATTGTTCATACCCTTAAAACGGGGATATTTATCACCTTTATACTGATTTGGATATTAAATGACTTAGTCAGATAACTAACAAAAATGAGAAAGTAGGTATGTCACAATAAAGACAAAAAACATCATTGAACTTGGCACAAAATTCGATCGTTGGGCACAACATTCGATCGTTGGCCACAACTATTTTTTTAAAATAATCTACTAAGGTTATTTAAATTAGTTATCTAAAGGTAAATTATTCAGAAACAATAATAAATGTACTTACCACCAATAGAATTTATTATTAAAATTTTCTCAAACGCATCGGTGCTTATAATATAATAATGTGTTATAGGTACTCGTATATGTACCATGCTTTGTTATGTGAACATGGCGAACCGCTACTGCTGTCTGGCCGTTTATGATCGACGTCAGAAAACGTTGGCCAATAGCAGAATTCTGTTTTGTTCACATGACTTAGAATTTCTACAATATTATAGAATATTTTTGAAGAAGGGATGTAAAGTATTACTATTTTTTGTAGAGAAAATTACTATTTTTGTAGAGATAATTATTAATATTTGTACAAATTTTTACAGAAGTTAGTAGTAGTAATTACGATAATTGTAATAAATTTCTACTTCTACAAACAATACTAAAATATACTAAACATTGTGGACTTCTTTCCTATTGTTGTAGCATTTTATTCGACAATTCAATTGCTACAATAATTAATAGTTTTAAACTATAAATTGTAGTAAAATTTTCTACAAATTGTTAAGTATTTTTCTACAAGTCTACTACTACAACATTGTAGTAAAATTTTCTAGTCAGATTTTTTTCCGTGTAGTAATAATAATAATATATTTATTTTTCAAAAACCAGAGTAGGGACGAATAGAGCAGAGTTCATTAGGTACGTAACATTCGGTGGCTTCTGAAAACTACCATTTGTGACAGAAAGAAAAATTATCATATTTTTCTAAAGGAGAATTATTTTATATATAGTGACTTTGCATGATTAGGGTCTGCCGAATCATCGAGTCGCAGATAGACTAGGGATTCCCCGCGCTTCAGTTATTTGAATAGCGCGTTTGTACCAGGAAACTAAGAGCGTTGACTGAAGACGTGGGTCTGGGCGTCCTAGGGTAACTAATTTAAGAGAAAATCGATATGTAGCAGGTTATGTACGTCGGAATCGAACCGTAACAGTCTCATATGTACAAACTCATTTTAAAAGAACGTATGGTCGATTCATTTCCAGTACCACAATATGGCGGAGACTTGCTGAAGCCAATTTACGATCTAGGAGACCATAAGAGTACCCAGGTTACTTCCCAGATATATAGCTGCTCGTCTACAGTGAGCATAGGAACACAGAGACTGGCTTTTAACTCAGTGGCGAAATGTTCGTTTGTCGGACGAAACCAGATATGGTTTAATTAGTGATAGTCAGCGACACAGAGTTTGGAGAGGGCCAGGGCGACCAGAAAGACTATCTTTTGCCAGAGAAGTCGTTCCATGCCAAGGAGAAACAGTAATGTTTCGGGGAGGCATAATGCATGGTCGTCGTACGCAGCTTATTTCCATTCCAGACACTATGGCAGCCGATAAATATGTTCGAAACATTATTGAACCCATTATTTATCCTCTCCGAAATTAAATTGGAGCCAATTTTATTTTCATGGATGACAATGCTAGGCCCCATCGCACGATAAGTGTACAAAACAAACTAGAAATTCAGAATATTCAAAAATTACCGTGGCTGGCATATTCACCAGATATGAATCCCATTGAGCACATATGGGATTTCGTTGGACGAGCAATCTCAAACAGAATTAATCCTCCTGTCACCCTCCAGGAACTCACAGTCGCGGTCCAAGAAGAATGGAACAACATCCCAATGGATTACATTAATACCCTTATTGTTTCCATGCACAGGCAAGTTAATACCTTACTACAGAACAGAGGAGAACACACCGAATATTAATGAATTTTTGATTTCGTTCTACAGTGGTTTTCTTCTGGATTTCAAATTCTAGTAATAATTTTATTATGTACTATTTTTCGTTTGTATTTTTTCTCGTTCAGTTAAAATTTAATTCAGCCAATTTGTATTGGATACATAACCAAAATACTTAAATGTACTATGTAACACTTTTAATAATATTGTCTCATTTTGACAAACATGAGGGGTTCCAAGAATTTTGGCGATGTGTGTATTTTATATCTATTTTATATCTATATCTATTTTATATCTATTTATATCTATATCTATTTTATATCTATATCTATTTTATATCTATTTTATATCTATTTTATATCTATTTTATATCTATTTTATATCTATTTTATATCTATTTTATATCTATTTTATATCTATTTTATATCTATTTTATATCTATTTTATATCTATTTTATATCTATTTTATATCTATTTTATATCTATTTTATATCTATTTTATATCTATTTTATATCTATTTTATATCTATTTTATATCTATTTTATATCTATTTTATATCTATTTTATATCTATTTTATATCTATTTTATATCTATTTTATATCTATTTTATATCTTTTTTATATCTATTTTATATCTATTTTATATCTATTTTATATCTATTTTATATCTATTTTATATCTATTTTATATCTATTTTATATCTATTTTACATCATCTATTTTATATCTATCTATTTTATTTTTGTAACTGATCATTAAACAAGGCCCATACTCGACATTCAATACATTGTATTCACCCTTCTCCGCCTTTGGCACCTTTGTATACCTCATTGCAGAGCATTTAAAATTTAAAGTATCTACTTCGTTAGGCGACTCTTCGCATTTGTTTTTCTGAAGTTATTTCGTCTTTTTAACCCGTTTCATATTCTATTTTGTCTCATTTGCAAATAGTTTTTATTTTTCTGTCCCTTTATTCCTTTTTTTAATTAGGCTTTAGCTCGTACTTATAGAGTGAGGACATGAAAATTGCAGTTTTTCCTTTTCTTATCCTCTTCACCTAATTTTTTCTTAAATTGTGAGGCATCAGAACCTTTATTAATAATGTATAATAAAAATTTGCCTCAATATTTAGAGATTTTCCACGAATCCATGTAAAAATAAAATTTGGATGTCCGGTTTCTCTAAATGTATGAATCTAAAATTAAATATTTTTGATATATTTTTTAAATCTATACCAAAACAATAACAATAAATAGCAAAATTGTAAAATATAGTAGGGCTCTCGGAATCCGGTATGACCTCGCGCGTAGTAATTGTTGAAAACAAGGCGTTAGCGAACAATGTGAAATGCTAGATGCAACAACGTTAAATCAAAATAAAGCTAATTAAATATTGTATTGAACATGGTAATTACCTGATTTCTCTCCAAGTTGTAGGCAAAATTGTCGCAAATTATAAAAATTCACTATCGTGAAACAACTATTAGTAATGAACTGATGTAATGTCGAATACTTCCTCTTCATTCGCAGATTCTAGCGCTATAGCGTTGCTAATATCTGAGAAAAGTGGGTACCCGAATTGATCCGACTACCTTGTTTTGCCCTCCCTTCCCCTACAAACCTAGTATACATAACAAATATTTGTATATACAATAAGTATTTGTAATTACAGAAAAAAAATATAATATATATTGTTATATATATATATATATATATATATATATATATATATATATATATATACATCATCCTATCGTTTTGGCATCCGTTTATTATTAAATTCCCAACATTGTAGCATCTCTTTGCAAAGTGGCGTCCGTATATGGACGTCACTTTGTTTTCTCCTAATAATTTGGTCCACAGTAGAAATTAACGCACTTTTTGCCTTCCAGTCTAATCCGTGCGATCTGTACATTGACCTATTCTTTTATTATCCATCTTATTCTATTCAGTGCTGAGTTATATTAGATTATTTCAAGGATCACTGGACTTCAAATTGTTAGGAATATGAAAGTGCAATATACAAACTTAGTTCAGCATTTTGCCGTTTAAGCGCTAGTGTCATGTATATCTTATATACATGTTTCTTTCATTTATAATCCTACTGGCATCCGAAATGTGGCAACACTGTTAAAACAGTTTTAATATTTCTTTCCGTCTATGAAATAAACTTAGAGCCAAACGAAGTATTAGCATCATAATAGCTATGTAAACATATTTTTATTATATACGTCTTTTTGACGTCCATATAGAAGTATCGTTATTTGCATCAATTTGGCTTCCAAGATTTTACTGATTAAAAAATTTAAATAAATTAATTTCGACATATCCTGTAACTGACTGTTACAATATTTTTAATTTTTTTTTATTTTCGTGTTTATTTTGAATGAATGTAACAATTGGTAAAAATTTAAAATGTAAAGCATAATTATAAAAAAATAATTTTATTTAAGGTTTGCATTAATTAAAATGAAACAACTTGAATATATTATTTGAAAACATGTAATTTATTTTGTTAAATTTACTGAATTTCTCCTTAACCCACCCCTACTCACCCCCACTAGGTCAGAATAATTGAAAAATGTTAATTCTTTAATATCTTATGTATAAAACAATAGGTAAAATATTTTCATTTTATTTACTCTTGCAAATCGCTACAGTAATACGGCTTTATTGACTTTTGGCAATAATATTATAATAAGTATTGTAATTAATGGGTATTATAACAAGTATTATAATAAGTATTATAATAAGGTTTAACCTCGGTTACATATAATATGCAATATTCAACAACTATTTGCCAAAAAATGTCAATTATTAGAGTAACGATTATTTAAATACATTTCCATATAGAGCTTCTTTAGTCCTAAAAATTTTAAGTTGATATCGTTTCTCGTTTTTAATTTTGGGATTTTTTAATTTTAACCTTCCTTATTCCCCTCTTTTTAATCAGATTTTTTAAAAATCAATAGGCTTCGTCCCCTTAGAGAGCTTGATTTTTCCAACAAATTAAGTTGGTATCGTTTTTCATTTTTGATTTTTTTTTTTTTTAATTTCAACTCCCCTTAACCACCCATTTTTATTCTGATTTTTCAAAATCAATAGGCTTCGTCCTCTGAAAAAGCTTGATTTTCCTGAAAATTTCAAATTAAAATTGTTTTTAGTTTTTGATTTGTTTTATTTTTTAAGTTTCAACCCGCCTTAAACCCGCAATTTTAATTCAGGTTTTTTTAAAATCAAAAGCCTTATAGAATTTGATTTTTCCTAAAAATTTCAAGTTGATATCGTTTCTCATTTTTCAATTTTAATTTACGATTTTTTTATTTTAACTACCTTCAACCCCCATTTTTATTTTTAAATGAATAGGCTTCGTCCGCCTATAGATCTTGATTTTTCTGAAAATTTCAAGTTTATATTGTTTTTCGTTTTTGATTTATGATTTTTTTTTTAAGTTTCAATCCCCCAATTTTAAAACAATGTTTTTCAAAATCAATAGGCTTCGTCCTCTAAAAGAGCTTGATTTTTCTTATAAATTTCAAGTGGCTATTGGTTTTAGTTTTTGATTTTTATTTTTTTTTTTAAGTTTCCCAATTTTCCAATGTTAGCAATTTACTCAAGTGGTCCGTTTTAAAGCCATAAAAGAACAAAAAGCCTTAAAATAATAAATTTTATCTTTAAAAACAAAAGTTTTGTATTATATATAATTATTCTCTATATAGAACCTATAAATTTGATACTTATACTACAACACATGTTAGAAACTTAAAAATGATTTACACGACAAAACAAATTGGTAAATTAATACATTCATTTATAGCTAGTTAAAGTGTAAAACTTTTGTTAATAAATTTAGAATGATAATAACAACGGTAATGTATTTATTTTGTTTAAAACCGGTAATCATGCTATTTCAAACAAAAATGCCACCTATTTTCCTTGCCTAAGCAAATGAGGTGAAATTTTCTACCATCGACAGTTAAATGCCAGTGAAGAAGGAGGCGAGTCGTAGCAAAAGTATTGTATGTAAATGAGTGCCAGGAGTTTACTCATATCCAACAATTCCAAGTAACGGTTTACTATAAAACTCCAAACAGCTAAACCAAATTCATCTTCATGATGACTCAAGCGGCTATGCTATAAATGATTATCTCTTGCTAATAAATCGTTACCTTACCTACGAGTATAATACCTATTGCCTAACCTAATTAAGTAATATTAACAGACACTTTGGTTGGGGGTAAATAATGAAAAAATTACAATTAAATACCCAAATTTAATAATAATATTTATGCGTTAAGGGTTCACCTCGGTTACACATAATATGCAATATTCAACAACTATTTGCAAAGCAATGTCAATTATTAGAGTAACGATTATTTAAATACATTCCCATATAGAGCTTGTTTAGTCCTAAAAATTTTAAGTTGATATTGTTTTTCGTTTTTAATTTTCGGATTTTTTTAATTTCAACCTCCTTAACCCCCCTCTTTTTATACAGATTTTTTAAAAATCAATAGGCTTCGTCCCCTTATAGAGCTTAATTTTTTCCAAAAAAAATTAAATTGATATCGTTTTTCGTTTTTGATTTTTTTTTTAATTTTATCTTCCCTTAACCACCCATTTTTATTCAGATTTTTTTAAAATCAATAGAATTCGTCCCCCTATAGATCTTGATTTTTAGTGAAAATTTCAAGTTTATATTGTTTTTCGTTTTTCATTTGATTTTAATTTTGTTTTTGTTTTAACTCCCTCTTAAACCCCCATTTTTAATAAATTTTTTCAAAATCAATTAAGCTGATAAAGCTTGATTTTTCTGAAAATTTCAAATTAATATTGATTTTAGTTTTTGATATGTTTTATTTTTTAAGTTTCAATCCCCCTTAAACCCTCCATTTTTATTCAGATTTTTTTCAAAATCACAAGGCTTCGTCCCCTTATAGAACTCGATTTTTCCTAAAAAGTTTAAGTTGATATCGTTTTTCATTTTTCAATTTTGATTTACGATATTTTTATTTCAACTACCATTAACCCCCATTTTTTATTATAGGCTTCGTCCGCCTATAGATCTTGTTTCAATCCCCCCTTAAACCCCCAATTTTAAAACAATTTTTTTCAAAATGAATAGGCTTCGTCTTCTAAAAGAGCTTGATTTTCCTAGAAATTTCAAGTGGATATTGATTTATGATTTTTTTTTAAGTTTCCCAATTCTTACCAGATTTTTTTCAAAATCTATAGACTTTGCCCTCTGATTCGGCTTGATTTCTCTTGAAAATTTCAGGTTGATCTACTAACATTCCTACCTCCACTTTGGAGATTCCAAAATGATTGTAAATGTGACGTGTTTCCCAAATATATTATGTGGACGTTAGAATGACCGGTTTAAAAAGAAAACTAGCGAGACGCCGAAATGATTATAAAGGTAAAGTGTTTCTTATATTTGTATATGTGGACGTCAAAATAATCGGTTTTAAAAGGAAATTAGTGAGACGTCATAATGACTGCAAAATTTAAATATATTGTATAAACACTGCATGATGGAGACGCCAAAATGATTATAAGGTGAAGTGTTTCTCATATATGTATATGTGGACGTTAGAATGTTTTAAAAGAAAACTAGCGAGACGCAGAAATGATTGAACATTTTAAATATATTTTATATACACTGCATGATAGAGACGGTAAAATGTTTTTCATATACGTTGACGCTAGAATGATCGGTTTTTAAAAATAACTAAGAGGACGCCATAGTGATTTATATATTTAAACATATTATGTTATATACATTAGGTACAGGACGTTAAAAGGATGATATTATTAAAAGCTTTCAGATATACTAATGATAATATGTAATTATGTTAAACGTTGGGGTTTTAAATAATGGTTGATGCATCGTCTGTGTATATCTACAATATGTGACGTTACAATGATTGAATTTTCTTTTAAGAAACTTGGCAACGTTGCTGGTAGTCGCAATGATTTTACTTTTAATTTTTTTTTGTACGGACGCCAAAATGCGTTTTAGTGTAAAAGTCGCGTATATAGTAAACTTTACGCTACTAAAAATCTAAGATGAGTTTCATGTATTAAAAAATGCGCCGGATTTATATACACGGCTAAATATTTAAAAATAGGTTTCTTTCTAGTGGACGCCAAATTAAGGTGTTATGAAAGGATGCCAAAATGATAGTGGGATGTATATATATATATATATATATATATATATATATATATATATATATATATATATATATATATATATATATATATATATATATATATTTCGACAGGTAAGCAATCCTAAATATCTAAATTATAAATAAATGTATGAAGTGTACAGAAGGGTGTCTATGAGCAAATATTTCAGGAAGATGGATATTCTACGGAAAAATTAGAAATACAATAAAAAGTTGAGCAAGTATTCAAATTTTCATCACTTTTTCTTAAACTATTTCGATAAAATTGATCAGAAACCTACTTGAGGAGCGATTTTTATAAGCTCTAGCTTATAGTATCCATTTGTCGACCTTTGTTTATTTAAAGTTTTATTTCTATTTTTTGCTGCAGAATTATCCCCTGTAATAATTGTTCATAATTTCTGAATCACTATATTATATAATATTGTTTTAATTTACTTTTTATAAGCCCTTTCTCATGAAAGGTTTTCTTATTTAGTTATTTATTTAATTAGCTGTGGTGTATAAAAATAATTATATATATTTGATATTTCTAAATGTGTAACCATGGTGCAAATGTGTAACTATATGCTGTCTAGTTTCTTTTTAAATCTAAGGTGGATATTGAAATTTAGCACATTTCACACTCCAATTAGACTTTCCAAACAAAATGGTTGCCTGTGGACCTGATCAGTTTGACGGTCAATAATATATGGTTATATAGATTGATCATCCATATGTTTTTCTAAATAAACCCTAAAGTATCTGTAACGTGTGGAGGGTGGGACCCCCACGGCACTTAGGCCTCATTAGGCCCATTGTGCATCTTCCTGAGATGATAGGCACCTCCTAGCTCGTCGCCAAGAGGTGCTTCTCTTATATCGGCCGGTGTTAGCCGATACTCGCCGAACACAAATCTTCTAATAAATGAGAGCGTCGGGCAATCGTAAAGGATATGCTCGATGGTCTTCTTGTTCGCACCCTCTGCAGAGTTTGGATTCTGACAGCCCCATTATATGAAGATGCTTTCGTACTTGGCAATGACCAGTCAGAATGCCTATGACTAGACGCAGATTCTGTCTAGTCATAGTCAGGTATTTGTTTGTTGCAGTGTTGTCAGGATAACTTAAGAGCTCCCTAATAACTCTGCAGCTACTTGTTTCATCCCATCTTCCCTTGAATTTCACAAGTGAATGTTCTTTGATTAGGTCTGTCACTACCGATTTTGTCAGGCCAATAGAAGGGCCAGGTCCAGAAAGTATTTGGTTGGCTGCTTTCTTGGCTAGTGAATCAGCAAGATAGTTACCTTTCGATGTGGCGTGACCTTTGATCCATCTTAAGGTGACCACATTGTTGATGAATACTTCGGCCAAAGCTTCGTGACATTCTAATACTAACCCTGAAAAATGTAGGAAATTATTTTTCAACTATATTTAAATGCTGAAATTGTTTGCTAAACCGATTCTGATTCAGGAGCACTTGCGGGGCAATATTTTAGTAATCAATATAACTTGATATATCATTGACCCTGTCTAAACCACCAGGCAGCCATTTATGGAATGCCTATTTCAATATTATTTAATATTTTTTTCGGGGTTATATTTAGTGACATGTAATTTTTTTTATTTAAAGCAACGTTGTCAAGTTGTCTTATGGTAAATATTTTATGGTAAATATTTTAACCATAGTTTCAGAACTTTCAGGGTGTTAAAAGTTAAAATTTACTTTCAATTTTACAATATTTTGGTTACTGTTGACTTGACTTGAAATTTGATAGGGTATATTTTTGGATTAGTAAATGAATCACTATCAATTTTTTATTCATGGCATGATTTTTTTCAATTTTATTTAAATAAAAAGCGTATACTTGTTTTAATAACATACTTTCAACCCATTTCGGAAATTTGCATGAAAAATTTTTCAGCATAGGCTTGGATAAAAAATCAAAATATTGTACAGCTGTCAAATAATAATTCTTATAGTTAAGTTAATGACTTAATAGTTACTTTTTTCACCAAATTTCATCCAAGTAGTTAGTAAAAAATGCCACGTCACAAACAAAATCCTCCTTATACCACGAGACGTCAGTTGAGTGGTATTTCGGCAGGATTTTTATCCATTTTTCGTCACCTTTTTGACCAGCTTCACATTGACGTTTCGCAAGTTTAAGTCAAAAATACCGCACCATTCAGGGTTATCAGCTACAGTTTTTTTGATTGGCGTGTGTTGGAATAAAAGTGGATTGTCATTGGTTGATATATTATAGTATTTAATAATCAAGTTAGAATTCAATTTTGTCAGTGACTTCGAGGCTGGCTAAATATTAAAACATTTTATTTACCGACGGAGCTACATTTACTTACCGTGACATAGTTGAAAGAATGCACACTCTTAGCAAAAAGAAAATTCTAATCAGTATGAATTTAAAGTTAATGTATGGTATGGAATAATTAGCGATACACTTTTAGGACCTTTCAAGGCTCCACTCAATTTAGATGGTCCCCTGTATTTAAATTTCTTCAGAAATAGTTTACAGGAATTAAAAGATTATAATTAGGTGATTTACCGTTAGATTTGAGACAAGGTATGTACTTCATGCAAGATGGAGCCCCACCTCATTTTCTCTTAGTGGTGCGTCAGCACTGAAATTAAATTTTTCGTGGAACTAAATTCCCTTGGCCAATCCGTAATCCCGATATGAAGTATGAAGTCTGATTTATTTCTTAAAGGTTTACATGAAAACCATAGTATATTCAACGACCATATCATCTTTAAGTAATATCAGCAAAAATTATTTTATTTTGCGAAGCTCTTTCCGCATTACGTCATCTTCAGTGCTTACTGTTCATCAAAAGACTTCCAATAAAATTAATCGTCATCGTATATCCAATCATTAAATAATATTGGACTGTCCCACTTTGCTAAATAATCATTATTTTATTTTAATATATTTTTTGTTTATTGGTTAAAAATTCAAATTTTTCAACCAATTTATTGAACTATTTTTTATTTAAAATATTTTTCCCTTTTTGGAATGGCTGCGGTTTGGAAGGGGCAAATTAGTCTACTTTAAACAACAAATTTAAATTTCAAAATCAAAGTTTGATTTCTGTATTTTTCGGTTTGACTTGAATATAAAACTTCTTCAGTTTCAATCTTATTGTATTACATAACGTACCTACTTGTTTCCATTTTAAATCGAGAGCTCAACATGGCATAATTACGCAGTTGAAGAGAAGATATATTAAAGTGCCTTTCCAACTTTGTCAAAAATGGCCAGATACTTTCCAGTAACATCATTCTCTATAGAAAAGTATTTTTTGAGAAATACTTTTTCCGTTATAACCAAAATATGACAAGCTAGTCTCTTACTAAACTGTCTTTACAACTTTCTCAAAAATGGAAAGAAACTTTCCAGTAACATCATTCTCTATATGAGGTATTTTTCTAATCCGACATTTTTTGGTAAAGTTATAATAATTATGTTAACCTAGTCTCTTAGAACTAAACGTTTTACTTGAATTAATCAGAAAGATTTACGTGAGTTTGACTTGATTAAATACATAAATAAAACAAAGTTAAAACACAAATTTACATTATATTTCACTATCTAAACTCGTGGTAAATATTGAAAAATATCATTATTTTAAGTGAAAATTTCAGAAGCAACTGAAATGAATGAAGTAATTACTTATAAAACGAAAGGTCACTAAACTTAGTGATATTATTTATAATATCCGACCATTATGTTTTGCTAGAATTCAAACTCACTTATATTAAACATTTCAATATGGTCGTAATTTCTTATTGTTATATTCAGAAGATTGTTTCTATTGTTCATGAGGCAGTGAATGAAATTTATTACATTATGCACCTTGACCTAGCATTTACTCAAACTCCTGATTTTAATAGTGCAAACGATTTGATTTATGCAATTGTTATATATATTAAATGAAGCTGCAAAATTTTAAATTTTACTAGTGTTTATGGAGTGTTGGTAATTTCGTCCCCAACATATAGGTAGTTTAGAAGTTTGTTCAGTTTATGAGTATTACCGTCTCTGTCTTTGTAAGACAAGGAAGTGTGGGTTGCTCCACAGCACTTAGGCCCATAATGCATATTGCTGAATCAATGAGGCCCTCTCTCTTAACTCGTCAGTTTTAATACAGTTGTCAACCTGGTCTATATAGGTGTATCTTTGATGTTGGTCGGTTTTATTCAATACTAGCCGAACACAAAAAATCTAATGGATGAGAGCGTTGGGAAATCCTAGAGTATATACTCGATAGTCTTATCTTCTTGATCACACTCCTTGCAGTGTTCGGACCAAGTACGGAGGTGCCTCCGTACTTGGTAATGACCCATCAGAATGCCTATAATCAGGCGCGGATTATTTCTAGTCAAAGTCAAATATTTGTTTCAGGACAGTATGAGGTTTTTACGCATTGGGTAATATGAAATGAAAGACTTCGTATTTATAGTGTGTAAGTAGGGAAATATGTCTTTTTTTTTCAAAAAATATCCAAAAGATTAGTATAACAGGAAGTCGGAGAACAAAATAAAAAGGTCCCATCAAATTTTCTCTACATGGGTGAGAGGGTTGCATTAAGTGGAAGACTCCGTGCATCGAGCAACTTTAGCCCGTTGTAAGTGGGATGGCTTCAATTATTCTCCGAGGTTAAGATCAGAACTTGGGCCCTTACTAACGTGGAGAAAATTTGTTAGTTTTAGGTTTTTTTGGAAAACCTTTTACATGTTTTTCGCGAGTAAGTTTTGCACTGGTACGTCCAAAAATACTATCATTCATCTGTTAGTCGCCGCGGAAAGTTTCAGACAAATAAATAATAATAATCTTCCCTCAGCGATATTTTTTCTTCAGGGGTTCACTCGTAAAGAGGTGAATTACAGGGTGACCCGACAGCTCATCACACGAGATTTCATCATGCGACATCTCATCACGGACAATTCATCCCGGTGGAAATTCATGACTGCGACACTTCATCACATCCTAAATCGTTACATGCTATTTCATCACATTCATTTGCAAAATATACACTAAAAATCCCTGAAATTTGCATGCAAATATGCAAACAAAACAGTCAAATTATGCTCTAGAACATGCCTTTATGCATGAACAAACATTTTTTGCAAATTACATGATATTATGCCTTTTCAACCCTTGACCAATAAAGCCTTTGCAGAAATGAAAATACTGATAGCCAATCCTGGTGTGACAGTAAAGCGAGCTATGGCTGAAGTGACAGAATCTCTCAGATGGAACCAAGGTGTGCTTGCAAAAGAAATCAAGAACTTTTCAAGGAAGTAGTAAAGCTGCAACCTCTACGCCTATCTCTAGGATATAAAATTTGAAATTTCGGAAGTATATACACTATATATTCTTTTTAATTCTGGAACAGAATAAATATATATGGCAAACACGAGTTGTTAAGATTTTTGGAACGAAAAACCTGCTGGAGAGCTGATGGGACTTTAAAGAGTTGTTCTTTCAACTGTATAGCATCCGCGGCCAAAAAGATAGTACTTCGTGGCCTTGCGTTCTAGTAGTATTAACTGAAAAAACACAAGAAATATACATAAGGCTGCTTAAGACTTTAGCGAATTTAATACCAGAAGTAGCGCCGACACGAATTCTTAATGATTTCGAGGTGGCAGCAATGAACTTCTTCCAAACAGTATTTCCCAGAGGCCATTTTAAAAAAAGTTGGGGGTTGGCTTAAAAAATATGTATAAGAAGCAACATATCCTAGCGACAAATATAAAAATGTTATGAGCCTTATCGCTGCTTCCGGTGGACGAAGTTGAAGATGCATTTATTGAAGTGACAGGAATGTTATCACAAAACCGCTAGGATATAGAAGAATGAATCACCTATTTTGAGGTTACAGTTATTCGTGGTCGCAAGCTACGTTCAGGAAGAAAAAGAGAAGCTATGTTTCCCAATCAAATCTGGAATCAATGGGAATCGGCTGCTGAAGGTTTATCTAGAACTAAGAATTGCGTTAAAGGATGGCATAATGACTTGCAATCACTATTTCAATGTGCGCATCCTACAATGTGGACTCTTTTCAACGGCCTGGCGAAAGAAACACAGTTTCTCCAACAACGCATTCCTATGAAAAATAAGTACAATTTATTAAAGCTTGGATTACAAAATATGATTGACTGTATTTTATATAAAAAAATAAAGTTGTAAAAAGAAACTAACTTTCCTTAGAGCGGTGTCATATTTATTTTAATTTATTTAATGTGTTATATTTTCTGTATTTCATATAAAAAAATGAAGTTGTTAAAGAAGTAAAAAATGTAAAAAAAATAAAAAAGAATTATTATCTAATCGGTCGACTATTCATGTAATTTTTAACCGACTTCAAAAAAGGAGGAGGTTATCAATTCGTCGCGATATTTTTTTTTATGTATGTTCAGCGATAATTCTTTAACACGGTGTCCGATTTCAATGATTCTTTTTTTGTTAGAAAGGAGGTACTTCAGGGATGGTCCCATATAAATTTGGTTAAAATCTAATAATTGGGTCCATGAAAAATTCCTCAAACTCTTCATTTTTCATGTATGTTTAGCGATAATGCTTTACCACCTTGTCCTATTTATATGATTCTTTTTTTGTTAGTAAGGGGGTACCTCAGGGTGGCCCCAAACGCGCGCGAAAAAAACCTCAAAAAACCTCAAAAAAACCTCAAAAAAACCCTCGAAACTTGAGGATCAAAATACAGCCGAAAATTCCTGCCGGATATCCATACGGAGCTCCAAAACGACGATCGAGGGCCTCAAAAACACAAAAAAGTTTGAAAAAGACAAAAGTATGCATTTTAGAAACGCAAATTTAATAGTGAAATATAGCACACACTTCACAGCACTTGATTACGAAATAAAACACTTAAAATACCTGGTATTTTTTTCGAAAAAAGCAAAAAAGCGGCGGCCTAGCACCATGGGTACCCACCCGCCATTTTGAAAACCCATAAGCTACACGAAAAACGCCAGGTTACCCAATCTAAATTTTTTCCGAAAAATCCAATCGAAAGGTAAAAAAATTCCTTAGAAACGACCAAAAGGAACCACAAATTTAACTAGTTTTTTAATTCGGGCATAAATCGGGATATAAACAATTTTTCCGTAATAAGGGGAGCAAAATAGATCTTAGACGTGGCCCGCCTTAAAAAAGAAAAGATTTCAAATAAATATAGTTGAATTATTACATAAAAGATTAAAAATAATTTATTTAATGTATTACATTTTCTATTATATATTAAAAAATAAAAAAAAAAAATTTCAAATGAATGTGATGAAATTTTATGTGATGAATTGGGGTGTGATGAAATGTCGAAGTGATGAACTGCCGCCGGGATGAATTGTCCGTGATGAGATGTTTTGTGATGAAATGTCGTGTTATGGGCTCTTATAGAACCAAATTACAGAGAGAGTATTATTAAGAACAGTCAAACATTTTGGCTGTTATCCAAGATGGTTATCATGACTAAATACTGATGAATATATTCAAAGATCTAAGACGTCATTCTGAGCCTTCTGGAGAATCTTCGGGGGATCCCACCGATCCCACCGAAACCTTTAAGGCTCTTCTAATGTTTCGTCTCTTGATACTGAAGAAAAAGAAATTATCAATTTTAACTAATAGAAAGTGATAGATTAGTTGAATTACAGACCGATCAAGTACCCTACATATTGCATTGACAATGCATCTGTTTTTAAAGAGTGCTGCTAAAGATGTAGTAAGTACTTGGGAGCAACTTTCCTGGCCCCACAGGTCACTAGAGATGCCTCGGTAGAATCAGTGCTAGCTTTTGCAAGGAGCTTCTTAATTTTGGTTATGTCTCCTCTTATATTCAAAAACACAGTCTCGATAAAAGGATGTGACGTGTACACCATAAAATTTGTTCAATTTCTGATCACCTTAATGAATTAAGATTTGTTTTTACATTAACGATTCATTGAAAATTTATTAACAAAATATATTTCTTTTAATATTTCTTGTATTCTGTAACCATACCAAGATTATATACGACCAAAATGACAGAAATTTTTTAATTCATATAAAATAGAATAAAAGTATTTCAAAGTTTAATCAAAATCTGTTTCCCTTTTTTTATTAGGTTACACAAGAGATTAGGAATTTGATTGTTTGCAAATTAGTACACATTTGAGTACATTGCCCTTTATCTTCCTACACTGATTTATGTTCGATCACTTCCTTTAGTGATGGTTAAATCTAGATTGTAGAGGTTCGTCAAGCACTCGCTTTATTAAGGTTAGAGTTTTGGTAGTGTTGATTTTTTTAAACGTTCATAGACTTATTTTAATAGTTATTAATGCTTGGCATAAATTTGTTATTTTGGTTGCATGGTATTAAAGTTAAATTGATTTAATTTTATTTTTATTGTCAACAATCTTGTGCTATTTAACTTCTGCTTTATTCAATTATATTTTATTTTACGTTTTTATGTGGTGCATTAATAAAATTAGCTTTAAAGTAAAGTGTTACATTCTACAATACGCATCAGAGCTGTTTGCAAAGTGCTTCAATTGCCAAGCGTCCAAGCACTTTGTTCAAATGCTTTAAAGTTTTAATTACCAAATACTTAAATTCTTAAATGTGCTTCAATTACCAAGCATGGTATTTGAAAACCAAAGCACTAAACAACAAATAATTATCTATGGAAAAGAAGTTGTGATCAATGTTGTAAAACAAAATCATACTAAAAATTTATATTTTACTTTCATAAAAACAGGAAATCTGAAAAGGACTATTCAATGTTCAAGTGAAGCACTTGACGGTAAACAAATGTTAGGTATATTTATAAACAATTTCTATATTGTTGGATATTTATCAAAAGTAGATCTTAGCTATTATCTTTTAAATATAGCAAAACTTCATTATTACTGCTTTGTCTAGATGGGGTGGTCAAATTTTTGTCTTTGGAAAACCAAATAATATTTATATCAGCGGTAATACTGAATTATATAATATATTAAGGCTGTTCTACCGTTTTCCGTTCGGTCGAAGTTGGGAGGTACCTCATCCAATTCATAGAATATCTCTGTACGCAACCCTCTGTGTGTTTGTGTAAAGACAATCGTACGTGTAATAATTTTATCTTTCTCCGTTCAGTCTGATGGGACGCTTATCTTTCTCGGTATTAGAGAGAGAGAGAGAGAGAGAGAATATATGTTTATTGTCCAAGTTAAAATACTTATTGACAAACACAATATTGTACAAATTACAAATAAATAAATAGTCATACAAACACAATATTGTACAAATAGTATACAAATTACAAATAAATAAATAGTCATACAAACACAATATTGTACAAATAGTATACAAATTACAAATAAATAAATAGTCATTAAAATATAAACAAACATTATTATAAATTAACATTAATACATACATCTAAAATAAAATAAAACAAAACAAAACAAAATAAAACACATATCACAATGTCTCGTCATTATAAAATTCTATATTATAATAAGGCCTAGTTAACAGAAATCTCTTGAGCACCTTTCTAAACCAATCCTGTGACTCAACATCTGTCAACGTATGTGATAGCCTATTGTACATTTTGATACCATTGTATATAAAAGAGTCTCTTATTAGTTCAGTTTTGGAAATAGGCAACTTCAAGTTACCCGTTTGGCGAGTTACACGGGATGTATTCGATTTATATTTCGACTTGTTCTTATGGATCATGCAACAAGTTTCTAAGATAAATAAAGATGTTAATGTTAATATTTCTTGTTTTAAGAACAGCGGTCTGCATGAAACTAATCTGTGTGCTCCACATAAGAACCTTATTTCCCGTTTCTGCATTATAAAGACTCTGTCAAATAACTCGGCAGAACAGACTCCCCAAAACTGAACAGCATAACGTAAATGGGAGTCAACTAACGCATAATATACAATTTTTACTGCACAAACTCCCAATTCATGAGAGGTGGTTCTAATGGCATAACAACCCGATGCGAGTTTTTTTAAAAGTGAATCCACATGAGATTTGAATTTCAAATCCATGTCGATATTTAAACACAAAAATTTTGTACAGTTTGTGGCTTCTACAGTATCCATATCTATTAAAATATCAGGAACATTACATTTAAAGGTTAGTATTTTTGTTTTTTTAAAATTTAATGACAGAAAATTTTCAGTGCACCATGTTTTAAAGGATTTTAGGTCATTACTAATATTTGCATAAAGAATATTGACGTCTTTATTGTGCCACAAGATCGTAGTATCGTCAGCAAATAGAGTGAAGCTTCCTGATATATTTAACTTACCTAAATCATTGATATAAATTAAAAACAGGGTGGGCCCAAGAACAGAACCTTGAAGGACACCCCACCAACTCCACCTGAAACGCGGGCTGGCCAAATTTGTCTGTATATATTATTGTTGCTGAGAATATGTTTATTTATTACTTCGACGACGGATTCGAAAGTTTATTTCTCATTTATTGATGTGTGAATTTTTGTCGCTTTTTTATTCACTGCTACCTACTTATTTCTTGCCTAACCCCCTCGACCTAATTCCAAAATTACGCCCGCAGCTAAGCAAAGGTTGACCATACTTGCATTAAGCTTCAAGTACTTTTCCAAAACGCTTAAAATGTTTGTATTTACCTTCTGTTGCATTTCTTAATGTTATATTCATTTTAATAAAAAATCAATTATTTTTAGAGCAGCTAACTTTGCTAACAACAAATTATTTGATGTTTCAGTGCAACCAATTAAGCAATGGAACTTCAATACTTTGACAATTATTTTCATCCTCCTATAATTTTATCTATAATTTAAATCCTGTTTTTCATATATCTGAGTCGTTATCAAATGAGTAGTTGTTATCCTGTGTAAAACAGTCGCTTATATGATTTTGTGATACATGACTATGAAATTGTTTTTATTTTTCTTTTATATATTTTATAGTTCTTATCTACTTCATTCATTCTAAATCGTTCTTAAATTTAAAATAAAATGTTGATACATTTTTGTACCAGTTTAATTTTAAATTCAGTTTCCGTATTACTAGTAAATATACTACTCTATATTAAATCACACTTTTTATTTAATAAATGGATATCAATGAAAGTTTATTCTAAGTATGGATAATAAACATATAATATCTTAGATAAGAACTTCGCCTTGCCATGGTTGCACGTTTAGAAGTGGGTGTTTATGACATTACAATCTAATATCTAATACTGGAATATAAAATTATGTACCTAAATAATCCATCTAACATAATCACTGAAGAGATTTAAATAAAACTGTATTAATAAATGTATGAATATTGTATTTTCGAATGTCCCGATAAAGTTATTAGATAGAATTTTTTATAGAAACACTTTATTGTTTGGAATACTAAAATATAGTTTTAATAAAACAGTAAATGATAAATTTCTATGTTAATTATTTTTAAATTGCTAATTTTTTATTTTACTTCGTTCACATGTTCTAATTCCGAAAATATTCTAGGTCTAAATAAAAAAATAAAAATTGTCAAATAATGTAAATTCCGAGGTAAATTCCCAAAATTGCTACTTAGTGTTCTTTAAAGGCATTACATAAATGAGAATTCATGATTAAATCGCATATTTTAAGAGGGGTCTTTTGGACACGCGATCTGGTCCTGCCAGCAGGACTTTTCAAATTCAGAATTATCTACCTATAAAACTGTCCAGCGAATACTACATTTTATTAAACTTATTGTGAAAACATTTTCTAAACATTGCAACTTAACGAAATTATATTTGGTACGATGAAGTTCAGAAGTTACACATTTTTGGTTACAGCTTTAATTAATAAACCTCAGCAGAACAGATAGCAGTAAAAAAGAGGAGAATAAATAAATTTAGAATGGAGCTTTTTTGTTAAATTAAGAAAACAGAAAAACAATGATATGTGTTACAAATAAACTGCTCACGGAATTAGTTGGTGCAACTAATTTTATCGTCATTTGTAGGAGACTGTATCTCAAAAACGCCTCAGCCGATTTTTAAAAATAAAGAAGATTCTGAAAGTTCTTTATTTCTTGAATCAATTGCTTAATGTGATCTTCAGTAAAAAGTCATTTTGCAGTGTTGTACAGGGTGTGAAAGAATACAATGTAAAAATGTAAATTTTTAACTGCCTGCACCTGTTGCAATAGTAATTTCAGAACTTTCATCGTAATCACATTTAGAAGTTTTGGTCGATATCTCGGGACATATTTGACAGTTTCGTATTTTTTGTTTAGAAAAAAAGTTAAGGGTATTTTCGAAAGACCGCATTTTTTAAAGTTACAAAAATTATTAATCTCTAGGAGCACCTTTATTTGATGTGGACCTCCTATAGACCTTATTATCTAGCTTTTATTAGAAGTGCCATGATTTTAGCTCCTTCTAAATTATCCTTCAAAATGTGAATCTTGATTCCCTCTAAAGTGACGCCACTATTTTCCGAAGTTTACATCTTCCTAACCCTACTTTCGAAGTGTGATCATGCTTGTTACTTAACTTAAAACCACTCACAGTCAGTCTTTATAAATAAGCAGAAGCATGTGGTTGTTTGCCGATTTTATTAAATAATAGCTCCCGCGCTTTACTCTACTGGGAAAAGAGGGTAAGATTTTATTTTTTATTCTGGTGCTATTTTTTTTTTAATTTTTAACTGTGCCTAACTATATGTTTTAGCAAAGTAATTGTACTTTTTGCAAATAACATAATTTTTATTTGAGACAGTAGGGCTTGTTTTCTTTGTCGTCTCCTATAAGGGACTCTATGCAATATGGACCTCGTTGTTAAATATATTTTTTTGCAGTTTGGCCCTTTATGAACTAATATCTTTACTGGAAGATGCTAAGCAACGAAATGTAAACATATCATTGCACCTGTTGACCATGGATCAGACACACAAAACTGTGAAATATTTCAAAGAGAAAATAATTTCGATGACATACAGGAATCTTTACCAGAACAACTGTTTGCTCTTCCTGAATCTCATGATTTATACAATGCCAGCACTAGCAAGTCAGGTACAAAGATAAAAAAAAAGAAGATTCACAGTTGGACAGGTGATGCTCCCGGTTTTTCTGCAAATCAAATTTTTGTCTTCTTTAGAAGCTAAATATGCCCAGACTCTTGTAGATTTTTTCTTTTATTTTAAGATGAAAATCTTTAAATCGTAAAAGAAACAAACCGATTTGCAAAATAGAAAAATAGATATTTGCAGTTCAAAGAGGATGAAAGTATATCCGTTCTGTTTATTTATCAAGTATTGTTTGAGGTTACTTTTGAATACACTTATTGTTGTTTTTTTTTTTAATTTCTGTAGGCAGTCTATTAAATTTTCTAAATCTTTAATAAAAATTGTATTTTGGGAACTTTTAGTGATGGCTTGCTGTACATGAAAATCAGATTGGTTTCTTGTATTATAGTTGTGATATTGCGAATTATATTGCATTTTTTCTAATAGATCTGATGCGATGGTACTATGTCAGTTGTATTTTATAAATAAATATCAGTCATGTACTGAACATAATTCTGAACTGAAAGCCAATTTATTTCTTTTAACATAGTTGCAATACTCATCCTTCTCTCCTTTATTAATAAAATATAAATAGGCGAAGTAAGAAGCCCAAATATTTTACATGAGCAGGCTTAACAGGTAAAGGGGCCAATTATTATTGAATAAATTGCTCAAACAAGTTTTTAAACCCTAATCAAAAGGCGATATAAAATGGTTTTAAAAATCAAGGCTTGTGAAAATTATCACATGGTTTAACCTAAGTAATGCCAATGCTTCACAAACCAAAAAATTCAACGTGCTAATACTACTATCGGCTTTCTATATTTCGTTCCAAGTTAAATCATTACTCGTTTTTGTTACGCTACGAGTTTACCCTTGTGGGCCTCAGTGTCGATAAGGTGGGAACCACCATTTTAGCGTCTCTCGAATTGTAAATTATATTTGTTACTTCATCTATACTTCTACTTATAACTGATTGCCTTAAAGCAAAATGATCCCTGTCCTGCAGATAGTTGGTATCTTTATCCATCCTCATGTTCCAAAGAAATGAGTTGCAAGTATTTTTAAATATGCTGGTATTGCCGTATTTCTTCACATTAAAAAACAGCTCTGTGATACACTAGTACTATCCTTATTTAATTATGCAGATGTATTGTATGGGCCCAATTTAACTCTTAATTACAAAAATAAAGTGCAAAGAGTGCAAAATTCTTGTTTACGTATGATTTTTGGTATACGAAGACATCAAAGAATATCTCATAAATTAAAAGAAATACGTTGGTTAAATATGGAGAACAGAAGAAAGCATCACTTTCTCACTTTATGTCATAAGCTACTTGTGAACAAGAAGCCCTCTTACCTACATCGCAAAATTAGCTACCGTTCAGATGTCCATAATATAAATGTAAGGAACAGAGGATTACTGACTGTTCCCTTTTTTACGACGGAACTTTTCAGACGGTCATTTAGTTACCTCATCTCTTACTTTTATAATAAAATATTACCAGAATTCAAGAATTATAGTATTTTTAAATTTAAGACAGCCCTTAAAATACACATTTTTGAAAATCAAATTTAAGTAACAATTTTCCTCACTGCATACATATTGTTGTTTATTGTATCGCTACGTATTTGTACTTCCCTCTTTCATTGGTCGTTGTTTTTGATATTTTTTTTGCCCTACTTAGTTATGTTTTTTTTTTCATTGGATTCAGCCTTCCTGAGACAAGTGCATTTTCATTTGTTTGTTAAATGTTAAAATTACAGTTGTTTATTTATTTGATATAGTTATATGGTATATATATATATTTTGTCTTTGATTGTTTATTTCTGCTCTATTGCTCTATGGTTATATGCAGGTTTACTCGCGGGTTAAGTGGAAGAATATTTTTTGTTGTGTCTAGTGCACAACCAAAAATAAACTTCGCCCGTGTATATATGTATTATTTTATTGTATTTACTTTAAATTAATGGAAATAAAGACGATTATTATTATTATTATTATTATATGTTTTGTACTTTATTATAGCTTTCTTTATTTTCCAATAACTCTTCAATCAAAAAATTTCCAATTATCATATTATAAAACGCCATTCTCGGTTCCGTTAAAAATTAAAGGTGAATTTTAACATGCCTTTAAAAATGATTATTATTAGAAGACTATTTTAAAGGAATCCGTTTAAATAATAACAGAAGTAAATTAGCGAATACGAAAATATTTTTAAAGTCCGCCAATATTTTAGCGGCTGTTAAAATATAGAGGAATTGTTACAGAATAGATCCCTAAGTCAAAGAATATGGAAACGAAAAAATGTATTCAACAAATTAAGTTTATTGTTATTGCTTGTTTCTAATATTCTAATCTAATCAAGGGCGGCTCAAGAGAGGAAACTATGCACCACTCCTCGAGATTAATACAATTTAAAAGCCTTTTATCAAAAAAATATGCTAAAAAAAGAATGGCTAATGGTAATGGCTCGGTCCGAAAATTCGTCCTGAAGCCACCCTTGAATCAAATAGTGTTCTATCGTTACACATATGTTTAAGAACTAATAAATATACTCAAATTTTCAATTAAGTTACTGCTAGATAAAGTAAAATGGTTATCAAGAAAAATTCAGAGAATTTTATATCTATTTACTACATTATTATTTATATTCAAGATAAAATACATTTCCATAAGTCTTTAATCAGAAATGGGAAATTCTATTGTTCTGTAAAACAAAGTTTTGGATTTTTTCTTGTTGTGTAAGATTAGAACGACAGTGTGTTAAATTATAATACTTTGTACCATATACTTATTTTATGATATTTTATGATACAAAAAAATAGATCATAAAATGGTGAATCATTGTGCGATTTCCCGTTCTGATTCAAGGCAAAAGTCATTGAGAGATGAAAATATTATTAGTAGTTTCACCATTTATTGGCAGAATTTCAAATAGCATTTATGTAATATAAAATAAATTTGCTGATGATCTCTAATATTATATACAGTGCGGGTCTAAAGTCCCCCTCCACCCCAAATTTATTTTTTGAACCGTAAAAGTTGGAAATATTAAATTTTGGGAACTAAGGAATGTATACTACCTTTTTAATAGTATTAGGTGACGTAATCATTAAAAATGGCGGACAGGAGCCGTTTTGGAAAATAAATTTAAATGATAACATTTGTCAAGTTATACATCATTTGAAAGCTTATTCCAAACCCTTTCCAATGACATCAATAAAAATAAAATATTTACTCATAACGAATCCTTTGCTTTAAAGTTTCAATGCTATCAACTGGCGTACTACAAATTTTTAACCTTTGGCTCTCGTTTAAAATAAAAGTTTTTTTATGGGTTCATATCTCAATTTCAAATTTCTAACTTTTCAAAAATTGTCTATAAAATTTAATCTTCTAAACATCAATATCCAGTATTTTACTAGAACTTTTTGTATTCTATTTGTATATTATTTATATGTTTTTAATAGTCCCTTATCTGACTCCAAAAAGTGATACGTCGTGTTTTTTGCTTACTATTTGTAGTTGGGTACAGGACGAGGGGAGGTAGGGTGAACAAAATGTACTATGTCCCGCTGGTGGAAGCTGTTGTATAACCTGTCAAATTCAAAGTAAAGTTGATTATCGATGGATATTTTTCGTTTTTTTTGCTGGCAATAAAATAATATACTTCAAGACGTCTATAACAATAAAAAATTACTTTGCGAGCATTTTCTGTCGGCGGTTTTGCGAAAAGGTTGATACTCAAAAAAATATAATCTTGAAATCGGTGTAAAATCAGAACCAAAATACGATAAGTGGTTTATTTGCTCTCATAGTGTTTTTATGCCTCTCAAGTAAAGCCCGTATTTATAAACAGATCTCAGCCAAGTCTGACTCAACTGAGTCGTCCTTGAACGACCCGGAACCACGTGGAACTTTAGAGAAGTTGTAACCGAACTTCGATTTTCGTTCAAGGACGACTCACCCAAATCAGACTCAGCTGAGATCTGTTTAAAAATCCGGACCTAAGAGTATTGAGTAACATTTTTTTTATTGAGTAAGTAGTTTTACCCCATTCCCTAAAAATTAAACTATTTTGATACGTTTTTCACGAATACTCGGGATGAATAAGAGGATAATGGGGTGAAACTACTAAATAAAAAATGCACGAAAGGCAATATTCTTAGTTAAGAGCCATACAAATATTTTTGGAGAAATCAAACATTTTTTAGATAATAGTTCAACCATTCAACCTTCTATTTACCCTGGGTTTTCTAGAAAAAAATATCAAAATACTCTAATTTATGGCGAATGGGGTAAAACTACTGAATACAAAATACTTGCAAGGTCAATACCCTTAGGTGGGAATTATACAAACATTTTGAGAACAATTAAACCCCATTTTCGAATTTTGTTTCCGATTTTGCATCTATTTCAAAGTTACTTTTTTTACATATCAACCTCTTCGTCCGCACAAAAAATGTTTGTAATATCATCTTGAGTTTCTTGAGTTCAAAAAAAACGCGTTAAAGCTATATGCGGTTACGTGACCGAAATCCCTACACCGAGAGTAGCAAAACTGGATAGCAGAAAATGCTCTCACCACAGCTCTCACCATCGGGATATACTACATATTATACCCAACTACAAATACCACCCAAAAAACACGCAAAAAACAGGGCATGCCACTTTTAGCAGTCAGATGAAGGATTATTACATATTCTATAATAAGACAAAAATACAAACTAGAAAAAAGATGTATCTAATTACAAGTATAATGCCTATAATAATAGTAAGGTTATCCTAAACAAAGTTTTTAACAAAATTTAAAGGAGAAACAAAAAATGCTAAAATAATTAAAATATTTTTCAAATTTTGACATACAAAGTGACATTTTTTGTATTTGCAACAAATAACAAAATGATCTACTTTACGCAACCAGTTGCATAATGTTAAACATTGCGAAAAGAAAACAAATAAAAATAACCCTTTTTTTGTTTTAAAATCAATAATATACATTATTATTGAATTTGGTTAAACTTTCAACCTAGTAATAATATTGTTTTGGTCCTTATTCTATATTCTATATTATATATTCTAAATCAGTACAAAATAATTTAAATAAATTACACGATAAAATGACCCACTTCCTGGAAATCTAAATAACTATAACACACTATATAAGCATACTACAATAAATCGTTGATGTTGATATTGATATTTACATCAAGGAGGTAGCTCTGATCAAAATGACCCGCCTCTAAACGGTTGGAATAGAACCTGATATACCATCTGGTGAGGTGAGACGTAGCTTTTGGCAGGAGGAAATCGATACGCTCTCACTGTTTCAAGCTAACATCGAGATATATCTTTCATAAGCCATATAAAGTTATAATAAAACAAATAGAAGAGCCGAAAGTGGCAGGTACGATTCATATCTACACCGACGATTCTAAAACAAAACAAGGCTCAGGATGTGTAATATACTCTAGATCCTTAACCATAAAATGGGCTGTGAACAATAATGCCGGTGTAGTTCAAACAGGGCTCACGGGAATTTTCATAGCAGCAAAAGAAATCACCAGAACCAATATCACTTTAAGAAACATGCTCATCTATAAAGATAGCAGACAAACACGGTGAGTAGTGAACAGACCACGAATTTACTCAGGATTAGTACTAGAATGTCACGTAGCTTAAGATGGATCAAAGTTCACATCACATCGAAAGATTACCGCCTTGCTGAAGAAAGAACAAAACCAAATACATTTTGGACCTGCTTTTTCTATTGGCCTGACAAAATCGGTAGTGACAGACATAATTAAAGAACATTCCCTTGTGTAATTCAAGGAAAGATGGGATGAAACAAGAAACTGCAGAGTTGCCAGGAAGCTTTTAAGTTATCGTGACAACACTACAGCAAATAAATACTTGACTATGACTAGACAGAATCTGCGTTTGGTTACAGACATTCTGACTGGTGATTGCCAAGTACGGAAGCATCTCGCTCTGCTCGTCCCGCAAATATTCACTCGTTACATAATATAAGGCATTTTGCAACTGGTTTTATAAATAGGTATTGTATCCAGATACACTTTTTAAAAAAAATTGCAATATTTGGGTTTTTTCCTTATATTTTGTTATGTTTGTAATAAGAAAAGACTTAACACTTTTTTGTTTAATATTAAGTACAGTGGCTAGGGCCATGACTTTGAGATCGAAAGGTCTCAGGATCGAATCCCACCGGTGGCAGGAATTTTTATTTAATTAAAAAAAAATTAAATAATAATTCTAATGCATAGGTAGGATTCCACACTCGACCATTCACTGTTGGGATCTAATTAACAGTGCTGTTCCTGAAGTAACGCTGGGAAACAGTAATAAAGCCAACACAGAACACACATGATTGAGAATTCAAACACAAACTGAGACTGGCATATTAGGTACGTACATACACCTAGGCGATAAATCGAAAAAAAGGTACCTACATTTTAAAATTAAAGTTAACAGGACCATAAAGAAACAAAATATATATGAATACATTTAAAATATATTTAATAATCATTACATTATTTTCATTTAGACATTAAATTAGTGTAAGCTCTTTTACATTGAAATGTAATGTAATGAAATCTTAGGAATATAATTATAAAACAGCCTTGTTTCATACATTTTTCTAAGCTAACAAAATCAAATTGATTTATTTGATTATTATAATAATAAACGGATAATAATCGGATAAAATCCATTAATTTTAAAAATTAAACATTTTATAAAACCTAACCTTCTCAACGTTCATTTTAATATTACAACCAATACAAAATAAAAACAATAGGAACACGTTAATTTAACCTTTATTTTGTATAAATATGGAAACAGAACCCTTTTTTTGCTTTGGCAGGGACCAATTAGCCAGACTTTTTTACATTTAAATTGTATTTATTTGCATAGGTACGTGTTTACTTGTACCGATTTTGTTTAACGGAATAGGTACAATGGTTGGTTTAAGTGGTTCAAAAACTGAGTGTGATTGTTCTTATTCTTTTTGTGTTTGATTTTGTTTTGTTTTTATTTTCATTTTTTTTATAGTTTTATTCTCTTTTTATTTACATTTTTTTATTTATTTTATATGAAACCCTTTTACACGTTCATTGCAATAACAGTTTTCTCCATTATTTTAGCCCTCATCATTACTCGGATTAAAGTCTTGTACCTAGCACTGTAAATATATTTTATCTTGAATTAAAATTTTTTTGACAATTATTTTACTTTATCTAGCAGAAACTGAATTGTAGTCCTGAGTCCTGACTATATTTATATTATTTTAACTCGTACCTACTACCTACCTTATCAAGATTTGCCACGTTACTTGTGGTTTTTAAAAACTTGATTTAAAAAAATTAAATGTATTTATACTTTTTCCCTTCAAATTCTACATTCTTCTGTAATATCTAAATAATAAAAAATAAATAGACATACTTATTATTCAATGCAAATAATATCTAAAATCGAAATCGGACGAATTATGATCGTTTGGCAGTTTAATTTTTCGGAATACTTACTACTTATATCAACTATTCAGAACCCGATCTAAAATCCAAGCAAGCCATCGAGCTACACTACAATCTGCGCGACACATAACCAAACTGGTGACGCATCAAAAACAAACAGGCAAAACCAAAATAACCTCCAAAAATTCCACAACACTAAAATCCTTACCATAAAAACTGGTAGCTGATAGAGAGGTAGTTTTTCATGGGAAATAATTCACATATGAAATGAATTCTCTGCAGTCCCATCACGTTCAAGACTCGTTGCGTTTTTGCCTGAAAGTTGGTTAACTGAGCTCTCCTGAAAAGGATTTAGCAGCCCGTTTAAATTCGCACCGCCTCACCATCCAATAATTAAGACATTTGCTGCACGGCATCACGTTTAAATCAAGCAACAACTATGTTAATGGCTAGTACTTAAGGGAGATACTTTTTCACAATTATTTACTGTATTTTATAAATGTAATGCGATCTGCACCAGTGGCGGTTTGCACTAATACTCTGGGTAATTCTACGATAAAGGTGTACTAAAAATACTATCGTCCTTTTAAATAGAAAACCTTGTTTGACTCTGTTTATGTCTAAATTGAGATTTTATTGCTTTTAGAGTCCAAACGAACGTAAAAAAAAACTATTTGCTAACCATTTATTTTCTTTGATATTTTATGTTGTTAAAGTGCTATATCGCTGTTCCGGTAAAACAACGACGCAAATGCAAAATTATAAATTTTTCAGGAGAGACGAAAAACGAATATTATTACTTCCAAATTTGAGCACATAAATCACAAAGAACTTGTCCTAAATAGCAAATACAACATTTAACCATAGACTAAGTAATGTCTCCCTTAAATTTGCAGACACAACTGATTCATATGTCATTGTTTTTCAAAAGTGGAGGGGCAAACATTAATATTTGAAAATTGAAGTAGCTACCATTTAGATGGCCGGGAGTGGATAAAAAATTTCGCCGTTGTTATACCGTATAGAGAGACTAATTTGGAAACTAATGACATGTTAAAATCAAAATGTCACAATTTTGCACTTGCGTCATTGTTTTACCGGAACGGCGATATTACGTTGATATTTTTCTAATAATTTAGCAATTGTTACTATTTTCAAAAATAATTTAAAGAAGGAACATTTCGGGCACTTCTGTGCGACCTATTTTTTGCGAGTTAGCTTCGTCGTTCTGTAGCCAAATCTAATTCATCCGCTATTTCACGTATTTTTTTACCCTGACAATATTTTTTGATTATCAATTCACGAATTTTTACATTTGACGCACTCCCTCTGTCCATTTTGGACTAAATTTATCAGATTTGTTGGCAAAACAGTTTCTAACAAGTAACTGTCAATTAATTACCAACTTACAATAAGTAAATAACAAAGTTATGTATTTTATACACGGTAACTAGATAAATCAGAACATTCAGTTGTCACGATATTGTGCAATATTTTTGATTATTTATTCGCACACAGTGAATTTCAAAGTATTTAGAAAATAAACCTTTCAAATTTTTATTATAAATGATAGATTTTAATATATTGTTAATGTAGCTCTTCAATTTAATAATTTAGTTTGTGTAAATTAACGTTTTCAATAAATTATTGTTGGTCCGAACATTTAGTTGTTAGGGCTCGTGTATGGAAAACTTTTTTATCATTCCCTAATAACACTGATCTGTCAGAAATATCCCATTTAGGTCCTATGTCCTATGACGCAAATGTTATGTCCCTACGTTGTTTCTAAAGAAATGTTTCTGGAATGATTTCTCAAAAACGTTTTAAAAACATCGTAATTATGTATAGGTAATATTTTTAAGACTAATGTTCTCTATAAAAATAATGTATATGTGCGGTAATAATGAACATAAATGTCATAATGGTATTACAAATGTTACATGTCTTCCGATATATAACATTGTTCCTTACATGTACTTAACCCATTACAACATCAATGAAGAACCTGCTATATAACAAAGAGTTATTATGTAACATGTAAGTTACTTTGTTATGTAACATGGAACTAGTATATGTAAATGATACATATCTGTTACTTGTTTGTGTTTGTTGGGCACATATTGAATGCATAACTAACCGATGTCCATTTTGTCGAATTCGCACTATATTTACAGAAAAAACTCAGCATATATTAAAAAAATTGCATCCTTAACCAATTTTTTCATGAATCTTTTCATACGCATTTTAAATGAGTATTTTGTGACTTTATATGAGTGTATTCAATTAGTAAAGTATAAATAAGGACACTTTACTCTTGAGTGCATTTTTAATTTTCCTCGTATGAAGGCATTTATTTTAAATTTTATTTAATTTAGTATTTGACTTTAGATAAAGCACCAAATTTTATTAAAAATTCATCTTATTAAGAAAACGGTAAAAATGAGTCTTCCTGTATATAGGGTGTCATATTTGAAGAAGGTAATTCCTTGGCACAATTTATGACTGAAAGTTTATATATATACATGTGTCCTAAATTGCTTTGTTTCAAAGATACAAGGTGTTCAAATTTTTAAAAATAATCTAGTTTTCATTCATATCATAAACACTCTTCGACCGATTTTGATGAAACTTGGCAGTAGGCTTTTATAAGAAAAACTTACTCAGACTTTTCTATTGAGATAATCAACATAATTTTCAGACTTTTTTTTTTTGTTGTAGTGGCGTGCAATCAGAGTTTTTATTTTTTATCTCGATAAAAATGCAAAAAAAATAAAAACTCAGAATATAAGAAAGTTGGGTTTTTAATTGGATAATTCAGAGACCAAATAGAAAATATGGAAAAATACAGTGGCGTGCTTTTTTTTGTCGAAAATATCAATAAGGCTGTCTTTGGGTACCTCACTGGAATTGATAATTTCGATCTAATCAATTTTAAATCAGCCTCTTACTCAAAAAAATAAATGTACCAAATTTCATCAAAATCGGCAAAAGAGTATTTATGATATTGATGAAAAACTGATTATTTTTAAAAATTTGGACACCATGTATCTTCGAAACAAAGCAATTTTGGACACAAATTTATATAAACTTTAAGTCATAATATGAGCCAAGGAATTACCTCCTTCAATTATGACATGATGTTTAGGAACACCTTGTATATAATTTGTATTTGTGTAAATTGCAAATATGCATAATATATTTTCCTTTAATTCAAGAAAATTTTAAGATATGGCAACACGGCGTTGAAATTTTCGTTACTTTTGCTCCATCTGAACTAAAATTCAATATGGACGCAGCAAAATTATCCATTTTACATGAAATCGTAATTTGTGCACAGTGCAAAGTACGCAACATTGATCATTAAAATTTGGCAAAAATATTCAAAAAATATGTAGAATGCTGTAAAGTTTTTTGAACTGCATCTGTGACTATCACTTTTTAATAATATTTAAAAGTATTTAATAATTAGCAGGACAAATGAAAATGTCTCATTGCAATCATTACACATTTTACTATAAGCTGCCAAAATTTCACTAAAATCCATCCAGATTAGTTCTGTTAATAATTGTAAACCTCTGACAATGTAAAATACATTGAAATGGCGGCCATAAAGCGATTAGTTTTTCTCATGTTGGAAAATGAGGAAGAATAAATTCCACTTGATGGATAAATGAACGCCTCTTTTAAAGAAATTTAAAAATCCATCGTGTAACATAGTAAGGTATTGAAACAATAGAAGAACATGAAATTAATGTTTCTCTGAGAACGTCAACTATATGCGTTCATAGTATTTTGTATGAATATTGGCACAAAGACCGCATAACCAAGATAACATTAAAAAAAGACCAAGTTACAAATTCCATTACATACTTTTTTAATTCATCGTATCGCCCAAAGGGCCTCTTAAGCAGTTCCGCCAGATGATTCTGCTTGATAATAACATACAAAATAAGCCGCATAAATAGGTATGTACTGCGTATAGGTAGGTACCCGGAAAAAGTACTTGACGACTATAAGAGACTTTTATGGTGCTAAAGATATGCTTTCTTTATCGATCTTTTGATTTTATTTTGATTTTAGTTTGATTTCTTTTTTTGCTTTTTGTGCCTTAAGCCAAAATAACTAGTTCTTCCAGATTCAATTTATGACAAGCTCATAGACTTGTTAGTATTTTGAAACAATCATACAAAAACAGAGATCGGAAATTATTTTTTTTATTACACAATGAAACATCAAAAAAAGAATACTGAAAAATTACAAACATTTCAAATTATTAAAGAAATAATTAGAGACGATAGAAAAAATAAAAATATATCACAGAAACTGATAAATAATTTTGATAACAAATAATAAGGATAACAGAAATTAGTATTGATCAATTTTGTAAAACTGGTCAGAGTACAGGCAGGATTTATAGAAGGATCTTCAGACAACTTACTCAAAGCACTGAGAGAAAAAAGTAGGTTATATTTAAAATATTGTAAGTTAGGAAAAAATTCTTTAAATATTAACTAAGGAAATTTATTAATACCAAAATATTATAATTATTAATAAATATCTCACAAATACGAGTTTTTCTTTAACAAAATATTTGTTACAGTAAGGTAGAGTACATATTAACAAATACTTTACTCGGCAATATACGTATATTTAAAAATAACTATTAGGTTTATCTAAATATCACAAATTTCTTAACATTAAAATACAACACTTTAAATATAACAATTGTGCTTTCCCGCTCTACGAAATAAATTAATTTTAATATACAACTATGATAAGTTAATTATTAGTGAATATATTTTTAATAATACCCAGACTCAACGTCCCCTTAATGCGCCGATCTCAACGTTGCCATTCACGTTTTGTTATTGCGCTATCATAGGAAATGTAACCAATTCAAATTACCTATTAGGTAACATTTTGCAATTTTTCTATTTATCGTTAACATAAAACTAGCGTAAATTAATTTAAAAGTTATTTGCTGTATTACTAGTGGCCTATAACTAAATATTGTATTATAAATTTGCATTTTTTTAAGTGCAGTATGCAGTCCCAGTAGGTAGGTAATTTGAGTTTCACAAATTGGCAACATGGAACATCACGTGGTTTCTAATTGCCATTTTGTTAAGCACGTTCTTGTCTGGTTACAGTTCGCAGTGCAGAATCGTTCTTTTTGTGAATGACGCCGACCGACATTGGGTCCTATGATTGAACGTTTATGTTATCTATAACGTACATGTTAGGTCCAATTTTAACAGTAACGAAGCAAGTTTGTATGATGGAAAACTGTTAAATTAGAACATAACAGGCGGAAAATAACAGTAATGTATTGGAAACCGTTTTTCATCATACAAACTTGCCTAATTACTGTTAAAACTGAGCCTAACATGTACGTTACGGATAACGTAAACGTTCAATCATAGGACCCATTAGCAGCTAAGTTTATTAAAAGTTTACAGTGATTTTTTATCCTAGTCCCGTTTGCAGGAGTTATAAACGAAATCCTTGTAGATAACACTTCCTGATGGACCTGCCACTCACCTTATAAATTTTCAGCCATTGTACCACTTATCGGCCGCTACATTTATTATAAGTTTTTTTAATTTGTTCATGTTTGTTGAAATTTATAAGCATGTATTGTTAACTTTTCAATTTAATAAAATATATTTTCTGTGTGTATACCTTTGATTTTATATCCCTAATATATTTAGGCTTAATACTAACAAATATAAATTACTAGATTCAAAATCATCAATTAACAGATAAAAAAACAAATTTTTACATTTACAAATATTATGTTTAATAATAACATAAAACATTTGATAACTAAAATAAAAAGATGTCTTGGAAATCGAATATTTTTATAAAACAATTAAAGTATAATATTAAACATACACAAGGTTTCTTAAACTATACTGTTCTTAACTGTTAACAAACAAATTTTAACATTTACAATTAATATTTTTAATAATAAAATGTAAGATTTGATAACTAAGATACAAAGATGTCTTGGAAATATAGAATATTGCTTTATTAAATAATGAAATATAATACAAAACATAGGTTTATTAACTGTTAACAATCACATTTTAACATTTACAAATAACGTTTAATAGTAAAAATTTACATTTGACAACTATGATACAAATGTTGTATTGAACAATTAAAATATAACTTTAAAACATATTCTTGTTAATATTTAACATATTTGATTTATGTTAATAAATCTATTTTAATTTTAAACCAGAAAATAAGTTTAATATTAATATATCGGTGTTTATTTTTAACTGATGAGCTTTTAACTTATGACGTAGTTATAGTGAACTTACGTAAGTTCGGCCATATCCAAACCTACCATATGTTAAATATTAATAAGATTTCTTAACATTGAACAAACGTTTCTCTCACTGAGTGGATTCTGACATGATTGTTTTTTTATAAATAATATAAAGTTTATTGGCTCAGAAATTCGGAAAGTAAAGACAAATACAGTACCTAAGTACAATTTCTTAGGATTTATGCGCATATCGTGCGTCGCAACTCGAGCGGAATACTTAATTATTCGCATTTGGGGCGTAAGGCTACAGGTAGGTTAAATATCCTTGGCAGCTCGGGCGTTCAAGGATCGGTACCAATATTACAATAATATAATGAATGTCATCTCTTCAGTTTTACCTGAGAAGGTCTTTTCGGAATTATATAGGGAGTGCTGTACAAGAGGAGCTTACCAGTTTTTAAATATTATGTCTCAATGTAATTTTCATAAAACAAGATTTTTTATTTAACTTTTTCCGCTAAAATACATTATATTGATATGACATTTGAAATTGTCGTTTTTGTTGAAAAAAGGGCAATATATTTTTTATTTTATAAATGATTAGATTGATAAATAATACTGAACTTACCTCGGCTAGCTATTTAATTTTTAATTTATCCATTTTATCCAATGATAATTATCTCAGGGGGGGTTTCTATGTTTTGGGTAATTTCTTTTTATTTTATGTTAATACATTTTTTATGTACAGTGTGTATGCGTAAGTTAGCTACATATGAAAAACTTTTTTATTAGGTTTTAGACCATGCATAATTTTTTGATAAAACTAATAACAAAAACGTTTCCCATATGTAACCAACTTACGTAGACACATTATATGTATTGCAATCTGTAATGTAATATTTTTATTTTTAATATGTATTTTTATTTTAAATTTATAATTTAAATTGTAATTCTTTCAAATTGATTTTCCTTTTCTTTTTCTTTCAAATTATTATTTCTGAAATATTACTATAAAATATTACATTAACAGAATATTTTTACATTTCAGAAATGTTACTGGGACGTTTGGTAATATTTATACAACATTACAAATATTTCAGTGTTACATTTTTGAAATATTTCCCAAATGTTTTTATTCTGTATGGGTTTATAGGGGGTTGTTCTTCTATTTTAAGAAATGTATCTATAATTTACGATTGGAAAAGAAGATTGTTCAAATAAAAGTTGCTTGTGATGTTATTCTTTATAATTTTTGTCACATACATGATTTCCCTAAAATGGACCGAATTCGGGAAATTTGAGGTAAAGAGCAAAATTTAAGTTTTTCTCATTATTTTCACTTATAAAACTACTACTACTACTGCTTGAATTGTTTGGGGAAATATTTTCGAAATCACGAATAATTTGAAAATTATCCAGATATCATTCTCTATAATTTTTGTTTTATGCTTTAAAATGAACCGTAATGAAAAATTTAAAAATTTTTTAAATAAGGTAACTTTTCGATGGTCGCTATCTGTTAAAAATAATTGTTCTGCTATGTTATTCACTTCTCTTAAATTCTCGAAAATTCACTTATTATATAGACGATGTTATTACTTATTGTTTTGTCGCGGTTTTCTGCCACTCAGCCTACCTGAATCAGACTGGGTACAGGACCTATGGCCAAATTTCATACCCCATCCACGCCAGATTTGCGAACTCACAGGTACATATTTTTGGAGGGCGCTCGAGTTGCGACGAATTCAGGTAGTTTTTCATTTCGGTTTAGTTGCTAACGCATGAGTTGAGAAAGTACCCTTTCTTAGCTCCACTTTCTATAATTAGATTCAAAGAAATTTTCGTTCATAAAAAACATCTTTTTATTGTACAATCTCACCTATTAAGATATTTTTCTACGCCCGTATTATAATAATGCACTTATATGCCCATAATCCGTTTCATAATGATAGCCATTATGATACAGATTTTTCATAATGATACAGATTTTTCATAATGATACAGATTTTTCATAATGATACAGATTTTTAATCAATAGAAACTCATAATTTTTCAATCGAGCATGCTGTGCATTTGACGTTTGTCCTAGGTTCCTATGTAATTGTTTTAGTTGTCAAAATCAGTACGTATTAAATTTTTGTAGATACCTAACTTAGATAATTATATTATCAAAATGTCTGATATCTGCGATATAGAAGACTTACCATCGACTCCTCCACACATATCAGAGAAAGCAGAAAATGCAGTACAAAATATTTTGCCCCAAAAATCTATGGTATTACCAATACCCGAGGTAATACCATCAATTACATTTTTGTAGATTTTTTTATAGAAATACGAGTAATTACTGTTATTGTGTTCAATTCAAATATAAATATAATATTTATAGTTCTTGATTATTTATCGAGTGTAGAAAAAATAGCGTATACAACTCTCATGTTGCATAATATACTATTAACTAATACTCAATATTATTGACATTTATCAAGTAAACATTCTACTGCAGGTCTACAAAAGAAGTGCACTATCAGCTCAAAAGAGATATTATCAAAAGATAAATTCACAGAATATTCTGCTTCTGAAGGTAATAATTTCAATTTATCTCAATATTAAAAAGCTCAAAATAATGTATTAAATGGTTTTACAAAGTTCTATTTTTTTAAGGTGGATATAAACATAATATTGCTTTCTTGTTGTGGATGCATTATCGAAGTGAAGAACCTTCAATCACATCCACATTGTGTTATTAGAAAGGGTTACTGTTGTCAAAAGTTGAAAGTTCTACTAACTTGAGGGTGTCGATTCTTCTTCGAATTAAAAATATTAAAAACAATAAATATTTGCTTTTTAAAAATAAAAATTATTAATATTTGGAGCTGCGCCATGTCATTGAAGTAAAATATCCATACTAAGAGAATAATTTGAATAGCTCTAGCTATATAAGTGCAAAGTGGCAGGAAAGTTATGTTTTCATATTTAATTAAAAAACCAAAGTGCTTTTTTGTGTGGAATCTTTAAATTTTGAAATAAATAAGGAAGTTCAAATTATAGAACTTTATTATTGATGAACAAGAACTAAATGTTATGAAGCAGGCAAATATTTTTTGGAACAGTGTTATATAATATTTATAATGAGTTTTGTAAAGTTTTCTTTAATATTCTATAAATATTCTTGTATTTGTTTATCAATTACCCATTATATTACTAATTAGTTCAAGCATTTACGTATGTGGAGTTGTATAAATTTTGCAAAACTATCACAATTTAAAACTATTTCTTAATTAATTTGCATATATTAAAGGAATTGTATTTTAAATACATATAATAACTTGTGTTAATACATATAAATAATAAAAACATTTCTGGATACAGGACATAATACAATAATGCCCAAGTATAATAAATTAAGTTTTGGTAGGTTATTTATTTGAAAGTAATTTAAAAACTCGAAAACAAATCTCAAAAACCCCCTACGAATTATCAAAAAAAAAGGATGTTGTAGCCGGGATTCGAACCCAGACATCTTTGTTCTATATACAAATGCCCTTCCTCTAGACCAGTGGTTCTCAAACTTTCTTCGCGGAGCCCGCACAAAAAATATCAAAATCATATCTTCCTTCCACTGGGTGACTTCTAAAAAAAGGTCTAAAATCATATCGTCCTTCCTCTTAGTGGATCAAAAAAAGGTGCTGCGAGCAAAATTATTCCTTCCTCTTAGTGACAAAAAAAGGTCCTCCAAGCAAAATCACATCCTCCTTCCTCTTAGTGACTTCTAATTAAAAAAGTACGATAGTACTGCTTTTGTTTATTATGACTATTATTTTCTTCGCGGAGCCCCCACAGAGGCTTTGAGGAGCCCCGGGGCTCCGCGGACTACACTTTTAGTAGCGCTGCATCTATCATCACGACATTGACTGTCGAGATTCCTAGACGGCAGTTTGATGTGCTAAATTGGGCCAAGCGCACATTCCTGTTTAAAAATAATACAATAAATAATAATATTATTATTATTAATTATAATTAATATTTATATATGGAATGATAATATATTTCAGATTTTCAATCCCTCTTTTTTTAGCAGAGGCAGTTAAAGTACAGTATACCTAATCATATGATTAGGTATACTGTGGTTAAAGAGTTGTTTAGTAAGAATTTTAGGTGGTATATTTGTTTAATTTTCAAATTTTTACCCATAATTTTGAACTAAATCCTGTGTTCTGTATCTTCCATCTAAAAAGTAATGAAAACTAATTAGTACAATTTATTAGTACCCTCAGACTCAGTGTTAAGTAAGTTAGTAGATATATTTACCTACAAGTTGATCAACTAACTAAGTTTTATATTGATATCAAATTGGAAACAAAAACAATTCAAAAATATATTTACTTATATTAAAATTAATATAAAAGCACGATGGTAATTTGTGTTTTGCAGCAGCCCTTAGCCCACCATCGTTTTTGAGGAACTTTTATAAACATTTTCTCACTTTGTCTGTTTTTTTACTCATGTTACTTAGATTAGATTTAGATGCGCACTACGCCGACTGCAGCAATGGAGGTATTATTAAATCTCAGGCCACTGCACATCTTCATACAAGGAGAAACCAGGTCAGCTATTCACAGGCTAATGCAGGGACAAAACCCAATCAGCCAACTACATAGCGCCGACCTCACAAAGCTATATCAGCAAGTAAAAAGGGATAATATTCTAACTATGCCTACTGATAGAGCCATAACCACATACAAATTTGAAAGAAATTTTCAAATTCAAATACCAGCCCGAGAATCCTGGAAACAGGGACCTCCCATACATGCTGAACTCGTCTGGTACACAGACGGTTCAAAACCCAAGGAAGGAGCCGGTGCTGGAATCTATGGACCCAAGTCGAAAACAACGATTTCGCTGAGTTTAGGAAAATATGCAACAGTGTTCCAGGCTGAACTAATAGCCATACAACACTGTGAAATAATAAATCAGGAAGTATCAGGCAAAACTATTGCCATATACTCTAATAACCAAGCAGCTCTAAAGGCAATTCTCTCACCAGAAATCAAATCACGACTGGTGAAAGACTGTCTAGAAGACCTGGCAGAGCTAAGTAGTCAAAACAAGATGACCCTAGCCTGGCTGCCAGGCCATGAGGGATATCAGGGCAACTAAAAGGGCCGACATTTAGCCCGAAAAGGCTCAGATAAGGCCATGACAGGCCCCGAACCCTTCTGTGGAGTTGCTAAGGTATTGTGCAAGGCATTCATTAAACAATGGATACAAATAGAGTCTCAGGAATGATGGAACAACTATCCAAGACTGAGACAGGCCAAACAGTTCATCAAGGAACCATCGGACAAGTCAAATCGTTGAGATAACAGTAGGCCTTCTTAATGAACACTGTCGTTTCAAAAGGTACATGGATGTCATCAATCCAGCAGAAGAAGCAACTTTGTGCAGGTTCTGTGAAGAAGAAGAGGAAACATCATTCCACGTCTTGTGCCAATGTGAAGACCTGGCTGGAATTAGGTTTCTAACATTGGGCGAAGAAAAGCCAAACACATGCAACTACATGCGGGAGCCACTGTCAAAGCTACTAAGTCTAATAAAAAAGACCAAGCTAGACAACATACTCTAAAACAAACGGAGTCTCACAATAGATCTGAGAAGGTCGCGGTGGACAAGGACAAACAACGTCCATCTCCCAATCTAATTTAAATCTAATCTATGTAACTTACTTTTTTACTTATATAATTAAATAGCTCGTTGGTGTCAATTTTCTAAGTGATGTTTAACTTAATTAACCTCGGCCTAGCTCAGCAGGGTCGGTGAATTCGGGATTAGAATTTACTAACAAACCAATGGCATCATCTTTAATTAAAAAGACAAAAAAGTGCTTTATTAATGGTTAAGGACGTCATGTATTTAGATAGTCAACCAGACTTATTTTTAATGCAACATAAAATTAAACAAATGTTTATTTTATCACACTGTTTAAAAACAGTTTCAAATGTTTCCCACAATCGAAGTTGAGGTTAGAAATAAACATAACGTGCCTGTTTATTATATCTAAATACATATACCAACCAGAACTGGGCAGAGTACTACATTAAAGTACTCATGAGTACTTTACAATGAGTAGCTTCACAAAATACTTATAAGTATCTGAGTATGAGTACTTAAATGAATAGTACTCAAAACAAATGAGTACTTCTGCTAATTTTAGAAAGTACCGACTCGTGAAAAATCGAGTAACGAGTATGAATATTTTAAACAATTCTAATTAGTGACTCTACATAAAATCCTTTTCTTACCTATCATATCAATCTGTAAATCAGCATCACTTGATTATTGTGACTGATATTAGGCATTCCAAACAAAATGGCTGACCGTTTGAAATGACAGGCCACTGACAGACACATGACATGTTATAATATGGCAACACTGTGAGTCTGATAGTTTGATAGGGTCAATGCTATAGACAGTTATATAGATTGATCATCAACGGATTTAAAAATAAACATAAGCTTAAACTATGAAGTAAAAATGTAAGCAATTATTTTTTTTTAATATCCAGAGGCTAAAAATTGGTTTTAAAACACATTTTTGCTAAACCCATTCAAATAAATATTTGCGAGACAATATGGCCTTCCGCAAACGACCAGCTTTGATCAATCTATATAACCATAGATGTATCATTGACCCTGTTAATGACAACAGGGTTGCTATATCTAAACTGCCACTCCCCACTGGTAGCCATTTGGACAGGTCGTTGGAATGCCTAATAGGCATAGGTAGGTAACAAAAACAACTACATACTAACCAAAAGCTATTCTTCAACTGAACTAAGTTTTACAAATTCGTGACACTTAGGGCATTACGCTTTTGAGAATTTATCGTTGCATGCAAAAAGATCCTTTCAATTGGTGCGGACAAAGTACCGGCGGATATAAGGGAGGCAATTGATTGCCCTCCCCCCCGAGACTAATAACCCCAGACCTTTTGAAATGTAATGATATAAGAATCGCTCACGCCATGAACCCAGTTGGTATTTGTATACATACAAACTTTATTATTGCATAGCAGAGTTGGGTCGGATACAGGAAAAAGTATCCGAGTACCGGATACGGATACTTACAATGTATCCGGATACTTTTTAGGATACTTTCACCAAAAAAGTACTCGGATACAAGTATCTGGATACTTGTTTCGGATACTTTAAAGGATACTTTTAAAGTGAGTTAAAATAATGTTTTCATACCAATAGTTATAATTATGCAATATGCAATAAGATTGATTACGAGTAGCAATAAACAATACTAGGCATAAATAAATTATCGAAAATGGAAAGCGATATAATAGAAACAGGAAAAAACTACTCAATAAATTGTTTATTATTTTTATTCTGTCATTATAAAATATTAAAATAAAATGAACAATTAAACATGAAGGTGCATGTAAATAAAACGAGTCGCGCCTGAACCGCGCCAAAAACCAGCCAGTGTCATGTCCATATAAATCTAAAGAAATAAGCTCGTTGTTGGCGCGACTTGCCATGTTTATACAACCTTTCGATATTCTCGTCAGTTTCAGATGTATTATTCGACAATCAATTTTTTGTGGTTCCTCCGACGAGCGGTACTTGGTAGAGTCGATAGCGTCGAAAGGAGGAGGAGTGATAGATTGCTGAATGTTTCGTTCTGGTATAAGCAGGCTCGTATATTTGATCTTGTCAGATCTGTATACTTTACTGAAGTTGATGACGACATAAATAACACATGATCAGTAACATTATGAGTAACAACGTCATACATGTATGAGTAAATTATAACACATACAATCATTCACCTATTATTACATCATTTTACTTTTAATATTTTTATTAAATGGAAGCAATACCCTGCTGATTTTATTTATATTTGTCAAGCGATTTAAATGAAATTTTGGAGAGACATTTTACATGAAATTCTATATTCTCTTTTACATTTTTTTACACAGTGTCTAGGTACACGCTAACTTGTACGCAATTCAAAAAGTTATATACACGCGAAACGTCTTGACAGAGTAGGTGAGCTGTGTCTAGGCCGTTGGTGTTTATGCCGGTCGGCGTAGCTAGGTATGAATTGAAATTTTCGTTGCGTCGTTTTCTTGTTGTCACGGCATTATTATTATTTGTTTATATATGTGAAATTTGCTTCTAAGGTTTATAAAATGCTACTGCTAGTCACGGCGTAAATGAAAACAAACAAGACGCATTCACACAAGGACCTCCCACCACAGCAATATGACGTTTCGCGTGTATATAATTTTTTGATTTGTGTACACTTTAGCGTGTACCTAGCAACATTTTTTTTATCCAAGCTGATTTTCCGAGTTATTTTTTTTTAATTATATCATTTTTAAAAAACTGGATTTTAAACAAAATAGATACTGAAATTACCTTAACTATCTTTAAATTCCAAATTTCTACTCTTTTTCTATTAAGAGGAATCTATTCTCCTATTCTTTACTTGATTTTTATTTCTCAAGCGATATAAATGTATTTTGTTTACATATTTTATGCCAAATTCTAAGACACAATTGCAATATTGTGTCTTAAATATTGAAAAATACGTATTTTATTTCTAATTATACAGGGTAGCTCCAAGTATTTCGATTACATATTTTAATAGAGATAATATGGATTGGATCAGTTGCGATTGTGGTAAATAATTTAAAAGTATCCGAATGTCGAAAAAAGTATCCGGTATCTGGATACTTACAAATTTGGTCACGAACACGAATACCGGATACAAAATTTGACAAGTATCCGGATACAGCTTTCGAAAACACATAAGGTATCCGGATACTTTTTAGGATACTTTAAAGAATACTTTTAAAGTGAGTTAAAATAATGTTTTCCAACTTTGCTGGGTAGTCATTCAGCATTGAAAGAGTGCTTCTTGGATAATCGAGATATCGCAGAAACTCAAGTTATAACACATAAAGACTGAGACTACTGAGAGTGACTTGCGCTTGCGCATTCTACATTATAAAAATCAAATAAAATTGTCTGACAAATATAAAATATTAAATAATAATAGTAAGCAGTGTAGTTGTATAAGTAAGACAATAAACAAGACAAGCTGAGCCTTGTCTGGGCGTCTCATTACTCGTACTCGCTACTAGTCAGCTGTAAGAATCAGAAGTACTTGTTGAAGATATCAGCCTAATATGTTAAATAAAGTTAGCACTTAGTCACTATCAGTTAGGTAGTTTTATATTAGATAAGTTGATGTTTGTTTTTACTGTTGTCAATTTTTGATAGTCATATTGTATTATTCTGTCCCTTCATATTTTAATAAAATCTTTTTGAACACACTTACTGACGAGCCTTATTTCCACTGGAAATATCTACCGCAACAGGTTATGCGCCCAGCCTTGCTCTCAGTCGTGTTGTAAGTCAGAAGAATTTAAAAGCACTAGCGATAGTCCCAAGAAGTATCGTTAAACGCATAATAAGATGGAATTAGCGAAGTATATGAAACCATTAGCCGGTCAGTCAAACTGGCCAATATGGAAAAGGAAGATCAGAGATCTATTGGACTATCACGAAGGAGCAGTAGATGTTATCGATGGCAAGTTAATTAAACCTGAACCATTATCTACAGGTGCTACGGCAGAACAGATCAAGCAGCATAAAGATAAATCTGATCTGTTTCGTAAGGCAAATTGTTATGCCAAGTCGATGATAACGACAACAATTACCGATGCAGTGTATGAAAAAGTTATGGATAAAGAAACAGCCCACGAGGTATGGATTGCACTTAAACTACAATTTGAAGCTACGTCCCAAGACCAATTATTTAAAATCTGCACTGATTTCTTCGCCTTTAACTGGATTTCAAAAGATGATGTTTCCACTCATATTGCTAAATTAAATAGTTTGTGGACAGAGTTAAATACAGGTCTTAAAGCTAAGAATCTTGCTGCACTTCCAGACCTATTATTAGTTTGTAAAACACTACAAATTTTACCTTCTAACTTTGAAACGTTTAGATCAGGCTGGATGTTGTTAACTAGAGATAATGATAAGACATTTAACGAATTAGCAACACAACTATGTATGCATGAAAGAAATTTTATAAGAAATGCAGATAGCAGCAATCAAGTTCAAGAAGCATTATTAGCTAAATCAGACAAAGAAAGACAAGAGAGAAGAAATAATAAATTCAGTAAAAAAAAGAGCAAAAGTAACGACGTTTGCAACTATTGCAAATTAAAAGGCCATTGGGTTAAAAATTGTCAAAAGTGGATAGCCGACGGAAGACCGTCTAGAAGTAGAGTCACTGATAATACTAGTAATGTAGCAGATGCAACCGTGGCTCTAATATCCGTATGTGACGAGATACATTTGGCTGAATCAGATTCAAATGAGTGGTGGGTTGATAATGGTGCAACAAAACACGTAACAAATTGTTCAGGGAATTTCGTTAGTTATGAACAATTTGAGTATCCCCATAGCATACAGGCTGCTGGAAAAGAGTGTTTAAATGCTTTTGGAAGAGGTACCATTAGATTTTTATCTACTGTAGGTAAATGTAATCAAGAAATTACCCTAAATGATGTATGGTACGTTCCAAAAATTTCTAAGAACTTATTCTCGGTGTTGGCTGCACAAGAAAAAAATCACAATAGCGTATTTCAGTCGACTACAACCAAATGCTGGCTTGAAGTTGGTGGGAAAATAGTGTTGTCTGGAACTAGAGAAATAGGTGGAACCCTCTACAATGCTAATATAAAAGTTATAGAACCAGATGTTAAAGCTGAAGTTAATGCAGCAGTTCCCAATAGCCAGTTGTTACAGCTTTTTCATGAAAGATGGGGACACCAAGACAAACGCCACGTTAAAATGATGCTTGAAAAAGAGTTTGGCATAAAATTAAAGCAAACTAGCGAATTGTGTGAGCCATGTGTGTACGGAAAAGCTCATCGCCATCCATTTGGCACAAGAAAGGCAGCTACCAAACCTGGTCAATTAATATCATCTGATGTATGTGGTCCTTTTGAAGGGTCTTTCCAGAAAAAACAGTATGTAGTATTATTTAAAGATAACTACACTAAATTTCGATATGGCTACTTCATTAAACATAAATCAGAAGTCAAAGATGCCTTAACCCATATGATTGTACATGCTAAGACATTAGGACATACGATTCAGGAATTTTTAAGCGACAACGGTGGTGAATTTGACAATAAGCAGGTTAGAGATATTTTGTCCTCAAACGGTATTACTCAAAAACTCACAGCACCTTACACTCCAGAACAGAACGGGGGAAGTGAGAGAGAAAACCGAACCGTCATTGAAATGGCTAGAACCTTGAAGTATACGAACCCAGAAGTCAAATTTCCGGAAAGCATTTGGGCTGAATTAGTAAATACTGCTATCTATATTTTGAATCGTACAGCCAAGTCGACAATCGAAGGATTAAGTCCATATGAGTTATGGATAGGACACAAGCCTAGAATAAAGCATCTAAGAATTATCGGCTCAAGTTGCTATGTCCATATTCCATGTCAAAAAAGAAAGAAAATGGATAAAAAAGCTACCAGGGGATACCTTCTAGGGTATGATGGAGACGAAAGATATAGAGTTTGGGTAAAAGAAACTCAAAAGGTTGTTCTGTCTCGAGATGTACAATTTGAAGAGAAACCAGAAGAATGTCCCAGGGTAGAATTTGAAAAGAACCCAGAAGAAGAAGAAAAAGAAGAAGAAGATAATAAAGAAGAAAAATCCGCAGAGTATATAAAATTGTCATTAAGAGATTTTCAAAAGGAAAATACCCAGAAAGAAAGCTGTCAAGACAATGAAGAAGAATATCAAGAAAATCAAGAGAATTTAGGATATGAAGCAGATCTAAAAGAAAGTGTTGACAAAGAAGAAGACTATTATGAAGATATGCCAACATCTTCAAGACCTAATCTAAGAGATAGAGCAACGTTAAGAAGTCCAGATTTTTTCGGAGAGAGAGTCTTAATTATAGAGGATTTTGTTAATACAATTAAAACTCCCGAAACCTATGAAGAAGCAGTCAACAGTCGCCAAAGCTCTCAGTGGAAAGAAGCTATGAAGAGTGAGTTGACGTCTTTAAAAGAAAACCAAACATGGCAGCTAACATTCTTACCAGAAGGAGCGAAGGCTTTACCATGTAGATGGGTTTTTAAAGTTAAGTCTAATCCAGATGGTAGCGTAGATAAATTTAAGGCCAGATTAGTTATTAAGGGTTTTAATCAGAGACAAGGTATTGACTATAACCAGACATTTAGTCCGGTAGCTAGACTGGGCACAATTAGAACAATTTTAAGTATTGCAGCTAGTGAAAGAATGCATCTAGCTCAGTTTGATGTATCCACAGCATTTTTATACGGGGAGCTTGAGGAAACAATTTACATGAACCAGCCGAGAGGTTACACTGATAGTACCAATAGAGTTTGTAAACTTAACAGGAGCCTTTACGGACTAAAGCAAGCTCCAAGGTGTTGGAACAGACGTTTTGGGGTTTTTCTGAAAAAACTGGGCTTTATAGTAAGTGAAGCCGACCCTTGCCTTTACTTGAGAGAAAAAGAAGGCAGAAAACTCTTATTGGCATTGTACGTGGATGATGGTCTAACTGCGGCAACTGATTTGTGTGATCTAGAGGATTTTCTGGCTGAGCTCCAAACAGAATTTAAGATAACCACAAAATATGCAGAGTACGTTTTAGGAATAGAAATTAAGAAAATTCATGATGGTTTTATTAAAATTAGTCAAAAAGCACATGCTAGAAGAATTTTAGAACGTTTTAACTTTTTAGATTGTAAACCAATTTCGACTCCTATTCTAAAAGCTTCAGAATCTACAAAAACAGGGAAAGAGTCTGAGAAACAGCATAACTTTCCATACAGGCAGGCGGTAGGAGCGTTAATGTATTTAATGCTGGGTACCAGACCCGATATAGCATACGCTGTAAGCTTTTTATCCAGAAATTTAGAAAATCCATCCTCAGAAGACGTAGTAAGGGTCAAGAGAGTATTTAGGTACTTAGCAGGTACTCTTGACCTTGGTATAGTATATTCGTCGGATGTAAATAAAAGAGTTTTAGAATGCTACAGTGATGCAGATTTTGGAGGATGTACAAAAACAGGTAGATCAACTACTGGAGTGGTTGTAACTTATGCAGGAGGTGCTATTTCATGGCTAAGTCAAAGGCAGGCAATGGTAGCTACATCCACCACAGAAGCGGAGATTGTCGCAGCTAGCGAAGCAACGAAGGAGGTGATTTGGTTAAGCACATTATTTAAGCAAATTGTAAAACTTAACGACAATCCTATCCTTCGGGTTGATAACTCTGCAGCAGTAAAACTAGCTCAAAATCCTGAGTTTCATCGACGAACGAAGCATATAGCTACGAAACATTTCTTTGTTCGAGAAAAAGTCAATGAAGGTATATTGGAAATTGAGCAAATTTCAACAGAACTGCAAGTGGCTGATATAATGACTAAGGCTCTTCAAAGACAACGTATACAGATTCTGTCTACGAAAATGGGTTTAACTTTAATTAACAAGGGAAAGTGTTGAAGATATCAGCCTAATATGTTAAATAAAGTTAGCACTTAGTCACTATCAGTTAGGTAGTTTTATATTAGATAAGTTGATGTTTGTTTTTACTGTTGTCAATTTTTGATAGTCATATTGTATTATTCTGTCCCTTCATATTTTAATAAAATCTTTTTGAACACACTTACTGACGAGCCTTATTTCCACTGGAAATATCTACCGCAACAGTACTGAGTACTCTAAATTTTTTTGCTACAGAGTCCCATAAGGATGAAAGTGCTCACGATTACCAATTACTAAGTACTTTCAGTACTCGAGTACAATTTTGAATACAATTTACTCGAATACTGCTCAGCTCTGATACCAACCAAAGTTTAGTCCGATTTTAGAAAGAGATAACTAATCATAAATATCACTATTAGAAAATGATAACGATTGGAACGCTCTATTATTAGTAAAACTGTATATGTTATGGTATAATATATTTTTAGCGGCCAATAGAAATAGACGCTTCATTATGACGCAACAAAATGGCGCAAAAATAGTGTTTTAAACAATTGATTTAAAAGATAACTTTTTAAAGTACTCTAACTTTATTATTTATTATTTAAAAGTATTGCATGTAATTTATTATTTATATAAAACTTTTATTGCATACAAAAAAATTATTTGTGCTTATACAGCATTAGATTTTTTAAATTCGTTTATATTAAACACGCCCATTGTTTGATATTAAGTTTATCCAAACTTTCCCATGCGTGCTAAATACTGAAAAATCTTAGTTTGTGGGATATACGTTACAACATTGACCACTTAATATTAGATGGATTAGAAATTATTAGATAGATTAGATCTGAGATGGGTAAAAAAAAATCTATAACACCCAGAATCTTTGCTCATTCGTTCGCCACATATTCAATATTAATGCACAAATTCTAGTACAAATTCCATTGAAAAACTTATATTATTCCAAAGCTGGCCAACATGGAAATATATTCACATATACTTCTTGCGGAAAAATATATCGAGAACCAAGGGAAAAACAATATTTCCATGGGAATAAAAGTTAAGAATTTGAACCTTGCATGCAGGTTCGTAATTTTTTCCAAGACTAATTTTTAGTATCATGTGCGTATAAGTTATGAAATGATTCAAGTACGTCCACCTTATTACGTTTTATATTTAATAGAATCCCCTAGGAAGGAAGAAAATTTAGACATACCTTGTACATGATTCACCAGTAACAAGAATGATTATTTTATATTACTGACCCAAATACATTTCAATCTTGTGCGTGAGATGTGGGGGAGGCGGCCTTTTGGTTTATTTGCTTACTTTTTATAATATCCTATTGTTTCGATATTTTATTGAATGATTATTGCTGTTTTTATACTTACACAAGAAAATTGATTTTAATAAACCTTCGTGCCATAAAAATGTATTGTGCACTTTTTAAATGCAGTTTTAAAGAATTGTTCTATTAAACGGTAATACAGAAAGGGTGCAAAACATTGCTTTATGTAAAGTTCTAGGCAATTAGAAATAAAAGTCGCAACTGAAAAACAAAAAAAAGCTCTAGCATTCTCAAATAAAGAATAAGAACTGATCTAACACTGTTTTTTTTTACAAAAAAACAATTCAGGGGTCGGAAAGGGACAAAAATATTCTTGGCTGGGAGGGCGACATATTTTTTTTAATGGTTGATACGGCGACGCAGGAAAATTTGGCAGAGACTAGGCTAGCAAGATCAGACTTTCGGTTCTGCTTTGCTTGCGTTGGAGTGAATAGTAAATGGCGCTCGTACATGCTGGAAAAGAAACGAGATAGTATCAATGTTGCCATTCACAGGTCGAGTCAGCGTTCGGTGGCGCATTACTGACATATTTTTTGTATCGGCGACACCACGTTCTCATGCACGTGCATACAATTTGTTATTCACTCCAACACAAGCGAAACATTACTGAATCATTTATCTTGCCGGCACTGTAAATATATGTGACCCTAGGTATGTAGTTTAACACCTCTTATAGGCTTGCGCCTCTTTTTAAAATTAGACATTCTCTAGCCATTTTGCTTTCTGCTGCCTAATTTTTTTGATTAAGTCATCTCCTAGATATTGCAATATTTCCTTGTTGTCTATATTTTGAAATTTCAATTCAGAAAATAAATTTGACAAATTTTTAATTTTATAAAAGAAACTTAAACATGCAAATGTGTTTTTCTTAGGAAGAAACTTAGAGCTAGCGGTGTTAATAGACTTTTATTTACTAATAATAATAATTTGTATAATTGACCTTCTGATAATAGAAAATATTATTTACGGATGATATTACTGTTTTAATACTAGATTAGTTTCCTGATGTCTCGTTCCACTGTAGACTAAGTATTGACTTATTGTGTTTACCTCATGTTGGTTCATCTGTCAGATTTGTACCTCGTATAAGTTTGTACAGATCTTTGACTAAGCGTATTCTTTAGATTCTAGGGTCAACATTTTGTTGTTCAAAAAGTACTTGTCTTTTCTGATTGAAGGTGTCACAGTCGCACAGTATGTGTTTGGCTATTACTTGGTAATATAAGAGACACAATAGATGATTAAACACTTGTAGTTGGTTCACGTATCCATAAACTGAAATATACCTACCATAGTTATCTTCTTATTTATCTCAGTTGGTTCATAAAGCGTAGTTCTCTTGTTTTTTTTTGAATATGGCCTTCCTATGTTCTATATTTTCTTCTAATACGGTCTTTTATGAAACTTCGCAAAGTACTTTTTGGTACTTCTAGGTTTGTATTTATTTCCGATTTTTCTTCTGACCCAAAAGTGTAAGCCTTTTTATTGCTTGATGGCCTACATCCAATTTAGTTTTACTCTATTTCGATCTGCCAATGTCCTTCAATATTAAATAGCAGGGGCGTGCGGCCCATGGAAGCGGGGGAAGCACCGCTTCCCTACACTTTGAGATTATATTTTTCAGTTTACAATGCATAGAAATTAATATTAAATTAGGTACTATATTACGTAAACTTCATAAATGTACTAACAATTCATTGGTGTAATGTGTAAACGCACGCACCACCCATGAGAAAATTAATTGTGTAAACGCACACACCATATAGGTACGTCAAGTCCGTCGGCGGAATCGAGTCTTGAAAAAGCCGGCTGATTTTCCAATTGATTTCGCTTCGTATTATTGACTTTGCTTTGCGGCGACGGTAGTTAATCTGTTTGTAAACGTGAAATACGGTCGAGAGGCAGCGATTTTTACGTCGCCTTACGCATATTGTAATTCGCACCGCGAATCGACGTGTGAGGAAAATCGTAGACTTCAGATAGATTTCGGTTTGTTTTTCGTAGTTGTTTTTCTTTTTGTAAAATGGAGGAACTATGCACTGTGCCTGTGAACAATAATAATGTGGTAAATTGTGTATTGTGTGCTCTTTATTGAAAACAGGATTTTCAAGTAGAAATTTTGAAGAGAAAACGGACATTATTAATTCTAGTAGATTAAAGGATCCTATCAATTTAGAGACGAAAGTAGAAAAGTCAGCAACAAAATTTACCAGGCATTTTCACGTAGGGTTCTATGAAAAGTATGAATGGTTAACCGGTTGCAAAACTTTGAAGAAATTGTTTTACTGGCATTGCCTACTTTTTAATATAGCCGAAGAAACACATTGGAACTCAGTCGGTATTACAGACTCGAATAATTTTCACAAAAGTGTAAAACGACATGTAAATAGCAAATCTCATATAAGTGCTACACTTAAAGAAAAAACATTCGGGACCTATCGCATTGATCATAGTTTAAAAATTTAAAAATAAGCAACAAAATTCGCAATGAAAGGGTAAAAAAAATAATGACGTCATTCAACGATTAATAAATGTAACTTGTTTCCTGGGAGAGCATGAACTAAGTTTTAGGGGTCACAATGAAGCAAGTGGATCCGCCAATCGAGGAAATTACATAGACCTTCTAAGTTTTTTTAGCAAAATACGATGATACCCTAAAAAATCATTTTATTGATTCGACGACTTTCCGAGGTACGTCAAACAGAATCCAAAATGATTTAATTAAATGCACTGCCGTTGTGATGGATCACATTAAAAGTGAAATTAAAAAAGCACCTCTCGTATCAATTGCGCTTGATGAAACCACATATGTAGCAAACTTAAGTCAATTTTCCATTGTTGTGCGATATGTATTGGATGGCATTTCTCAAGAGCGATTCTTAGGATATTTGGACGTCACTAGCGAACGAACTGCAGATGCATTGTTTAAAATTGTTTGTGACATTATTTCAAGTTTAGAATGTTGTTCTAAGCTTGTTGCCCAAAGTTACGATGGTGCTGCCGTAATGGCAATTTTCGTTCACTGTATAGCACATAGACTTTATTTGGTTTTATTGCGAAGCATGGATAATATTAAAGATTGCAAAGTTTTCTTTTCGACGCTTAGTGGTTTGGCTTCTTTCTTTTCAAAGTCATCGAAAAGAACTCGCGCTTTGGACATTCACGTTCAAAAAAGGTTTCCAAAAGTTGCTTCGACGCGATGGAACTACAATGGACATTTAGTGCAAACAGTGTTTCAATACCGTGATTCTTTGATACACTTTTTTCAAGACGTTTGGGATGATAAAGAAACATGGGATGCTGAAACTGTTACTGCCGCTAAAGGGTATTTGCACTGGCTCAAACAAAACATTGATTTCAATTTTTTGCTCAACATTTTTCTAGAGAGTTTCCCTTTTACTGACATTTTATTCGACATTTTACAGACAAAGTCAAATGACATTAGCTTTTGCATTAAACAAATTGATGATTTTAAAAATAAAATGAAAAAATAACGAGATGGAATAAGACTCAAAACATTGGCTTAGAACCTGAAAGTAAGAGAATTAGAATTGATAATATCGGCGAAAGAGAGAATTTAAATTTGTTGAATTGTGCATTTTTAATATTAGTAACTACGATTCATCAAAATTTCCATCGGAAGCTTTTAATTCACTAAAATTAAATTATGAATTTTTTTTTCGATATTCCAGCATTAAAGTCCCAGTTAACTGTTGTTTATGAAACAACTGAAATTAATGATAAAAAGACGCCCATCAATGTGTAAAATTACTTATAGCAACTGGTTTAAATAAGTTCCTTTGTGAAGTCGTCAAGTTGTGTGAATTAGAACTAACCATCCCAGCCACAAGTGCGGCGCTGTGCTTACTGGCCTGCTGTATTTTTATACAATCGCTTCCCCTTCCAAAAATGTCACCTCACGCCACTGTTAAATAGATCTGTTTGTTTTCAATAGTTTTCCTATAATTATTTTTGCACATTGCTGAATTGCGTGAATCTCTGTCTGAAGTACTGATGTATTTTTGTCTATTAGCTATCAAAAGCGAGTATCTGTGTTTTTGTAGGGTATTCCAGCCTCAGTGCTATCTGCAGTTACGCATCTGTATATCAGTATACTTTACTTTAAATTCTTATGGTGATTTCCATTCTGTTAAGTATCCAAACCTCGAATAAAGTGTTGAAGAAGTATCGCTTAGATATTTGATCTAATACTAATCTATTCTCATGGCCTGGTGTAATATTACATTTTTCCGGAGCGTTTTTTATTCTGTAAACACCTAATTTTGCCGGTATCACATAATGATGTGGTAAGCCTATTAGTTTATTCATAGAAGCTGCTAAAGTTGTTTTATTGCCTCTATTATTCTAAGAGAGACAAGTACCTTGCTTAGGAGTCTCGTTATTGTTAATTTTTTCTGTCTTAGGTCAAAACTGCATATGCCATTAGTGGATACTTTATATCGCCAATATATCTTGTTTGGTTTTAAGTACCATCAATAGTCTAGTTTCGCTTTCTTTGTAGTTCGTTCCCGATGATGATTTCAGGCTCTTTGTATATATACAAAAACCACGTTACTTCTCAGTATGCTACATAAAATATCAGATCATCTTCGTAAAATTATTAGATAAAAACTGTTCATGCCCGATGATTTGTATAGTTCAAATGAGTTGATTGCCCACTTGTCACAGTCCACCATTTATTTGGCTCCTTTCCAGTCTTCATTGTTGGCCCTTTAACGAGGTTTATGTTCTTTTAAATTCAATTTAGCCAATTTATGCAGCATGTACTATAGTTTGTGCACCAGCGAAGTAAACTCTAAACCTTCTCTCATGACTTTCCGTAAGGTTTTGTCGTAAGTATATTGCTCCCATTTCCCTGTTACTTGGGGTGTTATTAAACTTTTATCTCACTTGTTTCCTTAGTTTTTAGTTCTTCCAAGATATTTGCTATTTAGTTTTAAGATACAAGTATTAATAAATGCATAACGGATTAGCGTATAGCATTTTTCGGTATGTTGTTGTCTTATCCTCGGAAGGTAAAATTTTATATTTATATGGTCTATTTTAGGATCCTCTTAATCATCAATTCAACATTTACATCTACGAAGGACAGCATGTTCCCTCGTCGTAGGAACTATCTTAAGCTTTATCACTCTAGGGAAACATCAGATTTTGATAAGACTCTTTGGTAATATTTATCCTCATCAAATACGTACCTTTCTGTTATGAGTATGTTGAGGCTATTGTTACTAAGGTATGTTTGGTGCCAGCATTTATTTTGTCTAAATTGTTTGCCATGATGAATTGTAGTAAATAAAGACTCACCTTTTTCGTAGCCATATGGTGCTGGAGGTGAATTTGTATTGTCCGGATCTGTTTCATCAGGTCGCCTTAATAAGGGTATAAATTTCACTTTTCCAGGCTAATCTAATAATAAATCTGGAATTGTAATCTTTCAAGCGCTTCGTCAAGTGAAAAGTTGCTGTTCCTTCTTATCAGCAGCCAGTGCTGGAGCTATATCAGTACTTTTGTTTTTCATGCTTCAGATTCATGCAAGAATGAAGGGCAGCCACCCTTGATCGCATTGAAGAATCCTAGGATTTAAATTGCTCGAAATCCGCTGCTTTTCAGCACCGAATTTTAAACCAGACCAAATTAATAATTAAATATTCCAAAGAGAAAAAATAAAGTGTTAAATAGGTGCTTGTGACGCTGCTGGTCAATTTCAGGCATTGTTAACAAAGTTAGTATTCAGTTATTAAATAAGAGATTAAAACCAGTTATACTTCGTTCTCTCAATGGACTTTACGGGTACAAGTTGTAATTAAAACAAGTGGAATTTAAAAGATAACATATTAGCCATGTACAGATGTAATTATCGCTTCTGAAAAAAGAAATGGCTACCAAGACGAAAGAAGTTACTGAGATTAATTATGCTGACATAACAATATCGTAGAAAATTTAATTCAATTATTTTTAAAAGAATATATAAAAAAAGTCTTAATATCTTAGTTTTTTTTTATACCGGTTGAGGTATGGAGATAATATAAATAAAGTAATAATGGATTATTCGAATAGGATATAATTATAGAAGAGTGAATCAATCTCTCAGCCATCTTAAAAATTGTGAAATTAAATAAAAACGAATGTATAGAAGGTTGTGGGATAATTATTTGATTTTCTTTCATAATAAAATTTTTTATAATTTTACCGAATTTAAATTAAAAATATATTCCTAAAATCTTCAAAAAAATTTCAAAAAATTTTAAAATATTTCAAAAAAATTGCGAAAAATTTCAAAAAATTTAAAAAAATTTCAAAAAATTTCAAAAAATTTCAAAAAATTTCAAAAAATTTCAAAAAATTTCAAAAAATTTCATAAAATTTCATAAAATTTCATAAAATTTCATAAAATTTCATAAAATTTCATAAAATTTCAAGAAATTTCAAAAAATTTCAAAAATATTAAAAAAAAAAATTCCAAAAAAATTCAAAACAAATTCAAAACAAATTTAAAATAATTTTGAAAAGAAGTTCAAAAAATAACTTACTAATCGATAAATATTGCTTCGATTCTTTCTTCTTGCTCCCTCTCTTCTTCTTTCTGCTCTAACTCCTGACTTTATGTACCTTCTATTCTCCTGCCTTATCTCCTTTTGCTGTTTTCCTCTACTTTCTTCTATTACTCCTCCTTCTGACGAACTCTCATTCCTGCAAGTTCTCCTTCCTATTCCATTCACACTTATCTTTAATTTAAATAAAACTTGCTTCATCTTTCTTTTTTATTCTTTAAATCGTCAACTTTAATAACTATCTATCTTAACTTCAACATAATATTTTCTGACTTCTTTTTTATATTCTCAACTGACAATTATAAAACTCTCTGTCAATCTTCCCAAAATATACCTGACAACCCACTACCATCGGGGTCACAAACCTAAGGCAAATACGAATAACTTATTGACGCCATCGATACAGAACGGAAAAGATAAGAATATGTCAAATGACGGAATCGTGGCAACATATCTTTTTAAATATATGACTGTTCTTTTGAGTATTCTCTATCTGTATCTCTGTCCTTACTAATACCTTTATTACTTTAATATTAAAATGAAAAGTTGGGCTTACACGAAGACAAGTGATACTCTCACAGTCATTAGATTGTGAGAACAAGAATATCACTGAAAGAAGACACTGTAGATTTCAGATATCCGATACTTCACTGGGGAAAATATCCTGAACACGAGAAAGCGTATCATGCTGGAGTGTAGGTTTTCTTGGGAGTAATTATAGAACGGTTCTGGATTCTGAAGGCTCGTCGTAGTATCAAAACTGGTGTTTTAATGGTGTTATTTACAACATATTGTCCACTAAAATAAAAGAAACTGCACCAGTTTCCCTTCTTGTTGACAGAGTTACAGATGCTGCCGCTTTCGAAGTGATTGGAGTAGATCTTGCTGGTCCAATTTATCTTAAAACGGGACAGAAGGTTTGGGTAGAATTATATACCTATGCTGCTGATAGAGCTGTCCATTTATAATTACTATCGTCACTTTCTACAAAAGTTTTTATTGAACATTTTTTTTTTTTTCATGAAATTTATTTTATTTTCCTAATACCCTGCTATAGGAGTTATCCTTCTCTTTAGGGTGGTTTGCCCTGATTACAATAGGTAAAACCTAGCTATGATACCTAAATGTTGTCGTGTGCGCGTGTGGATCCTGTGTGGCAGGTTGTATTCCCGAATAGAATCGCCAATTTTGCTATTTCCAACCTCATATATGGACATATCCATAGTATACGGTGGGAAATATGATTTAAGGAAACCACGAAAACCTAAATCACGATACTGTAAAAAATATTATGATTTCTAAATATATGACTAGGAATTGTTTTATCTAATGCATAGGGTGGCTGAGTCCAGCAGATCCTGGAGTTCAGCGATGAGGGGGAGGTCTCGGGTGTCTGAAAATATATTCAATAATTTAGTGCAATAAATTATATTGAAGTTCAACCCAGCCTCTGCCGCATGGTGGGGTGGTTGATGGTGCGTATCAGAGGTGCGTGGAGGATTTCAAACTATTGACACCAGCAATATTTATACAGGATATTAAAAAGACAGGTGTACCTGACTATGAAAAGGTGAATGCGACTTATTTTTCTAAGGGGACCAATTTATCGAAGAATTTTGATAGGGGAAGGTAGAAGAGTTCTCGTAGAGAATGATCTCATTTAACGTTTATTCGCTCAGTGTGAAATCATGGTAGGGGAAGCAAAAGCGATACTAGCGCTAGCTGCGGATAATTCGTGCATTTTAGGGTGATATTTTGTAATTTTGGCTTATCAAATACACGTATAAATTTTACTTTCTATTAAAAAAAATAGGTAAAAACAATACAATAAGCAATCGGAGTTGCTGTGTTAAAAATGGTAAAAATACTATCAGAAAAACAGTGTAAATTATAAAAATGTTCTGTAGCAAAGTGGAAATTATATCAAAGAAATAAATGGATACAATAAGAAGAAAAATTATCTTTATTTTTGTAATTATAACAGTAAAGGTACCATTTCGGTAGGCGCGACAGACGACCGCCAACGCGACATACGACCGCCGACGCGATCGTGAAGTGTCGCTTCACATCTAAAATACATACAATTATATGAAACACATTTCGCACGGCGAGACACTTCCTGGAGACACTTCTGAATCTGACTCGGGGCAAAGGTTTGCTGCCTGTCGCACTCGAGGTCACTGTCCTCGAGCATCCCTTCATCGCTTGGAGGTGAATAGGTTGAAAATTTCTTTCGATCTAGGCAGTGTTGCCCGATTTTGGAACAGTATGGGTGAAAAAAAAAATCCGTAGATCTGAACAGTAGATTTTAATACAGGGGGAAATAATTGAAATTTGCAGTGTAGTAAATAAAAAAACAAATATATAAGAAACGAAAAATAAACTTTTTTCGACCCAAATTAGAAGGTAAACAAAGAATAAACACAAATAATAACATTTTTAATATATACTTAACGTACGGAAACAAAAAAAAAATGAAAAATAATAGGTACCTACTTCTTTTAGATCAGTCTGAATCAGATAATTCAAAATCGTAGTGTGCATGTTCTTTTTATGATGCCCTATTAATTCTTTGTTTCATTTTAAATAAAAACAATGATTATCTTGATGTTTTTTTTTTATGGAGCCAACCTAGAGAAAATATTCTTTAACCATTTGCTGAAGAATGAGGCAAACTTAATAAATTAAGAACAAAATTTGCTAGAGACAAAAACAGTGGATCTACGTGAAAACAGTAGGTCTGGAAACACTGATCGTTCCCTCGAATGGTTATCCTGTAACTGTCGCGCGACACTTCTCAAGCTTGCGAAATGCACCAAGCGTAACATTTATGCATCTGTCGTCCTACTCGACCTTGGGGTCGCATCAGTGGTCGCTTGTCTCTTGACGCGCCTACCCAAATGGTACCTTAATACTGAAAATAGTAGACATCAGAAACTTGAAAGGTTTTAAATAAACAATAAATTACCATTTTACGATGTTCTTAAACATCCCTTTAATCTTAAATGTACAGCAAGAACTAGATTTCTGCCTCTGATTATTGTATGTGGCCGAAATGCAATTTTGTGACTTACCGATAAGAAACCAGTTTTATTCATTCATTTTATGTTTTCTTTCGAACAAAAATGAAAATATAAATAACGATCCTTCTGTTTACATTTTATCTTCACGCTAATATTTAAAAGTATTTTAACATAATAGGTTAAATCTTCAAAGACAACTTATTAGACTTAGGCAACTTCTCATCCCGTAAATATTGTTGCCTGCCTATATTTTGTTATTAATTTTTATTGATTGTACTTATTTTTTTTAGTTTAACGATAGAAATATATAATAAAAATAAATTAATGTTTTACTTGTTTTACAAATCCATATACTTTTATTAAAACTAACATATCGTCGGCTGGACTGCAAAACCTCGTATCTGCGTTTCCAATAATTTTACAAGAGAGGGTAAAACCTGTCTGAAAGAATAAATTATCGATTTTAATGTTATTCTTTTGTTTATTAAAACTCAAAATACATTCCCTTCTTGGATATTAACATTGAACATACAAAAATAAAAAACTTTCTAACATTTTTCACATACGAGCTATTGAACTACACAAATAAGTCAAAAATATCATATACGAGGTTTTGCAGTCCAGCCGACGATATATACTTTTTAATTACGAATTCTAGTAAAAATTGTATTGTCAGTATACGCAAAAATAGTCCATTAGTACATAAATGCATTGGCGCTGCTGTCACGCACGGAGCAACTATTGGCATTACTTACGAATTACTTACAGGAACTGACGGCAAAGTGAGGTTGGTTTGTAAAACTAAATCAGGACAACTGTTAAAAACCGTTTAGAAAATTTTCCCTTATCGAAATTGTTTTCACGAACAATAGTGTTTTTGTAAAACACCCAATCGATACAAATACTGTTATAAAGACTAGTTAGCGGTAGAGTTACAGTAAAACCTACGAGATGTACTTTTCTAGTTTTAATTTGTTTTGTTTGTACAACACCAAATTGCAATTTTAGTAGTATTTTTAAAAAATTGCTAGGTGGAAGAATGTTCCGAATCAGATGTGTATTATATGTTGTAGTTTTGTTCGACCATCTATATTTATATTGTTTTAATCAAGTAATTTTAAATAACAAATTACTCGTATTATTGTGCCAAATAAACTAAGGCAAATAGATTTTTAATTTTTTTTATTGATGTTTTCCACAGATGATATTTCTTGTACTTTTCATCAGATTCGGACAATTGCATTTGTGAAATTTTAAAATTGACTACCTTCGAAATCAAAAACCAGATATAAAGTGATTTATTAAAAATTTATATTTAATGGTGCAAAAAAGGAAAAGTGAAAAATTATTCAGAAAATTGCTTTTTGGCTTATTTTCCATAAAATAAATATTTGTGGACAGCTTACATGTGAAATCTTGTTTAAATATTGACATTTTTTTCTAAAGAGAGACAGAGAATCTGTCTCGGAAGAAATCAAAAATACTTAAAATGGAACAGATAATTTTTGCAATGCCCGGAGGGTCAGTGATTTTTGCAATTTTCCTAGTTAATTTGATCAGAAAGCAGTGTTTCCTGATTGACCATTACATGCAAGAAACATGACATTTTAAGCGATGATTTCAAAAATCAGATACAGCATCAACATCATTATCATCATCATCTCTGTTTCTAATTTTTTATTTGATAATTCCGATTTCGTTAAATAATAAAACATGGTAAACTCTAAATAATAAAAAGTTGATAAACGATAAGCAATTTTAACAAAATTGGGATATATATGTTCATTTTTACAATAGTAATTTATTTAGGAAAAAATAATAGATAAATCATATTTTAGCACTTGTGCTATAAAGTTATGGTCTGTCACATAATGTGCAAACTTCAAGGAAGGGATTTTTCTTCAGGTATAACGGTACCTTTAAATATTCAATATCACTGCCTCGTAAAAGATTCGAAATGTAATGATCTAACCTTTGAACTGTCGCTGCTTGTACCGTACTTAGCGATTAGAATATGCCTATTAACATGTTAACGTTATTATCTAAGCTACATAACGTATTTTCTGCATATAAATTATATTCGTTTATAAATTGTTTTAAGATAGATTTTTAAGGAATATTTAATACTATAAAATTTAATTTTTTTAACGTATTCCCCTCTTAAAAGTGCAACACGTAAACTTGCATAATTATTGTGTGTTTAATATAATAATATTATTCATATTATGTTCAGTTTTTACCAGCAATATGCTCCATTAAACTTTAGTACAAAGTAAAGAATTTAAGTATGTTTGTTTTAATACTACTATAATGAATAAATTTAAATGGCATTTGTTTGGAATGAAACTACCCAAATTATCTGAATAAACACTGTTTCCAAATACTTATACTAGGTATTAGGAATGTGTCTTGAGGGAGGAAGTTTTTAATTTTTTTAAAATTTTATAAATAGTATAGAAGATTCCTTCAATATATTCATTATGTAACTGTTGTTGGCTACTCCTTTGAGTTTTACAAAATCAATGCCGATGTACATCAAGCTTCAGCATCGGCCATGAATTCATATTATATATAGATCAACGATTTTCGATGTATTAAGATTATTACTATTTCAAAGCTTCAAACAGATCGAATAATTATGTATGATAAGTTATCCATTGAAAAAATGTGGTATATTCCATGAAGGAGGGAGAGGGAAACTCATAGTCTTTACTACAGTGGAAATAATTATGATTTATAGTTTAGGGCAACAATTTTTGACCAATAGCAATCGTCAATCAAACATTATTGAGGATAAGGAATCTAAAAATATTTATCTACATTCTATAGTTAACACAATAATGGGGTGATGCGGGAAGCGAGTGTGGGTTATGTTGATTAGTAGAAGGATAACCGAGAAGGGGCTTAAATCAACAACGTCGGTGGAAGCCAGTCTAAGCAGGGCAATGTAGTACGATGTTTATTAGAAAACTTCATCTAAAATAGCTTCAAAGTAGTCAAAAGGAGGAAGTCTGTCCAAAGAGTTATATCTGTAGTAACCCTTATAACTGCACATTGGAAGGTGAAATGTATATTCATCAGAAAGCATTCAGCGGGAAACTTAGAAAGGACGATGCGCAGTCGAAATCATTCGTGAGAGATTCCAGGACGAGAGACAGATCTGTACCAATAGGTGTCGGAAGTCACTTCTTCGGGGTCCACGTATCCACGAGATAAAACACCCCTAGCCTCATGCATGATAAGTCAATAATGGTCTAAAAATCTTGGGAATGTTCTCACCAGAAAGCCAAGCAGAAACAACGGTATCGCACTTGTAGGAAGCAGAATTATTAAAAATTTTAACGATATCTGTAAATATGTCGAGCGCTATTGAAAGTTGACCTCTAAACAATACATTATTATTTTTTCTACTGTGGTAAATACTTTGAGTTTCCTTCCCTTCTTTTTAAATTTTCTTTGATTCCTATTATTAGATCATATTGGATCATATTGGTTACAAAATAAAATTTATAATAGTGATTAGTAGCTATGAACATTTTAACAATTTAAACTCTCATATTCTCTTTTTTGCAGTGATGTCAAACCACACCATGGCATATAGTGGCATGGTGACAAAATTTTCTTTAAAACCATGAAACATCTTAAACTTATTACATTGCACAATGAAACCAGAACTAGAATAATATCAATGAAACCAATTCTGGAACTCTTTTGACAAATCGTTTAAATTGATTAGTGTATTCGGATTATTTTGGTTGGACCATTGTCCAATTAAAATAATTGGTGGTTAAAGCAAGAATATTCTAATATATTCAATATATTATCCCATGGTATATATTATCCCATGGTATATATTATCCCATGGTATATATTATCCTATGTTTTGTACTTAAACCAAATAAAACCATAGATGTCCGATCGTCCCATCTCATTAATGTCATGTGTTTCTAAAACCTTCAAGAAGATGATAAAATTTAGGATAAAACATTTTGTTGAAAGAAAGTCTCATTTGCCCAGGACGGATTTCGTAGGGGTCAAGACATAATAGCTTTTTTAAAAATAAGTATAGTATGTTATGTTTATTCATAGCATTCATAATATGCGGTTATGATGTGGTTGATCTAGGTATTTTTCAATATATGATGGACAAAATTGGCATCAATAAGAACACTGGGAAACAAAATTAAAAAAACATCTGCAGTTTCGGAAATATTAGCGAACTCCAAATGTATCTTTGGCTGTTGATCATTAATATAGGTAATGTACTCTAGGATTGGCTCACCATGTTAAGAGGTTTTCAATGTTTTTAGAATAGAACCTATAAGCAGTAATAGCCAATAGAGGTGGAATTACATGCTATTAATATTTTTTTCTGTTTGATAATTATCTGTTTTGTTACATTATTAGAGAAAAGTTGTCTGTAAATTCTAATTAAAACATTTTTGCAGTTAAACAAATGTGTTTCAATTCTGAAAGACATGGGAGTAAATGTACATTATACAATTGTTTTAACTCTTTTAACTCTTTTCGATCAGTTTATACAGATGACATATGTTTTTATACTATTCAACATTCATATTAACGTTCTATAAAATATTTAAAATATATATTTCATTGGAGAAATCAGCTATCATGTGCCTTAGATTATATTTAGATTTAATTAGGACTGTAGGCCATTTGGCTTCCCCCACCTCGACCCTTTCAGATCTATTATGGATATCCTTTAATTGTTGTTTGTAGTTCTTTGTCTAGTTCGGTCTTTTGTAGTAGACTAGGAAGCAGTTCTTCGACGTAGCTAGTTGCGCTTAGATTTTCTTCTCCATGTAAAAGGAACCTCAGTTTTGATAGACCTTCGCAGTAGCACAGTACGTGTGCTGCAGTTTGCTTCATTTCCTGACAGAATCGGAATAAGCTATCTTCTGTCAGACCAATGTTATACATATGTTTAAGCCTACAATGCCCTATTAATGGACCTACTAGTAGTTTAGTATTTTTCCTGTTATGGCTTATGAGATTCTCGGTGAGTTTAGACGATAGTCCTTTTAAGAATTCTTTGGCCTGTCTCTGTCCTGGCGAATTTTTCTGAGATTCCTGAGATTTTATAAACATTAACTGCTTCGTGCATATTCTGATAGTTGTCTTTGTGACACCATAGAAAGGTTCTGGGCCAATAAGGACTTTTGAGGCTTTTTCTCGGGCTAGTAAATCAGCCTCTTCGGTGCTCTATGTTCTCTGGTGCCTGGTACCCAGACTAAGGTTAGTCTGTTTAGTCTGGTTAGTCTGTTAGTATGTTAGTCTATTTTGATAATACAGCTCATTTGGTGAATACAAATACCTTAGTTTGATTACATAATCATATGCGTAAAGCAAAAGTGTGACTCCTACGTATAGAATCTAAAAATAAATGAAGTGCAGATCCAATATCGCTCTCACATATTATAAAGCTTATCTTATTCTTTACTGAATTATGGATGTACTCTTTAAAGCCATAAAAATATGTTATGGAGCTATGATATCGTCACCTAATAATTTTCTGGCACAATTTACAGGATATTTTTGTTAGCAAACGTCTTACAGCGTCTTTTAAATATTTACCACCAATTCAGGAATGGTGGAAAATTCTATGTCACTCTGAAAAATATATTATAAAAAATATAGATATGTTTTAGGACAGCAGCTATCGTGAATATTATGGTAAACAATGTATCTACTCCTAACTTTGCCCATGTTGCTCGCTAAAGCTGTGATACTTAAATACATTTCTCTTAACTTGACCAATAAATATTGGATAAATAATTTATTTGTAAAAAAAAAACAAATTTTGATCAGTGATAATGCCTATATTTTCTGGAATCTCGATCTCTAGTAATTCAAACAATTTAATAAATTCTTAATTTCTTGTCATTTACAAATACGTTACAAATTGAGTATATGTCGCGTAAAGTCTTGAATCAAATCATGCCTCGTACATTCCTTATTTGATCTTCTGCATGATGAATGCTTCTGTCAGTCACATAATTATACACATAAGAGCAAACTGAGATCCAACAAATCCTTGTAAATATAAACCCGTTTGTCATATATCAACGTTTTTAGCGTAACAAGCAAAGACATAAAAGCACCATTTAATGGTTCGGCTCGATGCTTTCGAAACCAGAATCGAACTTTTGACATAATACTGACATTCATTGGCGTAGCCTGGTCTTAATAGGGTATTTCGACATTTGTGTGTTAAGTAATTTTTTTTAACAAGGTTTGTAATAAGTTAGGTTATTAGGAATAAATAACAATAGGCAATTAAATTTAGAAACGAAAGAAATTTTAGTCAACAAAATTATTAAATACACAGTTTGAATAGAACACAAAAAATATGTTCGATAGCCAAGCACCCATTAAAGCTGTAAGCTTTTAGTAATAGGCTCAAAAATAGTCTGGATATGTCTAAAAAAACTGAATGAGGTAGGCGAGAAAGATATGTAGTGGATTTACTATAAAATTCAATACACTTTATGGATCACTTAAAGTCACAGCCTTGCAGTGTTGTCTAATCTTCAAAATAGTCGAAGATTACATTTTATATATACAGATGTTGTAGAGAGGTATTTGAAGATTTGAGAACGAGCCTGAAACGACGCCTGGCCCGAATTAATACATAAAATTTCTGTCTAGGAATCTCGACAGTCATTGTCGTCATGGTCTAGCGGTAAGGGCATTTGTCAAGAGAACAAAGATGACTGTGTTCGAATCCCGCGACGTCAGGTTTTTTTCAAATCTCCAAGTATTTGTTTTCATTTTTGGGGTTCGGGGATGGTCTTATTAATTCGTAAGAGAATTTTGAGATTTTTTTCCGAATTCTCAAAATTGTTCTACAATTTATTTCAGATATTTCTGACTTTTCGGATTTCGATTTCCAATCTACGATGTATTAAATTCACAATTTTTAATTAATTTTAAATGTACCCTGGATTCAATATAAAATTAAATGCACGCCATTGATGATGATGATGATAATGATGAATTTATAGTTTTCAGAAAACACTGAAATTAGTAGGAATACATTTTGCACAAGAGGTTTAATAAGGCGAGATAAAGGTTGTGGAGTACCTAGATTAAAGATGAAAATCAAACAAAATTTTATTTAGGCTTGATGTAATTGCAATTAAAGAGGTAACAATAATTAGACGAGTTAAATAATAAAATTAAAAACATGAAAGTTTAAAACCTAAATAAAATTTAAAGGCTTAAAATGTTTTTTTACTTCAATCAGAACAATTTATAATTAAAGTCAGAATCACCTTTGTTTTTTATTTTGTTTAGTGTGATGGTAATAAATTTATTTTTTCTAGTTGTGACACTTTTGTTATATAACTTTGCTGGTATATTTTCTAATAGAAAGGGACGCAATATTTTTAGTGGCCCACGGGAACCGAATCTCTTAGGAGGACCGTGCGAATAGCACTGGTAGCCAGTATTCTTGTGTCGCTGAATGTCTTTGTCCTAAGGCGCTTTTTTGGTGGGAACATAGGAACTTTGCTGAATGTAATGATATAAAACTAGCAGTCGATAGATCAAGGTTAAATGTTGCTGCTATCAGCTGGAAGAAAATAATTGTGACGAAAGCCTAATTTATTTATTTAAAAACACACTATTTACAATTTATTTCAGACGTACTATTTAATTTATATTATACTTAGACACTAACTAACAATTCTAATTTATTTCTTACACTTTTACTTTTCAATACAATGTTCTTCATTAAATTGTCTATAATCAACTGAACTGGGCGCCGATACGTCGGCTATTTATATTAATCCAACTTCGCTACTGGAAGACACGAGAGGCTCTCCAACATTCCATTTGTATGACTAAACGGCATTCCCCGCCGTTCCAGCTGTTTCTAGTACATCAGCGGCAGGCATTCCGTCGTATTCTTGTATATTCGAGACGCGGGCCGGCTGTTTCCACACGTCAGCGTTGCTTCGATCACGAGTCGGTTGCCATGTGAAGGTTGCGTGCGTACTCAGGGTCGGATTAGGAATTTCATGACATAATTATATTAATTTGATGTTGATACACGTTATATGATATGAAAAAAAATGCACAATAAACGAACACCACTATTAAATACACAAGAAATTTGTCCTTAAAAAAACAGTTTCTTAATAATTTACTCTCAAGTACAAATAATTTGTTCGAACGATGCAAAACACAGAACGCTTAACAAGTATGCTTAAATTGACTGTTCATCAATATAAAATTTACTATATTTATTAAATTTAATATTAATGTTTAGGGATGTCGACTAAACAAAAACCTAAAACCGGTGGTGAGGAAATGCGCAGTTGCCTCTTATATTTAGATTAACTCTTAACATAATATCTCAATCTAAACTAAAGTGAAATGAAACTATCTATAACTTGGTAACTAGGCATTTTCTCACTACGGAATTTGTTTAGTCGTTAACATGACAAGCGTTTCCATAGCAACAATTTCTCCATAATATCACGCTACGCTCCTCCCTCCCACCTTCAAACCACTACAGAGGAGTGCGAGTGAATTGAACGCGCCTGGCCAGGGTGCCTTTTTTTCCACTCACACAAGATCACGCTACGCTCCTCCAACCCACATCCTAACTAGTACAGAGGAGGGCGAGCGTAGCGAGCACGCCCGTCCGACGTTTCGAAATTCGCGCGAATTTGATTCATAAAATTTTATTTAAAATTGTTTTGCAAACGTATCAGGAATCTAAATATTAGTATGTTACGTTACTTTTTGTACACTCTGTATATAAATTTCGACTTATACCTTAACATTCCAAATTTCTCAATATTTCTTAATTAAAAAGAATGTTTAGATAACATGGCCATAGTATTTAAATGCATTACCTACTACTTGCCCATTTATTTACTCCTATAATTTTTAAATGTGTTTAATTATCACTCCGGGTCAAAATGATCTTTTGAATTTAAAAATGTTTGAACGTGGTAATTTATAAAAGGCTGTATCGATATACGTTTTAAATGGGATTATTTCAAAGTATTCACCGAGTGACGTCACAGTTAACCCAACAAATTGAACTAATTCAGCTATGCTTTTGTTGATAGTAGTCTTTAAATTTGGCTAGCTGGCGTCATTTTGTCAACCAAATAAATTCACTTGTTTTAAATTTTTGGATAATACAAAGTAATAATAAAATTATGTTTATAAGTGTCGAAAAGTACTTTGTTTATTACTCTATAGATGATGTAATATTAATATTTAACCATTATGTACTACAAGAATTCAATCAAAATGGATAAATAAATCGTCAGATGTGACTGGAAATAAATTATAGAAGTGATTTTTAAAGTGTATGGAAATGTTATGTCAAAAATAAGGTATTTTTTTAAATTTCTTTTTCATTGATTTTAATTAGACCCTTGGCAACATCGCTCATATTTAAATTGACAGGGCATGACAGATATAATTCTAAATTCTAATGAATAAATACATAAATGATCACTTAATGATCCTCACATGCCTTTAATATGTAATTTAACTCTTACCGCCAAAGTGGCACAAAAACTAGACCACCAAAATTTTTACCCAACCGATGTGGTGGAATACAGTGAGCATCATAAGTCTTACCCCCCTAACTAACTCGTTACTAGAGTCTTGTTAGGAAAATCGTCGAGACACTTCGATTTTTGATTTCTACAATGTACATTTTTGTATGAATAGTTTACCCTTAATTTCATCCCTTATTGGAGGGGAGCAACCCTTTCGAAAAATTTAAATAACATGGGGTGGTGAGTGATAGCTCATTTGAAAGGGGATTTTATTCTCTATTCAACCGTGCAAAAAATTTTGAAATTTGCTTCATTAACTCTTGACTAATTCTAACACTACTGTTTTTAAACTATCAGAACGATAAATGCACTGCCCAAAGAATTGGTATTAATAAATTTATCAAAATGAAAAAAGATGTTGCCGCTTTTTTGAAACCATTTTAAATTTTTATACGTAGGTAGGCCTAAGCAACAATGTGTGCAAATATTTTTACATGAACAGATCTAAGGGAGCAAAGGGATCATATAATTTTACATGGATATATTTAAAAGAGACCAAATATTTTTAGATAAATAGGCGAAGTAAGGAGCCCAAACACGAGCAGGTTTAAGAGGTAAAGGGGCCAATTATTATTGGATAAATTGCTCGAACAAGTTTGTAAACAATAATCAAAAGTCGATATAGAATGGTTTTAAAAATCAAGGTTTGTCAAAATCATCACATGGTTTGACCTAAGTAATGCCAATGCTTCACAAACCAGAAAATTCAACGTCTTAATACTACTGTTGGCTTTCGGTCTTTCGTTCCAAGTTAAATTATTTTTTCGTTTATTTTATGCTACGAGTTTACCCTTATGGGCCTCAGTCTCAAAAAGGTGGAAACCACCATTTTAGCATCTCTCGAATTTTATTTTACTTTGTTTCTTGTGGGAGGACACATTTTATCGCTACGCCACTGGCTTTTAGACTAGTATGTTTGACTCTAGTATTATGCCAAAGAGAGTTTATTATATTAGGATTATTGTCTTTCTAGATAGTTTTATTAGCGCAGTTCCTTCTGTTTTGTTTTGTTGAGATAAACTATACGTACCTACCTAATAATAAATAAATGAAATATAATAAGGGAAACTGATTACTAAAATAAATATCTGCAGTAATTTTCCTGTAATACATAACCTTCGATTTAAGAATAAATTAATAGAGGTGAATCAATATGAATATCCTTTTCATCATTAAAATAAAATCGTGCATTTAGCTGTTTCTAACCTAAGTTAATTACTATTAAATATTTCTCTTCAACATCATATATTTCGATTCGGACGTACATGAGTTAATCATTCTGTTTAGATCATTTACTTATCTTCAAGGTAATTAAATATAAAAGTTTAAAATTGAAATTCATGATTTATTAACCGAGGTGTGTTATATTGGAAGGTTTAATTGCGGGTTCAATTAAAAAATTTATATTAGATTTTTAAGAATCACTTGCCGATAAATGTTTCTGGCAAGGTTATTAATATTAATATTTACATTAATTGAATCTTGAATCGAATGAAAGTATCCAGCAATGAACTTGAGTAATAGAAATGCTCGTTTTTTAAAGATCGTGAAGGATTATTATATAATACTAGGAAACTATTTTAAAGATTATTGCAATACTTATTTTTTATACGCGAATGGATGCAGTCAATTAGATTACGTTAATGATTTTGTTGTAAAGTGTTTATTACGATCAATTGTTATTCCACATGTTAAATTTAATAATATATTAAATAATTAAATAAAAAAACGGAAATGGTTTAAGTCAGTTCAAGATCCGAAAATAGGTAAGAAATTAAGGAATATGAAAAAAAAAAACAAAGAAAAATTGAAACAAATTCGCGCGGGATTCTAACCTGCGTTCTCTGTTATTGCGGACCATTTTCTTAATTATATTTATCATAAAAAAAATTGTTAACAATTAATCCAATCTTTAGACAAATCAGACATTATACAAACACCGTCGAGGTATATAATAAAATAATAATAGTTATTTATGTACCAAGTGCGTTATATAGACCCTAACGTCCGGAGGGTAACATTCGGCAAGAGGGCCTTTGGCCCGTGGGATGAATGTTGTCCGATTTTTCACCAAAAAATTATTTTATTATAATAAAAAGTCGATTTTAAAATCGCTACATTGCTCCTAGCATTTTCTTTCCATTTTTCTTCTCATAGTAGGCATGGCATTTGTTGATATTTTGACGTTTGTTGAATATTGCTGTCATCATTATATTTAGTGAATGTCATTGCTGCTTTCTTTGTGTAGTCTTATAAAAATAATGGAAATTAATACGAATTTACCCAAGAATATCATAGAAAATGCAGCCAAAGCTGCGAATAATTTATTGCCAGAGAAATCCAGAATCGTAGGTATACGACAAGGATTATGAAGTATTTAATCAATGGAAGTTGAAAAATAAAATAATTGCCATAGATGAGACCGTGTTATTGGCGTACTTTCAAGAATTGGTATGTTATTTTATTTTTTATTTAGTTTATGTGTTTGATTGATTTTTTTATTTCAATCCGAAAAATGTTTTCCAACGTCATTGTGGATGAAATATTCTATTTTAAAATCTACACTGATAGTCAATGAAAATGCTAATATTTCCCATTTTCCCGGCTAATTAGCCTTTTTCCTGGGAAGATTTAAAAAAGATCCGCTAGGGGCAGCACCGGTGGGGGGTATATATGTTTCGAATTCTCTATTGACAACAACGTCAAACGTACGTTTTATTATTATTAGAATAAATAAATATTGTGATAAATAAAATTTAAAAACAAATTGTCATGTCTACAAAACATTGTGCGTTTGCTAATTGTACGTCTGACAATCGTTACAAGCAAGATGTGTAAAATTTGTGCCTTTTATAAAACCATAAGTTGACAAAAATAAGTGTTTGGTGTGGATATATTTATCACGAAGGGCAGATTTAACAGTTAAAAAAATTAAAAAAAAACATTCCTTTATTTGTACAAGACATTTTATTAATTCAAATGGACCAACAATAGAAAACCCAAATCCATTGCCAGCGACAGTTTCAAAGGTTAGTAATTCTTTATTTAAAGAGGTTATATTTTATATCAGTCTACATATTATCATTATTGATAGTAAATAATAAACTTAAACTTCTTTTTAATTGTGTATGAAATATAAAATTTTGTGGTTTTAATTATCAAACGTAAAAGACAGCAACGATGTATTGAAGAGGACTCCAGCACTGGAACAAATAAACGTCAAAAACTTATCTGTTCTACTGTTACTGATGTTGAATCACTAACTGGACAAATTAGTAATAAAAATGCAAATAGTAATCAAGAATCCCAATTAAATAATTATTTAGCCTCTGATCTTGCACTTTTGCAAATTTCAATTTTGCTCCAGGTACATCATCTTCAGTTAATTCCATTATAAATCTATACATTTGACGTTGTTATCAATAGAAAATTCAAAACATATGTACCCCCCACCGGTGCTGCCCCTAGCGGATATTTTTTAAATCTTCCCAGGAAAAACGCTAATAGCGTTTTTAAAGATGAAATCTAAAGGATATATTCCGAATAATTCCAAGGTTTTGAGAGCAGATCAAGTTCTTACATTTTTCAGTGAAGCTTCGGATGAAATTCATCTATTACATAAAGTAGTTCTAATAATATGTGTTTTTGGAGGACTAAGGAGAGATGTACTTGTGAAAATGACTATAAATGATATTAAAGATAAGGGTAGCTGTTTATTTGTTAAAATACCCGAAACTAAAACTGGTATGTCAAAAGGATTCAGTATTGTGGAGGAAGTAATTCTAGGGGCTTTGAGGCTGATCAGAAAATATATATCCTTAAGACTCAGTGGAGTAAAGGATCTCAGATTTTTCCTTAGGTACCGAAACGGTCAGTGCACTTTCCAACCTGTTGGCAAAAATACCATAGGAAGTATGCCTTCGATGATTGCGAAATACTTAAAATTGGATAATGCAAATAGATACACTGAACATTGTTTTGAGAAGGACTTCGGCAACTCTTTTAACTGAGGCCGGTGCATCGTATAAAACTTTAAAAATGCACGGAAAATGGAAGAGTGCATCTGTACCGGAAGGTTACATAAAACAGCATTTTCTCTAAAAACAAAGTGTCAACAATGATAGCAAATTCGGTTACAGATTCTCATGAATTTGCTAGCGGTTCTCTTATGAAAGAACTTCCAAGTACTAGTGGTCAAGTTTTCTCTTTTAAAGTTTCGACAAAATCCGAAGATTTCCGGTCACATAATTTTTCCAGAAAATTCGAAAATTGCCCTTTTAATTTTAATTAGGTAAGACTTAGTTTGTTGTTGTTTGTTAAGTTGTCGCTTGTACTAGTATGAAAATTTTTCTAACCTTTGGTCTCAAAGTAAAAATTTATCAAAACTAAATTATGAAAATTATATTTCTGGTATAGATCTGAAGGTTTGTGAAAATACAAAACACTTCTGGAACCACATTAATTCTTTGAAACAAGACCATGGTATTCCCAATAGAATATATTATAATGGTACAATTGTTGATAATGGGAAAGACATCAGGAATTTGTTTGCTACGCATTTCTCCAGTGTTTATAAGAAAGATATTGTAGATGAACCAAACCTTCATTATAATGGTTTTAACCAGCCTGACATTCCCTTTATACAGTTTTTCTTAAGTGATTAACTCCCTAAAAGATAAATTGAGTTATGGTCCAGATGGAATCCCTGCTTATTTTTTGAAAAAATGTAAATTCACTCTTTCCAAACCACTACAGTTTTTATTTAATTCCTCTTTGAAATTACAACAGTTTCCTGTAAAATGGCGTGATAGTTTCATTACCCCCATATTTAAAAATGGTCAGAAAGATGACATAGTTAACTATCGCCCTGTAGTTTTACTTTCTGCAATACCTAAATCATTAGAATTATTGTTATATAAACCTTTGTGATGGCATTGCAAAAATATTTTGATTAAACAACAGCATGGGTTTATGGGAGGTAAGTCTACTAATGCAAATTTACTGCTCTACGAACATTATAGCATTTCTGCTTTCGAGAGGAGGTGTCAGGTTGACTCAATTCACACTGATTTCTCGAAGGCATTTAACACGGTGAACTATGATTTGCTTTTAAGGAAACTAGTGAAATTCGGGTTTCCAAACTACTTAGTGAAATGGTTAGAAAGTTACCTGCAATCCAGGGTTCAATATGTCAAAGTTAAAAGTTTTACTTCGATTCCAATAAATGTAAGTTCAGGTGTCCCCCAGGGATCTCATTTGGGACCATTACTATTTAATATATTTATTAACGATGTGGCTTCAGGATTTAAATATTGTAAGTTCCTACTATTCGCCGATGACCTGAAATTATTCATGGAAATCTTAAACTTACCTGACTGTTTGAAGTTACAGGATGATTTAAACTATTTTATTAATTGGGCTTTAAATAATGCCATGTCTTTAAATCCACGTAAATGTTTTTCAATCACCTTCACAAGATCAAAAAACCCTATAAATTTTCTTTATAATATCAATACTACTGTTTTGGAGAAAGTTAGTGAAATCAAGGATCTAGGTGTGATCTTCGATAGTTATTTGACATTTGCCCCACACATAAGATCCATCATTAGTAGAGCTCAGAAAACATTGGGATTTGTGACCAGGAACTCTAGGGAATTCTCTGTGCCTACATTTCAAACCCTTTACTTAACACTAGTGCGCAGCATCCTCTTATATGCTTCACCAGTCTGGTCACCTCATTACTGGACTCATATTTTAAATTTAGAAGCAGTTCAAAATAGGTTTCTAAGAACTTGTCAGTGGAGGTTACATATGCCTTATCTTTCTAAGAGGGAGCTCAATAACCATTTAAACTTATTGTCAGTTGAGAAAACGTTAATTAGTAATGATCTTTTATTTCTTTATAACCTCCTGGAAGGTAATATAGCTTGTCCGGATATGTTGGAGCTAATAAACTTTAGATTAAACAACATAAATATTAGAGAGAAACCATTATTTTCAATTAGCTTCCATCATACGAACTACGGACTCAACAGTCCTTTAACCAGATTTCAAAGGCAAGGAAATGAAATTAACAGACACACTGATCTTTTGGGAGTTTAGCTTTAGCTCTAAGTTTTTTTCCAAGTTTTTTGTGATATTTAAGATATTTAAGTTTTTTTTTCTTTTTTTGTGTGATACTTTAGGTTAGGTTTAAAATATTTACTGATAATAATTATTTTGTAAAAGGAGATTTTCCGTAAAAAAATAAAATTAAAAAAAAATTCCCAAATAAATAATTTCGTTCTAGCTTTTGCTTCATTTCTGCTCGTACAATGATCGGGCGTTATGATCCGCCCGCTCATAACGCCCTAGGGCGCTATGAGTATATTTATAGCAACCGTATATAAGGTAAAATAAACAAATAATATACAAGTGAAAAATAAATGTTATTTTTTGCTTTTCCTAATTTGTGCCTTAATTTCTCCTGTTCGTTGTGTTTCCTTGTATTTTCTTTTTTATCTGTATCTTCTTGACTAATCTCTTAGAGCTAAGGCGAATTCACTCGTTTCAAATAGCTAAAACAAGTTACTATATCAAGTGGCTAAGGTGGCGTTTCACGATGCTAGTAACTTGTACAAGTTACTCAAATCCATTACTGGATTTTAGTACTTGCTTAGTGTAAACAGATATTTTAGTACTAAATTCCAATACTAGTTTTAGTATTGATTTCAGTTGAGTGAATAGAAAGCTCTCTATTTACTTGTGCAAGTGGTTACTTGCACTTCTCTAGCCTTATTACTTGAGTTGTATAAACAGACCTTTTAGCTGTGATTTTAGCATTTGGTAGGAATCAATAATATTTAAAGTTGGCGTTTGTCAAATAATCTATCACATTATTTATTGTTTCGGCCTTTACTTGATGAAAATCCATTTTATCTTGAATGAGTAAAACCAAATTTGGTAGATTTTCACAAAATTTTTATTTTAAAAAATAAAAAATTAAAATTAAAAACACTACACATGACATGTTTCGAAGTACAACTTCTTTTTCAAATGTGACTAATTTACAATTGGGTATCCAATATATATGCGAAATAATTTAACAAAACAAAGTACTTAAGAAAACATCAATAACATAACAAAATAAACTAACTATTTAAAGTAAATAAGGGTACTTAGGTAATTATGATATCAATCAGATAACAATAAGATAGTAACATTACCGGGATTATCTCACAGAAAACTAGGAAAGAGATTTAATAAGGGTGAGTTATTAATATCTAATTGATCATTGAGTAGGTTATCTGAATTTTTAAATCTATTTATTTCAAGTGTTTCTAAATGGTTTAGTTTATTGCCCTTATTTTCTATATGTAAAATTTCAAAGTTGTCTGTAAAAGAATGATTTTCAGCTAAAATATGATTTGAGTGAGTAGAATTATTTTGTTTTTTGTATAGCTATTATAATGTTCGGAATAGCGCTTTTTGAAAGTACGGCCTGTTTGACCAATATATATTGGTCCAATATATCGACAAATTTTAATGTTGTCATTTCATTTCAACTAGACATTTTTGAAACTCGCTACTATTTAAAACAAAAGTTCTCCCTGCAGCTTATGAACTTGACTAAACTGACCTATACTTGTTTATTCGGCGTTTAGATGCTGGAAAACAGAAGTGAAAGAGACAACTTGCTTAAGTAAATAGAAATTTTCGTATTTACTTAACCAAGCAGTTTACTAAATTACATACTTGATCAAGTAGTAAGTCAGGTTATTTACACCGTACAAGTAACTAAATTTAGTTACTTGATTTAGTAACTTGCTTTAACTACTTGACATGTGTAAATTCACCTTTAGTTATAATATATTTTTTAAATCCATTATAAAGGGCGTTTATTAATATTACAGTCTAATCAAAAGTTGATCAATGAGTATTTCTTTTCTAACCCAACTTAAGTAAGTTTGCAATCTTAAAAACTAAAGTTCTACTCGCTAGTATACCTTAGGGTCTGATAACTTAATTACACTAAACTAACGTGTAACACTAAACCGTATAATGCTTGGCTTTGTTATTAACACAACCACTTGACTAACTCAAAAGGTTTCACTTTTTTGAGTGTTCTTGTCAGGTTCGTGTTGTCAAGAAGCTAGATCGCCTCAACGTTCACAAGTTGGTGGAGCCGTTGTATGTGACTCCTAGCGAATCTGGTGATAGTCTGGTCAACAGTGTCCATCTGATGGTCTCACTGAAGGTCGCTGTTTCTAATGTACTAAGAAGCATCGACAATGTTCCTCAATACATTGTTCTGGAATATCTGATTTATTAAAATATTACTGTTGCTAGCACAACCCCAGAGCTAAATGCCATTGGTGCAAATTAGTTTAGGGACTTGTTTATGTAAAAGAATTTCGTTATAAGTAGATAGGCTGGAATGCCTAACAAGAAACCAGTAAATTTTCCTAAATTCTATATCTAATTCCTGTCTTTTCTTTTTAACATGGACCTTCCAGCAAAGTCTTGTGTCTAATGTATTGCCTAGATAATGTGCTGAGTTAACAAGGAATCTGGGCATTATTTATATTAATTGGTATTCGTTTACCATTTTTGTTAGTAAAATTAATATTAACAGATTTGATTCCGTTCTATTTAATACGCTATTCTTTTGGTCTATTTATTTATTTGATTAACTGATGTTTCTAGTTTATTTTCAGCCTCTTTATGATCTTTGGCTATCGTTAGGATAGCAGTATCATTTGCAAATGTATATTGTGTCTTAAATTCTAGTTGGGATATGTCACAAGTGTATAACAGATACAAAGTAAGTTCCAGGACGCTTCGCTGTGGTACTCCTGGTTTAATTTCTTTTAATACAGAGAATGCTTCGTCTTGTTTTACTCTCAATAATCTATCTGAAATGTATGAATCCAGTAGCTCTGAGTATGGCTGCGGAAGTAGCACATTCAGTTTATGTTTTAAGCAATCATTACCATAAAATATAAAACCATACCAGTGTATAGTTAATTTCCCTCATATCTAAGCTGTCTTTGATTTTGCATCTGTTCTGATCACGACATTTATACCCTAACAAATTTTTAATTTATCAAAAGTTTTAATATAATTGCGATATTACTGGTTTTAATCACTTTATTTCAAAAACGAATAATGTAATTTCTAAATAACCACCTGACAAAATTTGATATGCTTATTTAGATTTGACTATCGATATGCAGATCTACAATTTCCAAACACAAATCATTATCTATTAGTCGATTACCGCATCAGCAAGGTCGACATAAATCATAAATGAACTTGCCACGAGAAACCTAGCGAGATATTTTGTTAGATTATTTTATTTTGATTACAAAAGATCCTAATTACCAATGTATTTTTAATTTCTAACTTTAGAGCCCTATAACTCAGTATAAAAGACATATTATATTAAAAAATGTTATAAAGTATTGAGATTATATTTGGTCTGATACAGTGGCGGCTTGTCGTAATTTAAAATGGGTGTTTCCAATTATTTTAGCAATTTTTGTAAGGTCGGTTCAAAACTTTGTACCAGCGCCAATATCTCTGATTTTTTGATTTGGATTTGTATTAAGTGTAGTTACTATTATCAATATTGTTAAAAATTCACTTTTTAACAAAAAAAAGTAATTGACCTGTAGATAAGAGTTGCTTTGGTAACTGTCATAACGGTAAATTATTTTTTTGTGTCAGCAGTATTAGGTAAAAAAAACCACACCAACACCAAAAAAGAAAGCAGTAGTTGCCCTAAATTGTATGCTGACCAGCGAATAAATTGATTTACCACAACCAGTCACAGTTTTAATAAAATCTAAGTTAGCACCCCAAATCACAATTGAGAAGAAACTTTAGAAATTTCCTTCCGTTGTAATTCAAATATATTGTTTATTTTGATAATCGCCCAATCATTTTTAGCAACACAATTTTTACACAAGTATTTAAATTTTTTTATTAATTAGTAGAAATATACTAAAATCTAGAAAAAAATTCTACTAAAACTGGCAGAAATCTACAAAAAAGTAGAAATCTACTAAATGTTGCAACGTTGGACCAAAGCCAAAGTGACCCATAGATTAGGAGAGTGTCAACACAATCATGATTTACATTAAAGAAAATACGTTTATTTGTGTTTGTTTTGTTAAAAAGTGAATATTTTATTTATTGTAATATTTGTTTTGTCTTTAATATGTAAAAAACCATCTATAAACATTATTAGTTATAGACAGCTGACTTTTCTTCATATTTTAAGATTATTTCTGAATTATTATCAGGTTATGCAGAAAGCTTGACATTGATTTTTGTGTAGCAATATTATTATATGAAATTTTATCTACCGTTTTTCAGTTTTTATTGTAAATTTAATTATTTTCACAATTTGTCACACATGTCAAATAAAATAATATATTATTTCTACTCCTATTTTTTATTTTATTTATTAGACATTTATTACCTGTACTTTAATGGCATCCATTAAGATACAGATTTTTATTAAGATACAAGTTTACAGCCAATAGAAATGCAATATCACAACATTTGCTAAAAATCATATATGCCATGAACATCTGACAGTTCTAAAATGAATCAGTTTGACACTTTATTGTCAGATTTTACTTAGTAAAAATCCTGAAAATTATAAAATCGGCAAAAATGTATAGTGACAATAATGAACTAGATAATCTAACTCCACTAGAAATTGTGGAACAGGCCACAAGAGCTACAAATCTGTAGCTTTTGGGAGACATATGATAACTCCAAACACATGATATGCACATGACATAATATTTATGACATAAGATTATATCAAACAAAAATTTTAATAAGGTGTACTTATCGATATTTTATCAAACTATAGCAGATTTAGTAGCAGTGTTGGACTTAACATAGTTAGATCAATTGAAAATTCATAAAATATATTTATATTAGTGAAGTTAACAAAAAATCTATTTTTTTGGAGTTAACATATGTCTCCTAAATGTCACAGAAATAATTTATTATCATCAAAATCCACAAAAGTATGTGAAACATTTTATAGTCAATTCATGGATTGGAGGGACAAGAAAAATGCAAATACATTTTTAGAAAACTGAATTATTGTTTATTTTGATGACTTATCAAGAAAATTCAAATAGATAAGTTTATGGACACATTAGTCAATTTTGAAATCGACTTTATGTATTAATCATCAAGTGGATATATCCAAATATTCAAAATTACATGCCTTGTTGAAAAGAAAATCAAAAACATTTAATACAAATGAAATGAAGCAATTTATTTCAGGAGCCCCAGACGTTAAATATCTGTTTTCTATGTTTGTTTGGGATAAAGGTTTGATTTTTATTTAGTTTTTTCTCTCTATAAGTTTAATAAATTTTGTAAATAAATTACCTATTTTTCTTTATTATAATTCAATGGTCGTAGAAAAAATAGTGTATGCAACTAACATTTAATGAAATATTAAGACACTCGTATTCATTACAACACTAGCCAAGGCTCGTGTCGCAATTACTCGTGTCTTAATAGCTCGTTGCATAATATACTATTTTAAATGCTTTATTGGCAAATAAAACAAGTGAAATAAAATGTTTATTTTATAAGATTAGTCCCATCACAATACATAACATTACACAGGTACACATATAATCAAGGCTAAAACAATACATAATAGACTAAAAAATAGGTACAATAAGACAATGATAAAGTCAAAGTTTTAAAAATAGGTATATCAGTACCTCGAAGGTAAACTGCACTATGTCATTCCAGTCAACTCTTCAGTATTGCAGATTAAATGTTGTTTGGACATTTTTTTATAATATATTAATTTTATTTTGACGAGAAATGCAGTCAACCCCAATTATTGTCACAATATGTATTGTTTACTAATAATCTAATAAGTCTTTTTTTTTAATATATATGAATTGTTGGATTTTGTAATATATTTGCATGGTTTGGTAACAAATTTTCTATGACATAGTGTCATATACCTCCAAAATGCCTCTATAAATAATACCACTAACATGAGAGTTAAAATCATTATGTGCACATGGAGTTGTTTAACTCGTAAGTTTATTGAACATAGTGTTATACTTTTTTGTCAACTTTTAATGTGATATCACTAATACATGGTATAATATACTCCTGAAAAGGTATTGACGAGCTGATTTTAAAAATACACCTTTTATTAAACTGCACTATGTCGACATAGTTTAATTTACCTCCCTGGTACTGATATCGGTAAATATTTCATTTAGTCTTCATGATCTAGGTACATACCTAACATAGACACAACTAGTTAGTTTTTTGAATTAATTTAGGCCACAGCAATATTTATTTTTATATTGTCTTTAAAAAAAATTGTAATGCAAGTTTAGCTTCCACTTTTTTGTAGATGCAAGCAATACCACGAATGAGTAAAATCCTCACCGCTACATCAGTCTGACACTGTTTATCAGTACCTGTAGTATTTATAGATAGGGCATATTTTTATAACTTTAAATTCAAAATAAAACAATTTATTCATATAAAATTGTACTACGGTCAAGAAGACATTGGATCCATTTACGCAGTTTTCTGTTCTTAAAAATCACAAGTTTTTAGTTCACTGTATAGTACTTACAGTTGGGTACGAAACACATGACTATTCAGAAGTATTCATAGACACTGGAACAAAAAACAAAGTATAAAATACAATCGTAATACTAAATTATTCTGTGGTTAAAAGGTAAAAGGACATAAGTCATTTATTGGTAATTATAACAATTCGGTTTGTTAAGAGTTGGAGCGGGACAAATTTTTTCAGGGTTTTAAACTGTCACTTAAGCGTGTTGAATTGTGACTAATCGAAATAAACAAACGCTAAAAGGGTCGTCTAAAGTTTGAAGTATTCGTTTGAATTAACCACCGAGCTAATATCACCAAAAATTGAATTATAACCTTTTACCTTTCGATCACAGTATTATTGTTTAAAATTTGCAAATAAACAAACAACATAACCTCAAAAATAATTTTATGATTAAAATAATAATATGTGTTTTACCTCGGTAACAATCGTTAAATTGACACACATACTTTCGATTTATTAAAGTCGCAGTTTTATTTAAACACAATTAGCATTTTGCGATAATACAAGCGGGCGCATTTTGAATCGTATTTTGATTAATTTGAAGTTAATAATTTTATAATTGAAGATTGACGGAATGAAAATATTTTTATATCATCTAAATCAAGCTATTTTAAATTTATTCTTACGAAACTTTTAGTATCGTCATAGCATGATATGCCCACCTAAAGATAGGATGTTGCGCATCGTGGGCGGTCCTTATTTTGAAATGAAAATCACTCTTTTACTCTGTGAGTGACGTGTGCGCGTGGCAGACGAAAACTGAACACGGGAGCATACAGCCCTGTCGTCATAGCATCTCCTCTTTATTCTATCTCAATGATTGGAAAAGTTCGTATGCCCCACCCTACTTTATGACGTCACGCTTAGTTAGTGTTAGTGTGCGATGCACAAAATAGCGTGGTTTTCAGCATTCACATTGTTTGTTTCACCTGGTCTCACGGATCTGTTGACTTCTCTTTTTAACTATAGGCATTTGCAGAAACCTATGTCACTCTGGTGCTCAATCAGCATTGTGCGCCGACAAAAACGCGACGAGCCAGAGCACAGTGGCGTACGAAAAAATAGAGATTATAATGTATGAAAATAATAAAAATATTAAAATTGAATTTATATTTAACTGGGTGTATTGCACAAATGAACCAATGGAAAAAAACCGCCCCTGGACTCTGATATTCCAGGAAAATAACGTTTCTTCTATTTTGCTATGCAAAATAATTTATTATTACCTCAACTTTTTAACATTTATCTTCAAGTTTCCGAAAATTTAAAAAACTATACATGAACGGATTTAAGGAGAAAAGTGTACAAATATTTTTACATAAATTGTTTATACAATTTGCAAACCCTAATCAAAAAGCAACATCAAATGGTTCTTAATAACAAAAACTAGAAATCTGAATATTCTTGGTGGTTTAGTATAAGCAACGCCAATGCTTTACAATCCTGAAAATCGTTGAATGCGTTCTCAATACTTCTAATCTCAATATCGATAAAGTGGGAACCACCAATTTAGCGTCTCTCGAATGTATTTAATGTTGCTAGTTCAGTTGACTTGTGTAATGACATTTTTACTGATTTACTAGTTTTATGGCCTAATGAAAATTACCAAGAATTGCTGCTCTCTTAACGAAACTCTATTTTTATAACCCACCTTGTATGCAAGAATTGAAAAATAAAACCTACCCTAGTTTTAACAATTTTGAATACGTGTCAAGTTTATTTCCATAGTTTTAAGATTCCGGTAACACTTGTTATCTTTACTGCTAATTTAATATTCCTGTTTATAATTAAATGCAGTAAAAAATAAAAGTAGTGGAGTCTACACCTTACACAACACCAGTAATAATTTTCTGAAAACAATTTAGTTATCAGCAAATTTTGTCGTAAATTTCAATATCTACAAATAACATCAGTAGACGCACGTGTTTATCTGCATTAGTTTTCGTTTAAAAACTGATAACGAATTAATATTTTCTAGATTTGATTACACATTAAACCAGTAATTTTTAAAACCTCGTATGTTATAAATTCTAATTTATGCACCGTATAACGATAACAAGTAATGTAAATTATTTTAGTGAGCTTTTTCATAGTTGGTCTACTTGTGTGTTCTTATTTATTATATTTTTTTATCCTTTCTTTGTAATTGGTAATTAATTATTGAATAAATATTCTTATTCAGCAATACCAACAACTTATGTAGGTACTTTTTTTATAAGTTTTTGAAAAAAATTTCATTATCAAATGCTGAGGATGAAAATATTAAAGGAAATATTAAATGAACATGCAAAGTCAGTAAGAAAAATAGAATGTACATAAAAAAGAAATGGATGCAAAGAGTATAAAAAAAAATGATCTCAAATATTTGATTACCCTATTTGAACATTAAGAAAGTGTAAATTCCCTGAAATGTACCAGTAAACATTGACGTACGTTTTCAAAATAAAATGAATTTAAATAAAACACTATTTTGTAATATTATAAGTACTTAATAATATAGAAAAGATATAGTTTTTATCGCAAAACATTTCTGCGAATTTACTATCTCTTAATATTCATATGAAGATAGCAATATTACACATTTTAAGAAAATTAATTTGATATTACCTAATTTCAAAAATAATTTTTAATAACTCGACTCTGAAATCACTATAACAAAAATAATTTTCTACTTTTTCTGTACATTATTTATTTACTTTTGAAATTTTAAATTGCTTTTTAATTTTAACTTATAAATTAGTCAAAGTAAAAAATTCAAATCTTTGTATTAATTATTTTTAAAAGAGGAGTATTTACTTGGCTTTATAGAGCAGAGCAAGCAAGGGTTTCTTAGTACCCCACTTTTAAAGTGTTTTTTTGACTTTTTCTAAAAGAAAACAATATGTGCATGTAGGTAAAGGTTAAATCTATGAAGAAAATAGGTGCTCCTCTGGTGAAACTTTTTCAAAATTTGATTGTTTTTTTTTCTAAAAAAAAAAAAAAAAATACAAAACGATTTTATTTACCCATTTTCTCAATTTTCTTTTAGAAAAAGTTAAATTGAATTTTAATAAAGTGGTTCCAGAGGAGCATAGATTTAACCTTTACCTACACAAACATAATTTTTGTTTTAAAAATAGTCAAAAACAAACTTTAAAAGTGGGGTACTACGAAACGAAACCCTTATATTGCAGATTTTTCGTCTGGAAAGTGGCGCCTCTGTTAAATTTTTAGGAAATTATTATTTGTTAATGACAACAATTTTACATATTTGTACATCTTATTTTCTGTAATACTAAGATCGACATATATAATTTGCAAGTGTTTCATAGTACACCTATTATTTTACGGATTTTTTATTTTTAAGAAAAATTATGTAAGTACAGGTAAAGGCTGAACCTGTACCTCTCTTGAGTCACTTTTTGAAAATTTAACTCAGTCTATTTTGAAAAAATCTAAATAGATGTTTTTCAAACAAAAAGAAACAAAAATGTTAAAAAGTGCCAAAAGGAAATATATTTAATTTTCGCCTACTGGAGCATTTATTTTTCTTCCAATAAAAATGGGAAAAAAATACTTTAAAAGCTTTTTCGTCTACAGGGCGACAGCAAAAAAATCTAGGTATATATCTTTTTCTACTATTTACAAGTGACAAACAGTAATTGTGATTTGAATTTATTTTTTTATGTCTGCACATTTTGTTATTTTTTATATTCAGTAATTTCGCTCAATTATTTTAAATTAATTTTATCATTTATTTATTAAAAAAATATATCCGATATTAAAAGGTATACAGGAGATATGAATTAGAAATATGTTTAATATCGCAAGGGAATTTTATTTTTTAACAATAATTAATTCCAGTATGTTAACAACTCTTTAATCTATTAATTAATGTATATTTTTCCGTACTAAGTAAATCATTTTTCTTGCTTTTGCGCGTGGCTTTGATCTGTCGCAGTTTTTGATGCGCGTTGCAAAAGAAGATTTTCTAAAAAGTTTGCCAATGTCTATAGATGAGAAGAAAAAAAACGACTGTGACACGAGAGCAAGCTGATTGTGCATTGTGGCACAGTGAAAGACGAAAACGAGTCACTGCTTCAAAATTTGGAGAAATTTGTAAAAAAGGAAACATCTCCTTTAAAAAATCAAAATCTTTTATTTATTGCTAAATCCACCCAATATGCCATGGACCATGAATCCAGAGCAAAATATGATTTGGAAATTTATTATTTGCAAGAAAAAGTTTTTAAATTTTATTGAATCTGAATTTGATTATGTTTCTGCCTGTCCGAATAAAATTAAAAAAAAAAGAATCTATGATAGAGTTAAAATGTCCATTTGAAGCTAGAGTGCTGACTGTAGAAGAAGAAATATGCAGTAGAAAAATTCTTTTTTCGAAAGACAATACTATTAAGGAGAACTACAATTGATATTTTCAAATTCAGGGCTAGCTGCACATAACACAAATGGATTTTTGCATTTTGTGCGTTTGGACTCATTCGAAGAATAAAAGTGGAAAAAAATCCCTAAAATGACAACTTTTGGGAAAAGATGCAAAATAAAATTAAAATTTTTTTTATGCAATATGCCTTGAATTTGTTGACAGTACAGCCAAAAGAGACATGGAAGCTGTTCGGTTTCCTCTTAATAAGTTTAAAATACCTTTTTAAACTTTGTAGTTCTACTTTAGAGGGTTGTAGAGAAAATATTATTGTACAACTCTAGTGGATTGTCGTTTACATTTAAACTTCCTATTTCGTCTTCGTGCGTTATACCCATCATAACCACTTTTGTTATACAAACTACTATTATTTACTGAAAACAGATACAAAATTAGTGTAAAATTAATGTTTATGGAATATTTACGATTCATAAAAAATTTATGCTCTTATGCAAGCGGTACCAGTTCATATATACGTGAAATACTAAGTTTGCATAATAAAAACACGTAAGTAGGTAATTTACTATTTTGTCAAATGTACAAAATTTTAAAAATTGGTAAAAAATTGTAAAAAAATTGTAAAAAAATTTTAAAAAAATTGTAAAAAATTTGTAAAAAAATTGTAAAAAAACTAAAGAAATGTAAAAAATAAAAAAATGTAAAATGTTGAAAAAGTTAAAACTTAAAAAAAAACAAAGAAATGTAAAAAAAGTAAAAAAAATAAAAAAATATAAAAAAACCGTAAAAAATGTAAACAAATTTAAGAAAATATAAGAAAATGTAAAACGAAAGTAAAAGAATTTAAAAAAATGTAAATAAACATGTAAAGTAAACGTAAAATATTATAAAACGAGCAAATGACGTTGACATTATTAAAAAAAAAAGGTTTTGCTATAGAAAGTTTTTAGTAATAATTAGTTACAAATTATTTTATAGAAGAAAACAAGGGCATGTCAGAAGAAACAGACAATGTATATTTATATCGGAAATAAAAAATATATTGTCAGTTTATAGTTATTTGATGTATGAACAGTATAATTTACAAAAAAAAACAACAAAAAAAAACAACAAAAAAAAAAACAACAAAAAAAAACAACAAAAAAAAACAACAACAAAAAAACAACAAAAAAAACAACCCAGTTTTATTATATTCTATAAATATAGGTACCCAATTAGAGAAAAATAGTTTTATTTAACATCACATATACTTGAAATATTTAAATAAATCGTCCAAAAGACCATATCTTAGATTTAGTTTAGTAGCGCACATTTGTAAAGTTGAAAACCCCAGCAAGGGATACTTTTAGAGTATTTCTGAGGTAAAGATAGCACCCTTTACTCAAATATCTTACTCTGAATGCTAAACAAATTTCTTCTTAACTCCAAAAGACCTTTGTTTTCTTCTTTAAAATGGTTTGTAACTATGTAGTTTTTACTAAAAACTACCTGTAGCAAACCCTTTTTTTAATAATGTAGGTTCTTTTTGTATATGCCTTTGATTTTTCTTGCTCTTCTTTGTGTTTATTGCTTGTAAGAAACCATATCTGCTTTTAAATGTAGGTTGGACAAAGTTGAAATTAATTTAACAATAGTGAATGATATTTGCAAAATAATACTCTAAAATCTAATGTATGAACCGCAGCAGAAAATAAGCTCGATTTTTCATTTCGTGACGTCACACCCCTTCCTTAGCAACGGAAAAAAGAGGCCACCATGTTGTCTACGAACCGTGGTAAAGGTGTATATCACCTTTAACTCTCAAGGTTAGAGTATGTACATCAAAATTTTTCATCTGGTCGTCTGTGTGTATGTATGCCGGCACGATAACTCTAGAACGAAAGTTCTGATTGATTTTCTTGAATAATTACTTCTAACTTAGAACCCTATTTATATTCAGAATTTTCGGTTCATTCTAACTAGTTTAATATCAATTTTCTTAAAATCCGCCTACGCATTTCTTATGTGACAATTTTAGAAATTCCAATTATTTCTAACGTCAACATTCCTAACATTCTTTACATTCCATTAATTGCAAACATTCTCTAACGACCTGTCAAACAACAGCTGTTGATAGTAAAGGTGAAATTTTTAAGGCGGGTTGCGACCTTCATACTTGCCATTTTGGAGGGTATTTTTATTCGAAATTAGTAGCCAAGCCTGCCTATTTATGAAAAATATATAAGCAGTTTCTTAAAAATGACTTTTTTATAGTGGTGCTAACTTAAGCGTACTACTATTTCGCTCCTAGCCACAAAACACCATCAAATTTACCGGCTCTCTGTCGCAACCCCATAAAATAATTAATCGGCCCTTAAATGTCAAATTATTTAAAAATGTATTCTTCTTTTGATATTTATTGCAAATAATTTATTGTGTATCTCAATTCAGGCTTTCCATAAATAAAGGTACAGCAAGACAGATAATATAATGTTCTTATACAAAGCAATTTTTATTATATAAAAGAGAGGTAGGATATAATGCTGGTTTTTTTTTTGTAGATAACTTTAATTATACGATTTTGGATTACATATTCAACCAACGAATTGTAAATAATAATTAGTAAACTCCTAGTCATAAATTTCCTCAATTCATAAAATTTAAAAATGAATTTTCTTATCTTGGGATTTTAATGACTTAATGTGATCAACCCATTTCAAATTTTGATCAATTATGATACCGAGGTATTTTGTTGTGTTTTTCATTTTAATTATAAAGTTGTCATTTATCTGTATGTTGAAAGAAGGCCTTTATAAATTACATTACTCTCCATAGATCTACTTTAACAAAAAAATAGTTTTGTGGCTATAAGTTGCTATAACCTATCGTCGCAAAACTATTAATAATTTGTAGTATTAATATAAAATCAAGTAAATGCGGGTAAAACGAGAGGTAATAACAATAAAATAAGGGAAATACTTAAAAAGGGCAGGTTTAAAAAGTATTATCACAAGAAAGTATATCCGTTCTGTTTATTGTTTGAGGTTACTTTTGAATACATTTATTGTTGTTTTTTTTTTAATTTCTGTAGGCAGTCTATTAAATTTTTTAAACCTTTAATAAAAATTGTATTTTAGGAACTTTTAGTGATGGCTTGCCGTACATGATAGTCAGATTGGCTTCTTGTATTATATTTGTGATATTACGAATTATATTGAATTTTTTCTATTAGATCTGATGCGATGATACTATGTCATTTTTATTTTATAAATAAATATCAGTCATGTACTAAATATAATTCTGAACTGAAAGCCAATTTATTTATTTTAACATCATTTCAATATTCATCCTTTTGTCCTTAATTAATAGAATATAAATAGGCGAAGTAAAGGAGCCCAAATATTTTACATGAGCTGGCTTAAGAGGTAAAGGGACCAATTATTATTGGATAAATTGCTCGAACAAGTTTTTAAACCCTAATCAAAAGGCGATATAAAATGGTTTTAAAAATCAAGGCTTGTGAAAATCATCACATAGTTTAACCTAAGTAATGCCAATGCTTCACAAACCAAAAAATTCAACGTCCTAATACTAAAATCGGCTTTCGGTCTTTCGTTCCAAGTTAAATCATTTCTCGTTTTTGTTACACTACGAGTTTACCCTTGTGGACCTTAGTCTCGATAAGGTAGGAACCACCATTTTAGCGTCTCTCGAATTTATTTAGCAAATAATTATTTTGTTGTTCCCTACCAGTCCCAAAAGTTTGTCGGTATATTTACATTACACCTTGTATATTCTTATTTCTATTCTTATTCATTCACTAGGTATGTTGTTTAATATATTCTTTCGCTATTCTTTTCTCGTTTATCGTTTATAAATAAAAAATCTACTTTTATCTCAGTCGTCTCTGTAAATTAGACTGTAACAACTAAAATAATAACATAAGTACCATATGCTTTCTTGAAAATGATTTAAATATCCAAGCGACCTGTAAAATTAATCCAATTTCGCTATTACCTACTTAGCAGAAAACCTTTGACGGTAATGCGTCATTGTTTGTCCAAATATGGACGTCTAATTCATCTTTATCCAACAAACGATCAATGCAAACACAGTTGTGCTAGTATCCATTACAATCAATCTGATTTAATGAATGTTGTATTCTAATTTTTTGCCACGATTGCTTCATAGCCGCTTAATAGAGAGTAAATAATGCCACCACCATTAGAGGCAATGTGAATGAATTAATTTAGCAGTTTTATAGATTCTTTATAAATGATTACTGATACAATGATTGAAGAAAGAGTAACATCTTATTTAAATGAAATTTAAGGACCAGTATACAAAACTAAGAACAAACAATTTATTTTATATAAAGGTAACTTAAAATATAATTATTCTAATTCTTCATTTAATAGTTAATTATACTACAAATTTGTTTTTAAATGGAGACTTTTATTTAAGAGTGTTGATAAAAATAAATAAAAATGTTCCATGCAACACATTCTATTGTTGGATATATTTATTTTATATACGTTTATTTATTTGTTTTCAAATTAAGACAAACATTAAGGTGATTACAGCAACCCATATATTTTTCGGACAAGGATATTTCAAAAAGTCATTTTTTTCAAAAATTAAAATTTTTGCAAAATAAATTAGGCAATAATATCTAAATATACGCATATATTTTAAAGTTTCAATTACTTCCAGTTTCCGAGAAAAAAAATCAAAGCTCTTTAAATTTTGAAATATCATAATAGTTATTTATGTACCAAGGATATACCCTCTGGTTTGTAAGCCTCCCGATGGAATACACATCTGTTTATGCCCGCGGTTCATACAAACTTTTATGTCATACTAGTTCGTTATTGCAATCCAATCTCAATATAAATCAGTATTTTAAAAAATCCGATTTGAATTAATAAAATTGCCATTTTATCATAGTAGACACTTTCGTTGCTAGGTGAATCTTGACAAACGTAAATGTCATAAAATCACAATTTTTGTACTTATGTGTCAAAGTTAGAAGTCAAAAAAGTATAAAGACGCTTACGCCATGGAATACGAAAAATTATTAAATTGGATGCAAGAAAACTACGTAAAAGATGATAATGAAACAGTGTTGCTTGGATACTTCGGCGATCTCGCTAAAACATTTTCTCAGAGTTCCTTGTGGTCCAAATAAAGAAGACTTTAATAGTAAATAAAAATATTAACATTGCTAATTACCATAAGTTAACGGAATATTTGAAGCAAACTTCAAAATACTTCAAACCGAAGAAGTCTAAAATTTTGTCTAGAAAAGATGTTTTAAAATTTATTCATAAGGCACCGAACGAGACGTTTTAAATGAACAAAGTTGCATTAATATTTGGAATATTTGGTGGATGTCGACGGTAAGAACTTGTGAACATGTTAGTTACTCATGTAGAAGATAGAAAATCAGTTTTTGTGGTAAATGTACCAGAGACAAAGAACGATAAAAAACGCATTTTTACCATTATAGATGAGGGTGAAATGAACAGTTTAAAGCTAATAAGAGATTATATGTCACTGCGGCCACGTGGTTACTCAGAAAAAGGCTTTTTCTGACCTATAGACAAGGTCGATGTACTGTACAGCCAGTAGGAAAAAACACGTTTGGAAAAATCCCGTCCATTTTAGCGAAATATCTGGGTTTAAGTGATCCTGAGAAATATACAGGTCATTGTATGCGTCGAACGTCAGCAACTCTTCTTGCAGAGGCTGGAGCCAGTATGACCACGTTGAAGCGCCATGGTGGATGGAAGAGTACGTCGGTTGCTGAAGGATATTTAGAGGATAGTTTATCTTCAAAAACAGAAGTTTCAAGAATGCTGGCAGGTGTATCTTCCGGGTCTGGCGTTTCGGTACAGAAATTTGATACTCAAACAATGAAACATGAATCGTTTACTACAGGCAACTTAACTATCACCGGATCTTTTCAGAACTGCCAATTTTATGTTAATTCGTTAAAATGATGTTCATCGAATATTTATATATATTACTATATTCCGTTTGTAATTTCATTAATAAAGGTTATTAAATAAGTTAAACAAAAAATTGTTCCTCTTTATGCCCGCGCGGGCCATAAAGTGATTTTTATGCCCGCGCGGGTATAAAGTACGACATTAGATAGTTGGTAACTAAGCAATAAAAACGCAATAATAAACTAGTATGACATAAAATAAATTTCTCAACAGCACTATTCTTAATATAATCCCAAAATTTAAGTTCTTAATGTCTTGTTAATGATTTTTTAAAATTCGCCAAAATTAGTTGCTAAAACGCCTTAAGTGCTATCTTCTGGTGTAAATTATTGCAAGAAACGAATAATGATTGAGAGTGTAAGATACGATAGTTACAAGCGCGTTACACCAGAAGGCAGCACTTAACGAGGCGTTTTAGCCACTAATTTTTGCGAATTTTAAAAAAATAACAAGACATGACCTCAAATTTCGGGATTATATTAAGAATAGTGCTGTTGAGGAATGCATTTATTTTCATTATGATATTTTAAAATTTAAAGCTATTTGATTTTTTTTTTGGAAACTAAAAAGATTTAAAACTTTAAAATATATGCATATCTAGATAATATTACCTTATTTATTTTGCCAAAATTATAATTTTTTTAACATATTTACTTTTTGGAATATCCTTGTCTGAAAATTATAAGGAATGCTGTATTCACCTTAATTCTCGAAATAAAATCATCTCATGTATGAACTTAAATTAAAAAACTTTTGTAATTTGAAGATTTAGCGGTTCCCTACTATAAAGCCCTTGTGATAATAATTCGAATAGAAAATTAATAAAAAGTCTGGCAATGCTGTACACATTAAACAAGAGAATGATAAAATTAGTTCGATAAAATTAGACAAGCGCTTTTGGCTTTGCAAAGCCATCATCACATCCTTCCTGTAAATAGATTAATTTAAAAACTAGTAGTTTTTAAAAGATAAAATATATAACTTAAGTTGGAAATATTAAATAGGAATGAATTTGTACATTTATAAATTCTACAACAGCATTGTCGTGGCAATCAAAGACAAACGACAATCATTTTTGGTAGTGGCTAAGACGCCATCCATTATCTAATAGCGATGCTAATAGATGTATAATGAATTGAAAACTACTTTAGTTTTTTTTCAAAACACAAAACAATCTCAGTGTGAATAGTGCATGTATTTCCATGATTTTTTCCTGTGATTCTAAATTTGATATTAACCTAACTACAGTTTTTAATTATTGTGTTACAGTGTTCTTAGTTGAGAAGATTATTATTTTAAACAAAAAAAAAAAACAAACGACGATACTATTCTTTTGCTTAAGTAATCATAGTAACAATTAAAATTGTAAATATAATTTAAGCTTATTAACCAATTATGTTGAACCTTCTTGACGTAACCTGGTCAACCTGTACAAGTATAAATCGCAAGGAACGTTTATTAAGCGTACAAGTGTCCTTGTCCCTACCTTTTTACATTACCCACTAACAAAACTTGAAAATATCTTCTGATGTGTCCAACACATGACTTTCATGAAGAGTTATCAAGTAAATTAATTACGCCCCATCTAATAAAAAAGTGTTTAGAATATGAATTAAAGATGAAAATGTTCCAATTTTCCCATTTTATTCGAAACATTTTTTCATATCTTCATTGCCAACGAGAATACTAAAAAAATTCAAAATTTGCTTTTTTCTCAAATTTCTGAATTACTGTCCATTTTTGAGAAATAATGGTTATGACAAAAATTGTAGAAAATAACATCACATACATCATAAATAAAAGAAATTCACCAAAAAAGTAGAAAAACGACCCCCTATAAAGTACCTCCCCATATCCGACTGTGCCCAAAATCTCTTCAGGAACCCCCGAAATCGGCTGGCTAGTTAGGGCTGTATCAAGTGCCATATCTAGGTTTCCTGACCGCCCCTCATTTAACACTTTAATAATTTTACATTACTGAAGGATCTCTCACCTTCAGCAACCGATACTGGTAATGGGGTGTCTGACGCCCTCAAGTTTGTAATTTTTTATTGATTTTTTTTTGTTACTCCATTTGACGCGTTTTAACATATCTCAGAAACGTCAGACGAGAAAAACACTGTTAACTCCTCCTGCAATTTAAAAGTAACTGTATAATATGTTTTCTCTAGTTAATACACATATTGTATTAGATAATTCACTTGAGATGAGCCTTCATGGATCAAGAGTACGAAGGTAGGCATGTATCAGATAGTTTAGCATTTAATTTAGTCAGCCACTTCACAGACAAATTTTCTTTTAATTTTGATAAAGCCCTCGACCTTTCGAGCCTCAGTTCAATGATGCGGCATTTTGGAAAATTTATTTAACAATAATTTTTAAGAGCTGTCAAATTTGAATGCGAGAAACGACTATGATGCAAAGTCTAAATCACACCATAAAATTTTGTTCACATTTCGTATTCGTTAACTCTACATCCAGATGTTTTCAAAAAACATGTTTTTTTGGGTTCCTAGGATCCTACAATTTAAAGATCTGGTGTTATCTCAAATTTTAATGTTGGAGTAATTGCAATAACTTATCCATTTTTATGATAGGTGAGCCAGGACACTTTTAGGTGTTATTCGCGCAAGGAAAAATCGCACATTTTTTATTCATTCTTACCTTGTAGGAAATAAGGAGAGTAGTAGAACGCTTAATAAAAATAATTTAAAAAAGCCTTTTTAGAAAATGCTAATGTCACATAATTAATTAGATAATCAATCTTTCATGGCTCAGGTCGTTAGCGCGCTCAACTTTGAATTTCACCACCCGGATTAATTTCCTGATAAAAGCAATTGTTTTATTTTAATTATTTTAAAACAAATATGAGTAATGAAAAAGTACGACTATTGCTGATTATTTATTTTAAATACATCCTATTTATCATAATATAATATAGTTAGTAAATCCTCTATTTTTTACTATTCTGAACCGTTATCTAAATGAAAATTGAAGACAGAATTCTAAGATGATAATGATGCAGACATCCTACATACCTACAAATGATTAATTAATTATTAATTAATAATAGCCTCAGTGACCCCTTCATCTATTTACTTTATTGACGACATAAGCGTATTCTTTTAGTAATATTAAATCCATCAATTTTACATGTTATGCAAAATAAGATACTTAGTTATTCTAAACCGTATCTTTTGTTTCAGGATTATGGAAGACGCCACGTCATCGCCAGTGCCGAACAATCACTACACAACCTGCCTCTCGCCTTCCAATACCCCCTCGCCCCTCCTTACATCCCAGTACAGATACGAGTACCAAGAAGAAATGATCCCTGCCTCACAAGTGATTCCACAAGTTATTTCCAAATCGCAGGACCACTGGGCCAATATGTCAGACACAGTGTACGATTACAGACAGTTTGACAGTAGTAGATTTAGCGGAAATGACTATATAAGGCCCAATTACTCAGATTCTATGTCGGTATATAGTCAACGGACTAGTTTTGTGCCAAAAATGGGTGGGCAGGGTCAAAAAGTGACTAAAGAAGCGAGAATAAGAAGACCCATGAATGCATTTATGGTGTGGGCGAAGGTGGAAAGGAAGAAATTAGCTGACGAAAATCCTGATCTTCATAATGCAGATTTGAGTAAAATGTTAGGTAAGTGTTAGAAAATAATATATGCATTTCAAAAAACTTTCATAAAAAGTTGTATAACTCTGATTAAATTAATTAAATAAATATTAAGACTTTAATCAGTTTAAAAGACACAAAATAAATTAAAAAAAGAACAAAATTATTCTTTGTATATTCCTTTCACCTAAACTTGATATCTTGGATGGTAATATGTTGCTTCTCAAAACTTACCAAAAGTTATCTAGTTGCATTTTTGGTGAATAAACTATAAATTGAAATTTTGATGAACTAGTGAAATTTCCATACTTTATTAATTCCTGTCTAGTAATTATCTAGACATTGCTAGGTGTATATAGTAAGTAAAAAATCAAAACAGATGACATGGCTGGAAGAAATGCTCATTGCTTTAGAGATGATTGACCGATATAATATAGTAGGTATATACCTATAGAAGTACCCATCAAAATATTTTTAAAACGTCCTTATATCGACAGATGTAAAGAAGATAAAATATTCGTCCCACTACTTCTTTGAAATTTTTGCCTTGTATGGATGGGCCAATGTATAGAACCGGATAAGAAGTATCACGTTAATGAAAATAATTACATTTTACAGTCTAAAATCAATAATTTTTTTTTCTTTTTTTGTTAGAGTATTGTTACTAGTCATTACTGACTAACCTACAATTTTAATCTAAAAATCTTACAAACTAATTACTTATCTAAGAAGTCCCCATTGGGCTGTCTTAATTGGTTCTATAGGAAAGCATCACAAGTTGGCGTGAAGATTTATTACACTGTTTTACACTAGCACTAACTTTAACGTTCACTGCACTAGCTCAAATGGCTTCTTCCTTTTGAGCCTTCTGTTGAGTGTAGAGTTGTCCAGTAATTGCAACGCTTCTTCATTGACGTGGGAGTGGAGTCGACCCTCATGTTTCGCAGCAAACCTCTTTATTTCTTCTTCGATTGTTGGCATCTTCAGGTCTCTATGAAGATAATCGTTTCGGTAGAACCAAGGTGCATCACCAATGCATCTTAGGACTTTATTTTGGAAAACTTGTATCATGTTGATATTACTCTTGCTGGCACATCCCCATAGCTGTATGCCATAAATCCAGATTGGATTTAGGATTTGTTTATAAATCAGCAGTTTGTTGTGCACTGACAATTTGGATTTTCTTCCTAGGAGCCAATACATTTTTTTTGAATTTAAGTTCAAGTTCTTTACGCTTTTTTTTTATGTGCTCTTTCCATTTAAGTCTTACATCTAGGTTCATCTCTAGGTATTTGGCCGAATCGTGATGCGGAATAACGTCATTGTTTATTCTTATTTGTTTTTGTTCATTTGGTCGAAGAATAAAATCAACATGCACTGATTTAGTTTTATTTATTTTTATTGTCCACTTTTTTGTCCATCGATTGATTCTGTTGCAGGTTTCCAGTTTGTGTGTTTGGAGTTGTAATCTCCACCGAATATAAATTTGTTACCTAGTTTTATAAGTACATTGAGATAATTTTCTTTTTTCTGGTTGTATCTTGGTGGGCAATAGATTGCAGCTATTGTAATTTTGCCCCCCTTAATGTTAATGGTGCTAATGGTTACCTGATTTTCTGGTTCTTGGATACCTGGTTCCTTATAGTGTGGTTATTTTTAATAATTAACGCACTTCCTCCTCTTGCTGCATTTGATGGATGGATAGTGTGATAGAAGTTATATCCTCTGAATTTAATGTATGACTCGATAATAACTTAATGATTCTTTCAGCTTCCTTACAGAGTTGATGTATTGTGTTCTTAAAATTATTCATACTTGATGAGATGGAATATTCTCAACAAGAAAAATATCAACTCAAATTTATAGTAAATCGCGAACAAAGGCCTAGTGACATAGGTCATTTGTCAGAAGTCACCAACTTGTATTTACATAAAAAAACTTTGAATTGGAAATTAATTAATTAACAATTTAACCAATGACGTGCCATTGATTAACTGAGGAAAACATTTCGTGATAATTCAAAATTTCGCTAGTTTCCAGTAGTTAATATGCTGACGCAAGTTAGTGTTAGTCTCAAATTTTGTTTAAAAAAGTTTTATCTAAGTGTAGACTTTAAGTCAAATTCAAAAAGTTAAGGCTTAAATATACCATTCGTAAATCGTTAAATACAGAAACGTCATTATAATGAATATTTAATAGAGTTGAGCGTTATTTTACTGTTATACAGGGTGTAACTAAATAAGTGTAAAACATTTAAGGGGGTGATTCCTCATCGAAAAAAAGATAGGATCTTTCATATAAAGAAACTTCATTGAAGCATCCCTTGTTATGATACAGCCCCTTAAAGGGGGTACATAAAATTTGTTTAATAATTTTTTTCACAAGCACTAAACCAGTTACAATATTGAAGTTATAACCTGTCATTTTCTACTACCAAAAAGACACTTAGCCAGTAATTTATTTGGTTTACCCCATGGTTGTAAGGGGTGGAAAACGCAACCCCTAAAATTTCGTTCCAACGTAACTTTTTGTTTTATTATTTGTTTACCATTTAAAAATTTATTTCCGATAGCCTGTTTCATTCTAAACAAAAAATGTCTCTTGAATTTTTTGCCCAAAATAAACCAGTTCGCAGCAAAAATTATTTTACGAAATTAATATCAAAGAAAAAACTTGAATGAATATCAAAAAATACTGTTTAAATAAAATAAATAAATAATTATAATTGCATAAGTTGACAAAAAATGCTATTAAATAGCTTTACCGCGGCAGTGCCCGAGTGCCACACGATTTTTTTTTTTTCAATTTAAGTAGGGGAGGAAAAGTTTTTGCTTGAATAGCTTTTTTTTAGAAAATGTAATTCAAGTACAGGAGGAAAAGTTTTTGTTTGAAGATTTTTTTGTAGAGAAATTTAAGTAAGAGGAGAAAATATTTTTTATTTGTCACGGGGCCCGATATAGAGAATTGTCCTGGGGCCCGGCCTGGCTCTCGGCGACCCTGTATGAAGAGGGTGCCGAAAATTATTTGCACTCCAATAAAATATCAATAGCAACTCGGAATCTGCGTCATTATTTTCTTTTCAAGTTTTTTCAATTAATTTGGAATAACTAGATTAGTCAACTAAGTTCACAAAGAAAAGTCAATAATGTTGGGAAGTCTTTTGGGACCATTTTTTCGCTTTATAGTACTTTAAATGCTATATTCCTTTTGATGCTGCTTCGTCAAATGATAGTCTCGCCTGGAATTAATTTCACCGAATGTACCTTATATATATATGGCATTATCCTCACCGCTGCTTTGTTATACCTCAGACCAACGATATGGATTAAGGTTACGAATTCGATACAATCGATACATACAGTACGTTAAGTTTAGAATTCTCAATATTGGAGAACGGTCTAGAAAAACAATGTCATGGTATTTTAAGATAGGGCATTGCCCCTATGTGCCCCACGATTTCATAATGTTTTCGATAAAAATTAACTAATACTTAATGTGTATGATTTAAGGAAACAACCTTTTTTATTTCAATTTGACTAATCTCGGTAACGATTCAAGGTGTGATTAAAATATCTTCCAACTCTACTTTTTCTATTAACAAAGACATTTCTATCTTAAAAAACTTAAAGGTGGATTTATTGTTTTTAAAGAAACATCCTATTAAAATAATATTCTCACTAAACTGACTTTGAAAACAAAACACTTTAACATTTAGAGTTTTTCTGACATTTTATAACATTTACTTTGGTCATGCAATTATTTTTAATCTGAGAAGTAAAATAGCCATCAGTTAGTTGCAAAACATAAGACCCAGTGTGATGAATTAGGTATTTGAACAAGATTTAGGTATGAGAAATGACACAAATCTCTCTCGGTTTGGCACGGTTTTTGATAGGTGCTTTCTTTGTATACCGCCTTGTGTTGTTATGTTATGATAGGTATACAGAATTTATTTTAAACTACTGGACTCGAATAGACTATACTGTTTAACTATTAGTTTTTAATTGAGTTACCTATACCTATATAACACAGGTATCTAGATTATTGTGAATAATAGTAGTATGGACAACAAGAGTTGATAATATGATGGCCAAATCGCACGAAAACGAACTTTAAGCATGACGCCGAAGGCGATACGGACAATCCACCTGAGTATATTTTTTGTACGACCCATTAACGAAAACCTACAAAATTAAGATTAAATAACTATTTTTGAAATTACGAATTTTAGTAACAAAATAAATTTTGAAAAAAAAAAATTTGCCTTAGTCGGGATTTGAACCCAGAACGGGAACGCTTTACTAAAACTGTTACGCCAACATCTGGTTTGCAATTTATAATCTGTGCATAGAATAGATACATACCTAATTTAGGTACATGGGTAGGTTATTTAGATTTTTAGATATTGGAAAAATGGCATGATTAAATTGTTGCACATTCACATACTTAGGTACATGTTTCTATTTTATATTATCTTTATAGATAGATTAATTTTTCGTTAAAGTGACAAAAATTAAAGTTTTGTATGGCCGTGCAATGCACGCCTACTTATTTTTTTGGTTTTTATCTACAGGGTAAACCAAATTTGATTTCGAATGCTTTGGCCCTTTTTAAGAAAAACTAAACAATACATTTTTCATTTTCCCACTTTTGCTATTCTTACCTATTCATTATAGGCAACAAATTATATAAGTACATAGGCACAAATAAAATAAAAATATCAAAGGATTATTTTGATTTAGGTGGAATTATTATATTTAAATAATTTTTCAAGGTAGGTACGATATAGTCTTACCGCAAGACCATTGAAAGATTGCATCGAGGAAACCTACAAACAGCGTCTAGAATCAAGTAGGTAGGTATTAACAAAGTTAAGAGAGAGCGGTTGCGGGCCGACCACGGCAGTACACTCGATAAATTTATGATACAGCGGGATTATCAGATCCACGTAACGCTGGCAACGTCGCCGATCATCAGATGCTTGCAAAGAGCAAGATTTGTGCATCTCATTAGACAGAGATTAATAGGCTTGGATACTGCGGATCGGCCGGCCCTCCCAGCTCATTGGTCGGACGCAGGCTAGTCGAGCCAATCAGGGTCGGCCTCCAATTATGCCTGTTTATTTCGTTTTGAGGTCATCTGATGGAGAAAATGGCAGTGCCAGTGTATACTTTGTTCTACGCTGTCGTACCTATCTAGTTGTTTGGGAAGTTCGGTTTTCTATATTTCACTCTCATAGTCGTCGTACTTTAATTTTTGTTGGGGGATAGCGAAATAAACATATAAATTTACGTTTACTGGCTCTTTCATGCTTTGAGGTTCGTTTTCAGAATGTCAGATCATATTACGTGAACGAATCTAATACATAATTGTTAATTATATCTTAAATGTATACAGAGTATCCTAATAAAGGATTGAATTTGTGAAAAAATACGCATCTATTGTTTAAGTAGGTATTATTCTTTTTACAAATTTAAGTAGAGGTATTTTATCGTGGAAAGTGATAGATATGGTATAAACTAATTTAACAATTATTCATATCTACAGTATTTTAAAAAATATAGGAACATTTTTAAACAGCTAGGTACCTATAAAATATTTATTTTCTTCGAAATTATACTTATCTAAATTATTCTAAGTAATTTAATATTTTAGTTAATACCTAATAATAATAATAGGTACTTTTACCATAGGTAATGCACCTCTGCGAGTTAATTTTAGCCCCAAAAGCTGAATGTATAGTTGTCTGGAGAAGAAACAGATAGGTACTATTAGTATTAATATTTGCCGTGGCGTTCCGGGGCGACTTACAGAAGATTGGTAGGTAGGTACCGTTTGACGATTTGACTTACAGGTGATGAAAACCCGGTCAATCCTATTTATCATCATCAAAACAATAACGCATGTCGATTTAAATTCTGGATCTCTTATCAACAGAATTTAAATTACTCCTAATATCACTGATTTTCTCTGGTAATTGCGTATCATTTTTTTAACTAAAAGTTGTAATAAAGCAAAAGGTATACTATCGACCAAAAAAATGTGTGCGGGGCAAAACCGGGTAGCGCCCGGTTTTGTCCTGTCCGATTTTAACTAGAGTGTAACTTCTACAACAAATTGACTCAAATTGTTTTAATTCTAACCTATAATCGAAAACTTTTCTTACACAAATGCACTACAGAAAAAAGGGTTTCAGGCTATAGTTAAACAACATTTATTAACGGAGTCCTGGATGGATTTTAGAATGGGTAAAAATATTAAAAATAAGATCACATACCTGTTAAAAGACGTGTTATTCACGAACGTTACGATTTATATGTCATCAAATTATTCTGCCAACTGACGGATGTGTCACAACTTATTTGTACGTTGGTTCATAGATGGCAGTACCGGGTATTGAATTTAACGCCGTACCCCGTTTTGCCTCACAATCCGGTTTTGCCCCTCGTTCCCCTACTCTATATTTATTAATTCTTAAAATCGATACCTAACCGATGGATAAGAACATAAGATTTTTTTGTTAACTATACATTAGGTAATCCATATACCTACGGGGTGAAATACTAACTTTAATTTATAAAAAAAAAACAGTTACCTAGGTAGATACGTAATTTTGTTTTTTTATATATATATTTTTTACACTAGTTGAAAAATGACAACTGCTGTAGTTTATTATTCATTATCATAAGGTATAATGAATACAATAAAACAATTCAAATCAACCATTACGTATATACAGGGTCCCTACTATTTCATAGGGACAGCATGGCTATTTCTTAAACGGTAACAGAAAGTTGGTTAAACTAGACAAAAGTTGCTCAGTTTTGTTTTGATTAAAAAGGTACCAAGAAACCTTTGATATCTACAGGGAGATTCAAAATATCGGACAAAAAATTAATGAATTTAAATAAATGGCAATTTTTATTGTGTGGATTTTACAAGTGGGATTTACTTTGAGTCGACATTACCTCCCTCCAAAATTAAGGAAATAGTATAGTTCAGGACACACTGAGAATGCAGTATGGCCAGGCATAGGCAGTGTATTTCTAATGGGAAACCAGCACACTTTGTTGCCGTCTTTCCGATAGCTGTGACAGAGACGACGCAGTAGTAGTCAATGTTATTAGAGCATGTGTTCCTGGTTGCATTAATGTATAATTGCAGAAAGGAAGCAACCCAATAATTTGTGATTTTTAGACTTTCACAAATTTCACATAATATTGCATTAAGCACCTTAACATTTAAGCTTAAGAAAGTTACCATTAAGAAACAGGAGGAACAAAATAATGACGAATTGAAATCTCCTGCAAGAAGAAAAAAGCGGATAAGACAGTCAAATTCTCGCGAATATACATATGATGAGGGTTTTAAAAGCTTATTCAGAGAAATTGTGCACAATGCTTTTTTAACATTCCGTCAACTTCGAATGCAATTTATAATATTCGATGGAATGCGAATTCACCATCGTTCTCTTTAAGAACCCTATGTAGATTGTTGGATGATATTGGTTTTGAATATGTGAACCGTGATCCTAAAAGTATAACGGCGGCACAGGTATTCAAGGGCCATCAAACAATATCGCCAACAAAATTGCAAACTTTATCTATTTAGATTAGTCTTGGGTCAGCGGTTAACTATGTATGGTGTGATAACACCATAAAAAATCGCAGAGATGCTTTTATAAAAGGTTTAACCACAGGCCTCAAAGCACCGACACCAAGAGGTTCACTTTTATTTATTGTTCATGCAGGATATGAAGGTGGATTTTTACCCGGTGCCGCGCGTGGTTGGCAATGGATTTAGAAGTCGCTTATTTTTAACTTACCCAAAAATGGACAAAAGAGGGTTGTTGTTGTTGTTATGGATAACGCTTGGTATCATTCCCGTAAATTTAGTTTTCCAGCTACCTTATGAAACAAAGCTGAAATGAAAAATTGGCTGTTTAAAAAAACATTTTCTTTGACGATTCCTATTTAAAATCTCAGCTGCTTGAAGTTTACAACGCATACAGAAAGCAATAGTTGCAAAATACAATGTAACTGTTTTACGCTTATCACCGTATCATTGCGGGCTTAACCCTATCGAGATGGTATAAAATCTGGTAAAGTGCTATATTTTTTTAAACAACTTTGATTTCAAGACACATGATGTTCGTTTATTGATAGATGAAACATTTGAACATGTCACTGAACAAAATTGGCGTAATTCCGTTGCAGCGTTGCACATAGAGAAAAAACGGACAAAGAAATGTACGGTTCGTTGATAAGCTCCAAGACAACGTTGATGAATTAAGTATAGGAGTAAATTTTGGCGATAGTTCTGAGAGTGAGATTTCATACCTCGACGATGACTTATAATGACTTATCAATTGAGTAAAATTTGTTTATTATTTGTTAACTTATAAATTTGTAATTTTGAAATTCATTGTTTATTATTTATTATTGAACATACAAATTTTAAAAATTTAAACCCATGTCGAGATTTGTCTGAAATCGGACCTGTATTTTTGCCAATTCCAGCATAGCTACTGCTGGCAACGGCGCACTTTCTTTACCCTGCATTCTCAGTGTGCCTCGCACTATAAAATAAAATTACTTAATTTAACCGGCGAAATTTTAAAATATAGGACGAAACTGATGCATACACGCCTCGAACATGGTTGAAAAGTACATCGATTTTAAGTAGAATGAAAAGAAAATTAACGAGTGGCTCCTGGGGATAACACATGGAAAATTTGATTTTCCCTAACAAAAATGAAAGGGTATTTGTTGCCCGTATTTCAACGTTTTCATTATATGATTAATTATTAGAACTAGGCTTCGGAAAACCAAAGGCTTTAATATTGCAGGTGGCTAAAGGGTTGAAATATGGACGATAATCTTTTAAGAAAAAAATTTTACCCGATTTTTCCACATAAGCCCATCGAATGTATGAAAACGTAAATCGTCACTAGTCTGAAAAACGTGTTTTCTTTAATGACCCAAAGTGCATTTTGTGGTCGGAAAATTTTTTTGATAAGGAAAATCGAATTTTCTACATATCCCCAAGAGCTACTCGTAAATTTTCTTTTATTCTACTCAATATCGATGTACTTTTCAACCCTCTTCGAGGCTTGTATGCGAAAATCGGTCACTATCTGACGGTCTATAAAGGGTGTTATAGTCATTGAAAAAGTATGGTGTTCAACTTGCAAGGAATGCTTATTTCCTTGCTCGTTAAATAATTGCAGGATTTTAATATGTCTGTAGAATAAACAAAAATATTCTTAAATGATTATAGCTTTGTTGTGGCTTATTTATTATAACGTTGATTTATGTATATTATTGTCGAAATTTATCTATTGGCAAAAATTAATTTGTTAATATTTTAAATTACACGAAAAAGTGGATCTAACTTCCCAAAAATGGTCACCTTGAATGAGACAATGATATTTTGTGTATCCACTTTTCTCACTATTACAATTATTTAAAAAATAATTCTTTTAAGCAATAATACTGACACAACTGCAATTAAAGTCCTTTATTGTTCACTAGTCCGACCTCACCTAGATTATTGCTCTTCTGTCTGGTCTCCACATTACATAACGCACAGCAGAAACATAGAAAATGTGCAACATAAATTTCTTAGATACATAGCTTATAAATTGGGTGTCCTTTGCGAGTATGATTTGATAGAGAATTTTCTAAACATCTCCTCTTTGGAAACTAGGTGGAAACAGAGAGACCTGACATTACTTTTCAAAATTATCAATGGCAGATGCAGCTGTACTGAACTTCTAACAAAAATAAATCTTTATGTTCCAACTCGACAGCAACAAACATTTTATGTACCTTTTTATTGTTTAAACCATACTTTTAGCAGCTGTATTCCAAGAATGTTAAGATTAGCCAACACTCATAACGATCTTGAGATATTTAACACCCGCTTCCATAAATTTATAAAGCAATTACTTAGTACTGAGTTTTAATTTTTAATCTTTAATTTTAATGTTTATTGTAAATATTTTATTCAACCTTATTGTCTTTTGTCTTTTAAATCTTTTAAATTCTTAACCTATTTTATGAATTATACCACGATTGTATTTCAGCACCATATATATTTTACTACATTTTAATTATAATTTTAAAATTGTAATTTATTTCTCAAATGGGCTTACCCGTAAATAAATAAATAAATAAAATCTATTTTGTTGTTTCCAAAATATAGTGACAAAAAAAATATATTTAAAGTAGATTAAGGAAAATCACACGTGAAAGAGTACAATTCTTCTTCTTTTAAAATCACAATTTGGATTGGTTTCATAGTCGTTATATATAGGTTTGAGGTCTGTGAACTTGGCACCACAACATTGCAAAAAAATGTCAAAAATGTGTGAGAGGTTTGCCCATCGTTTGCCCATTATTGCCCATGAAATAACTTTTTTTGCCCACCCTCTGTTTTCACAATATATCGAAAATAATTTTCGCGGGCCAACTTCCAGACAAAAGTTAAAATTTTTTATAATTTAATTTGACGGCATAATAGCATTTAGTTTGCCCACGTTTGCCCATAAATCAGTTTTTTCAAAAAAAAAAATTTGAGAACATAAAAAAAACAAAAAAAAAATATTCACAAAAATGCAATATAATAACTGCATTAGATAATCATTCGTTAGCCCATGTTTGCCCATTTTTTGTTTCACAAATTTCCATAACGAATTTAATTAAAAAAGGGATTTGATGACAATTCCACTATCCGAGATTTATACGAGTGTATTTGTTATAAAAAAAAATGGGCAAACATCGAAATAATACCAAAATATTTGTGAGTTACTAAAAAATGTTTTCTGAGGATTGCCCTTTTTTTTTAAATCCTCGTCCAGTAGGGGGGCTTGAACTCCGATAATAGTGCATTTATATGGTTTTATTAGTGATAAAAAAATTGGCAAACATCGAAATGATTCCAAAATAATTCAAAGTTGCTAAAAAAATGTATTCTGAGGATTGTCCATTTTTTAAAAAAATCCTCGTCCAATAGGGGGCCTAATCGGCGATAATAGTACATTTCTGTGTTTTTATTTAATATAAAAAAATGGGCAAACATCTAAATTATTCCAAAATATTTGAAAGTTCCTAAGAAATGTATTCTGAGGATTGTCCATTTAAAAAAAATCCTCGTCCAATAGGGTGGCTTAATCTGCGATAATAGTGCATTTCTGTGTTTTTACTTAATATAAAAAAATGGCCAAACATCGAAATGATTCCAAATATTCTTGTAAGTTACTAAAAAATGTATTCTGAGGATTGCCCATTTTTTTTAAAAATCCTCGTCCAATAGCGGGGCGTAAACTCCGATAATAGTGCATTTATATGTGTTTATTAGTGATATAAAAATAGGGGATTGGACGAGGATTTAAAAAAAATGGGCAAACCTCATAAAACATTTTTTAGTAACTCACAAATATTCAGGCTCTATTTCGATGTTTGCCCATTTTTTTTATAACAAATAAACTTGTATAAATCTCGGATAGTGGAATTGTCATCAAATCCCTGTTTTAATTAAATTTTTTTTGAGGATCGTTATGGAAATTGGTGAAACAAAAAAATGGGCAAACATGGGCTAACGAATGATTATCTAATGCAGTTATCATATTGCATTTTTGTGAATATTTTTTTTTTATTTGTTTTATTTTCTTTAATTTTTATTTTCTGAAAAAACTAATTTATGGGCAAACGTGGGCAAACGAAATGCTATTATGCCATAAAATTAAATTATGAAAATTTTAATTTTTGTCTGGAAGTTGGCCCGCGAAAATTATTTTTGATATATTGTGAAAACAGAGGGTGGGCAAAAAAAGTTATTCCATGGGCAATAATGGGCAAACGATGGGCAAACCTCTCACACATTTTTGACCTTTTTTCACAATGTTGTGGTGCCAAGTTCACAGACCTATAGGTTTGCCTTATAACTCCTATTTCTGTCATTTTCAGTTATGCCATATATAAGAAAAAAAATTGGTAGATTATACGTTATTTTATTAATATAACCAACTGATTATTTTTATGTGTACCTATTATTCGGTTTAAAATTTAAAAAATCTCTCAAAATTCATCAAATATTTTCTATATTTGTATCTCTCGTCGTCTTGATACGCCAGTGGAAAGTTGTTTTTCAGTTTCTACTGACTGTTTATGTAATCATGCAACCATAACCATTAAACCGTTTAAGCTTGATTGAATGTTGTATGGAGTGCCGCTTTTTTATGTAGTTTAATTATGTACCTAGGTATATTCTGTGTAAATAAAATGTTTTTTAATTTATCCGATTTAAAACTTAGATATAAATATTATATTACCTATAAGTTACACATTTACATACACCTATCATTTGGTTCAATTATAAAGTGTGATAAATATCTGTGAATGAAAAATAAATTAGATAAAAGTGGGTATGCTGTAGGTACTGCTATAATAACTTTTATAAAAAAAATGAATAGGTATCTACGTCGTACTTTTAGACTTTCGCAATTTGACTAGGTATGGGTTATTTGGAAATTACAACCATGTTTGTAAACAAAATTATAAGGAGAGGTACAGATAAAACATAAATTTTAGATACCCAAGTACAGTAGTGAATCAGATATATTCAAAAGTATACTTATTACCTAACTAAGTATTAATCAAAATGTAATTAGAATTGGAATGCGACCAGAACAAATTAAAAAGTGACAAAGGATAATAAATAATAAAGAGTACAAAGTTAAATATTATCAAATTTAATTTGTATTATAAAAATAAAAGTAAATTGACCCAAGAATAATTTAACATCATGTAGGTACCTAGATAGAATCAAATTTAGTAAAAATGTCACAGCAAGTGAAGGCGTGAAGTTACATATTTATTAATTTTGCAAAAAATTTCAAATAGGTATAGGTAAGAGTACCTATATAGTTCAGAGTAGACTCTGAACTTTTTCGAGTTGCTATCTCTCTCTCTCTCACCTTTTTTGTAGGTATAATTACAAATAACAAGCAACATGTCAGTAAATGTTTAATATCCTATTATTTGACAGATCTACTACTGTGCTCCTCTTCTAGAAACGCTTCTTTTAAGCATTGTATTTAGATACTAGTTGACATGTAGGTAAAGCGTAACTGTATAAATTACCTGATGACAACATACTTTAAATAAACTATGTAATACATTTAAAATCCCTTTAACTTGAAAGTTGAATTTCAAACATTAGATATAACCTGTTTTTTAAATTGTACCGGGTTGCCAAATAATAATTTCAAGCCATTTTTCGGGAATCTTTGTGTAATACCTAATCTTTTTTGCAAAAAGCTATGCGGCTGACGATTTCTGTTACATAGCCGGGCCGTCACCTGGTACTATTATATAAAAAATAGTTTACAACTTTCGAAGTAAGTCCACCTTTTTCAAGCACCTTGTACATGCCTCTTTCTTAGTTGATTTCGAAGTAAGTACTACTCCATCTTGTACAGACGACTGTTTCAAATATTGTGTCTGGTAATCAACAGAATTACTTTTGAATTGCTTTTTTGTGAAAAGTTACAAATGCTTCTTAAAAATATAACATTTTCGTAGATATAGGAATCTTTTTTATTAAGTCTCCATGTAAACTTTGAATTGTATATATATAACTGAAATTTTCAGTAGGTAATCATTTTGTTATTTATTAACCGTATATTATCCTTTTTGCCGGTGATATACAAGCTGTTTGAAAAACTCCTTTTGTAGAGACTCATACCCATAATTCAGAAAAAGTATATAATCAGTTTGCATTTCGTAACAAGCATTTATTAATCGATCAGTTGCATGGAGTAGACTGTAAATGAAAGATCAGTTGAAGCATTTGACAGAGTATGGCACCAGGGCTTGGAAGCTCAAAAAATATTTGCTGCAGAAATGAGCCAAATTCTTCACTAAATAAGCATTAACCGTCACTTCAATGTCAAACATGGCGACCAATACTCTTACAAAAACATATGTGCTGGCTGGAGTATCTCAGGGCAGCTCTACCTGTTTTACCTTACCGGTGTGAAATTGGCAGCCAAAAGCTAGCACACAATTTCTCGAAGATGCCCGAAAGATCAGAAACGTCTTTAAAAAGGTTAAAACCTTTAAAAATCGGTATACAAGTAAGTAATAATATTATAAACAATTTGAGAAATGTTTTATTTCAGTTGGTTCAGGAGGTAGCAGTTCTTTTGGAAATATTGGAAAAAGCTATTTGGCACAGAAGAGAAAATTATTTCTAATAGTATTATCTAGTTGTGTACCGATTTTTAAAGTGTTAACTTCTTCCCTTCTGTACCAAATAGCTTTTTCCAATATTTCAGAAAAGGCTGGTACCCCATTAAACCAACTTAGACCCCTTGTAACGAAATCAGACTAATCTTAAAATTTTTCTTATGTTATTATCTAGTTGTATACCGATTTTAAAAGTGATAACTTTTCCCTTCTGTACCAAATAGCTTTTTCCAATATTTCAAAAAGGGCTGCTACCCCCTTAAACCAACTTAGACCACATGTAAGGAAATCGGACTAGTTTCTGGAAAAATAAATGTGGCAGCAAGCTAAATGAGACGAAATCATCTCATGTTAATTTCCCTAATGATTATACACTAGTAATAGTTAATCAGAAACAAATTTCGCATACCAGCGAAGTAAAGTATATAGCTATAAGTTTGGATTCCAAATTATGGTGGAAAACTCATGTGAACAAAAAAACACAACTGAATCTCAAATTCAGATAAGTGTATTGGCTCCTTCTTAGTTGTCAATACACAACAAACTGCTCCTGAGGAAGCAAATAATGAAACCTGTATGAACTTATGGCATTCAAGTCTGAGGACTCACCAATAAATCCACCACCAAAGTTATCCAGATGTTCCAGACGTTAAAAATAAATTATGTGAACAAGTGATCAATGTTGTATGTGTGTCGCAGGACGCTTATACTGAACAGCTTAGTTTAGGTATTGAAAAAAAATTGTTAGATAGGTGTAAACTAGTTTCAATGCTTAACGCTCCTTGTGGCGTTTCTAAAAACGAAACAAATTTGAAGTAAATCCCCGAACAAAATAGGCATATATAATGGACATCTATTGTGTCGACTGTGTAACAAGGAACCAGAACCAGACAAATACATACTGTGCAATTGAGAGGCATTGGATAACAAAAGGAAGTCACTTTTTGGACAACCACAGGTTAACCCAAGAACTTATAGAACACATCCTATCAAGAACTTGTACAAAGGACTAAGGTGACAGACTGGGTAGTATGAATTAATATGGGTCAAATACAATAGGCCATTATATCAGAGACCAGTGTTGAGCTAAAGAAATGTGCATAAAATAAAAGTAAATGCACCAATTTGCAAAAATACGTTTGGCTTTTTGAAGAATTTTAAGTACATTCCATCTCCAAACATTCATGAGAAAGCTACAGAAATTATGAAAGCCGACGCAAAATTTTGTAACCGTCGATAGATGACGATGGTTTCTACCTAAAAGCATTTTTAGGACAAACTAATTCCGCATGGAAAAAGAAAGTTGTGATGTTAGCCTAATTGAATTGACCACTGGATTTTGAAAGTTACTTTTTACTTATTTGTACTAATTTATTAATAAATTTATGTGTACTTCTTACATTACTTATTTAATTATTATTTATTGTCCTTTGCTAACTGGTGAAACAAGCGGCGAGAGAAGTAGTAGGACGCCAATATTGTTTTTTTATTTTTAAAACCAATGAAAATATATCGCCAATATTGGTGGCAATGGCAATTCAACGGTTTAGGTTAACTGTATACAAATTAGCTCCTCATTACAAATGGAGGTGTGGGAAAACTAGGTCGAGAAAGGGGGCGCCACGATGATTACCTAGTCGGCTTCAAAAAGTAAATCCGAGCCTGGATAGAGTGGTTAACTTCGCTGATTTAACAAAAAGTCGTAAGTCGTAAGTCTCTAACGATTCAAATAGGTAAATATTTGACGAACAACCAACCATTATGAATACTTTCATTCTAAATTTAACAAAATACGAGTACCTATAATGTTCCATACGCACATTCTAATATATTTTCAAATTTAGTAAAAAGTATGCACAATCAAACGTGAGTATGACTGGGAAGAAGTGGTACTACAATTTTATGAAACGATACCAAAACCTTTCATTAAGGCAACCAGAATCAACATCATTAGCACGTTGCAGAGGATTTAACAAAAAACATTTTTCAGATTTCTTTAATAAACTTGAAAAAATAATCGATGAAAATAAAGTAGATGCCACAAAAATATATATTGTAGACGAGTCAGGATTCTCGACAGTCCAAAAAAGTAATCAAAAAATTTTACCCAAAAAGGGCAAACATCAAGTTGGTACTATTGCCAGCGGAGAAAAAGGTGTCAACACTACGATGGTTGTTTGCGCAAGTGCCTCAGGTCAATTTGTCGCGCCAATGATTATATTTAAGAGAAAACGAATGTCAGCAAAACTGACCATTGGAGCACCACCTGCCTGTTTGGTGGAGATATCAGACATAGGCTACATTAACTCTGAGCTATTTGTTACTTGGTCAAAAAAATTATTGAAGTGGTTAAGCCTACAAAGGAAAATAAAGTTCTTTTGGTATTGGATGGTTATACTACCCATTTTAAAAATTATAATGCTATAGTTTTGGCCCGTGACAATGGTCTAATTATTTTACAATTACCAGGCCACACGACCCATCGGCTTCAACCCCTAGATATTTCGGTTTTCAAGCCTTATACTATAACCAAGCCATTGAAAAGTGGTTAAGACAGCATGCTGGAATGGTAGTTACAGAATTTCATGTTGCTTCCCTTCTTAAGGAAGCTTATGGCAAAGCTGCTGCTATAGTAAATGCTACGAACGGTTTTCGCAAATGTGGGGTATGGCCTGTAAATAGAGATGCTTTTTCTAATGCTGATTTTGCTCCTTCAGAACTATTGACTGATAAAGAAAATATTTCAATTGAGACGATGCCAATTGAAATTTTGGAAGAAAATTCAAATATTAGAGAGCCACCACAAATTCAAGTTTTGGTAGATGTTCACAGAGCAGCTGACGACGTTAACACTAACAAAATCGATACACAGGCAATCAAAAATTTAAATATGTCAATTGTAGATATTCTTCCTTTAGCTGATGTTAGTGAAGCTAAACAACAGAAAATGGCTAAGAGCGCACAGACGGCTGAAATCAATACATCCACTCCCTATAATGAGCACCTGGAAGTAAAACAAGATGCCGTAGAAGAGAAGAAAAAAGAGTTGTTAATCGAAATTTTGGGGTTGAGATATCACAGAAACCAGCAAGAGGAAAATCAATTTCGAAAGGAAAAAAAGAGGCCAAAAAAAGAAAATTCTCAAATACAATACGACTTACAACAACCATCATCATCAATAAATGAAGATATCTTAGTATCCGTAAATTATGACAAATGTGAATGGTACTGCAAGATTTGTAAGGAATGCTTAATAGAAAATATGATGTAAAGAATGGGTACATGAATCATGTGCATATGCTTTAGACAATTACATATGTGATATGTGTGCTGTTAAACATATTGCAGCATTTTTTTATACCAAAAGAAGGTCGTTTACATTTTTTTTTATTTTAACAGAATTTGTTTTAAGTTTTAAGGTTTCTTGTTGTTCAAATCTTGTTTTATTTTTAATATTACTAACTAATAAACTATTAAAACTAGTGGTTGATTATTTTAATTCCAAATAAAATATGTATGTAATAAGGGATAGTACAATTTAGGAAACCATCTGGTACAAATTAGGCAACCGGTTGTCTTAATTGTACCACTTGTAAAGGTTTTAAAAAAGTTAAATTTGAACCAAAAGACATTATTCTAAAATTTTGAAAAAAATATATAATGTTTTCAAAACTGTACCTAATGAAAATTATACAGCAATTTAAACTATCAGAACTGGTCCAAATTGGGAAACCTTACCCTATATCAAGAAACCCCACGCTAATTTTGGAGAAAACAATAAACTTTGCTCAAACATATATTAGTGAATTTAAAATGTATAACGGATAATTTTTGTCAGTTCAAAATCGATTACAGATATTACTTTGCATGTAAAATATGTATCATATTCCTAAGTATAATGAAATATTAATATAGATATTTCATTTATATTTCTGTACTACAATTTAATCAAATTGGTGATGGTTATATCCGTTTAAATGGTCGTACGATCTATCTTCTGATTAGACACATTCCTTACTATTATTATATTACGACCTTCCTTCAATTATAATATATTTTTATTTTCAAGTTAGAGTAGCAATTATCTAATTATAATCTTAATACAGGTACTAATAATTTGTAATGAACTAATTAACATACATATTAATTATATTAAGTTGTTGCTTATTAATAATCAGGATGCAGACTATTAAACAAATAAAAAAAACTAAAAATAATAAAAGTAAGTGTACACACAATCACATTGGAATTTGGATTTAAGAAATTGAGAATATTTTTAAATAGGTATTATTTTAAAACCGAAAAATCAGTATGACTATATTTGACCCGTTAAATATCCTCTACGATTTAGATGTTATGATTTAATAATTATTTGTGAATAACATCAAGCATAATATTAGTATTAGGTTGTGGTGGGTCAGTGCTTAATAGAGTCTGGACTTTCGGGTCCATGGGTCACGGGTTCGAATTCCACTAGGGCAGAGATTTTTTCTAATTAAGATAATTCATTAAGCACAGGAAAAAAAAGGTGTTCTATATTCAAGATTAATGGTCTTATTTCAATGCTTTGTTGTGTTTGTATATCCGCAAGTAAAATTCTAGTAATACTTGTTTAACAATAGCTAATAAGCCTTGCTTCCATGAGCGAAGTTAGGGGAGGGCTTGGGGGGGCTAAGCCCCCCCCAAAAACCAAATTAGCCCCCCCAAAAATAATTGGAACATTTATCGCACATCTACTCATACATTTCAGATTTTAGAACAGAAATTAAAAAATAAAAAGAATCGTGCCATTTGATTTATTCTGCAATTTTACATTTAGCTCAGGAGGCAGTGAATTTTTTTCGTACCTACTCATTTTTCCAGTACGTGTATATGAGTAACAAAAAACAAAATTTTTGAGTCTGACTCTTATTTTCCCAGTCATAAATATTATACATTTACTAAACTAGAACAAAAAGTTTATAAAAATAGCAGTTTGGATTATCTCAGATAGTGGAAAGTGAGTGTGGCATAAAATTTAGCATATAAATTGATACAATCATGAAATGTTAATAATAATGTCTGGCTGATTTACGAAATTGGCAAATGAGTCTGGTAACATCTTCAAAATCGAAAAAATATAATATTTTTGCTTTTATTTTCCCGGGTTTGAAAATTTGTCACGTAATAGATAATATTGTAATTTTACACCTCTATTTTATAGCCGATCAAATGCTGTTATTTTAAAACGTTTCCATGACAACTAGAAAAATTTCCGTTAATTTTCCTATTGGTGGGACCCTAAACGAAATTATACTGAAAATTTTTTTGAAAGTTGAGAAGCCCTTCCATGCATAAAATATTACGACGCAACGCGATAGTGTGATTAAAAATTTGCCGTTTTAGTGGTTAATATTTTATTTAATATCAATTATAACTAGGTAGAAATACACTATATTTATTTTAAGTAAAATAATAATGAGGTTTTTCGCGTCAACTAAACGACTTCAAATATGACAAATGGTCATGGTATGGCCACAGCATTTAAAAATATATGTTTTATATGCTGTGGTATGGCCACCTTCGAAAATTTGATTTTAGTCGTTTTAATGTATGTCTGTCAAGTTTTGAAATTTGGATATTTTGGTGTAAAATTTTCTTACCCAATACCACATGTGCTTAAATTATTATAAGTAAATTTTTGCTCACTCACGCATATTTTAAGAAACTTATCCATCGTCTTCGAGTAAATTTCAAAATATTCTTAAGTTTGAAAAAATTTCCGGAAATAATTTAGTCACTAGTGGTATTCTAAGAGAAAATACACGTCTGGCTGAAAATTACAATCACGAAGGCCTACCAGACTCACAAGTAGTGTCTGACCGAAGGTTCGGTTACGGTTTCGGCCAACTTCGGCTTAAAATTAGAGTTTCGATTACAGTTTCGGTTTCGACGGAAAACTGGCCGAAACTGCAGCCGACAGCAAAACTACTTTCGAAAGTTTTCGTATCACACTTGGTTGTGTCCTGCACAATGGCGACTGTGCCGGGTGCCATTCTTACACAGTGCACGTACACACAAACATCTCTGCTTTGTTTCAAGTGAACAGTCTTTAGTGCTCCTGGCCTAATTTATTCGGATCAAAGGAGCAATTTTTTAGGTGAAAACGTGGAAAAATATTTTTTTTTACCCTACAACGTTAGACTGTTTAATTTAATTATAAGTAACAAACATATTTAATCCGCTGAATTTGTTTATTTTTTTTTTATAAAAATTATACATTATATATAATTCCCTTCATAATACTATTTTTTGTTACAAAATATCTACTACAGATGCAGAAATGATTGATACTTTGTAATTCACTTACTTTTTTTTTTAATTTTAAAAGTAATAAAAAAAAGAATGTCCATAAATTTATTAATGGCTACTTTTGATCACTAAAAATAAATAGGTAATAAGTAAATGTAGCTTAAATTTATAATACGAGTTAATTAGTCTAAAACAATAAGATACTGCAAATTTCAATAAGAGATTGCCTTAAAACAAAGTTCTTGTTTCTGTTTCGGTTTCGGCCGAAACTAAGAAAGGAGCCGAAATTTAGTTTCTGTTTCGGTTATAAAACCATATTTTGGTCGGACTGACAAGCCAAATAGTTAAACGAGGAGAGGAATAGCAATCGAACGTGCCGAATTTAGCGCGCCTGGCGATCATTAGATGAGTCTGGCAAGGCTTTCGGGGTGTTCCACATTAGCCAGATTGTATTTGAAGTTGTTTTCATAATATACATGTTTCTAGTAGTTAGAACACTTGTAACAGGGATCCTTACTGGACAATGAAAACTAAAAGGACACCTTAGTAAACTGAGATTAGTAGAAGATAGTGACTGCAGATTCTGTGAGGAGGACGAAACCTTCGTTCACATTCTAACTGAATGTGTAGCACTCCAATCAAAGGGCACTATACCTAGGAGCATATAAAATAGAAGAGGGAAATTTACCTAACTTGAAGCCACTCCAAATCCTACACTTCCTTGAGAAAACATAATTGGAAGGATCGTTATAGGCATCGAGACATTTCCGTGCTGCATAAGCGACAGAAGGGGGCACAATAGATCTTTTAGCTCGCAGTGTATTAACACCCCATTCCCAACATAACATAGTGAGAAAACTGCAAAAAAATGAAATCCACCAATCACAATTCATAATTTGGACACCCAACTACTATTATTTTTAAAATTTTAAATTCTGTCAGTATATTTTTTAGACATTAAGATTACATACGTTAAAATTAGTTATTTTTGTTTAGAATCGATAAAAAATGGCATTTTTATTTTTATTTGGGCCACATTTAAAAAAATGAATTTTAATCAAATTGTATGAAACTGATTTAATTACGAGTATTAAAACTAAAAACCTGGAGTGGAGTGAAGCAGAGGACAGAGCATCTAGATTCCACGCGAATAGCCTGGGTTCGAATCTGGACAAGGGGCTTATTTTATGTTTATTATATTTTATAAATTAATAAAATTCATAAATTATTTTAAAATTAGTTATTTTGTCTAAACCTAAAATAATTTTTTAAATTTTTATATTTTCCTTAGTGGTTCATAGAAAAAATATACTCTACAACTCGAGTGAATTGTCCATATCTACTCTTGTTGCACAAACTACTATTTCATGACTGCGAAAATGAGGAAATTTTTTTAATGAATTATTGTGATGAACATTTTTCAGGTTTTTTACTTGATATAAATATATATTATATATGATATTTTATCCATTTTCATAGATTCGCCAGAATTTTTTTACTTAACTTCAGTATACCTCTAGAACTATTATATATTATATGACTAGGGCTAGGGCTTTAGCCCCCCCAGATCTGATGACATAACTTCGCCCATGCTTGCTTCAAGATTAAAATCAACTTGCCCTAACTAAAATACCTCTAATTAAGCGAAGAGTATCTATTGCTCAATTGCAGTATTATGTACATCTTAAATGAAATAGTCTTACACTTTTTTAAATATACTTTATATTCAATAATACCTCGTTCTTAAATCCAATACAACTAAATTTGTTACAATAATAATATGAACTGTTCCAAGAAATGTTAATATTGGCTTTGACATAAATATATTGATTTTGACTGAATTATAGGATAGTTTTATTGAAGAAATTATTAATCTTGAAATAAGAACAGGCTGTTCTTGCTTTTTAGTAGGGTACAAACCTAAATCGAACATAAAAGTTGGTCCTGCTAAGATAAGATTTCGTGTCTACAAAATAAATGTGGGTAGGTAGATAATTACGTCCTTTTAGACTGTAAATAAGTTTTTTTATATTTTACTAACCTTTTCTTATAATTATAGTATTGCAAATAGACCTTTATTATTTTGTGTCATAATAAAATAAAATGTAAGCTTCTAAATTTGTAAGAATCTTGAAATTGGAGTTTTCATAGATACGACCTCTTGTCTTAGCAAGGCAAAAGTCGTCTTTCCAAAAAGTCGTCATCCAGCATCATTTTTTTTACTTCTATTCCAGTTTGTTCTTATGATTATAAATTTACTTATATATAATATAATGGCTTACAAGAAGTGAATTAAATATACTTACATTTAAATATTGGCATCAAATCGCTGAGGCCCCATCCATCTAACAAATCTTCCATTTCAATTTAATTTTTTCATACACTTATTAATTGATTCCCCCACTCGATCATTCACTGTTGAGTTCAAATTAACAATAATTATATTTTTAAAGTGGCGCTGGGAAATAATAACAAACTCCACATATAACACGAGAATATAATCATCTAAGATGTCGAAGCCAATCACACCAATTAGGCAAACCAAATCACGTGACTTTAAATGGTGGATCCTTAGCAAAAACAAAAAAAGTACGGGACAAAAACAGTTCAAGTGAGGTTTTTAGTATAAGTTTGTATTATTTTTTTGAAATGTTTAGAGTTTTTCCGGTATATGTAGTTGAAAATACTAATTGCGTGATTTACAATAACAGTCAAATACTAATGAAAAAGTCAGGTTAACAAAGTTTGTTGTTTTTAGCCATTTTGTCATTTCTGGAAGGAAATTGGATTGCCTAATTAAAAAAATTATATTCTTATTAATTTGAAAAGTAAATATTATATTTTTTTTTCCGTACCCAATAGGCTTTTTCCTCGGAGACTATTTGACGTACATAATTAAAATTGTAGCCCAAATACAGGATTAAATTGATTGATGCCAGGTTGTGTGGTATCAAATGAAAGTTCCTTGTAGCCCGATTTAAAAATTGTAAAAATCAGGAACGTTGAGAATAAGGCGAGTTTGAACGAAAATGATTAAGATTGCATTCCGCTTGAAAGTTTTTTTTTATAATAAAAAAAAAGAAAATTTTATTCCGCTGATACCTACTTTGTAGCCTGGCAGCTACGTACCTATAAGTATCTATGGTAGCAAATCAGTAGGTAAATCAGGATCACCGATGTTTTAAATACATACATAAATTAAACTGATGTTCTTATTTTAATTAATTATTCGCTTCAACCTTCGATTATTTGATGTAACTATTTACAGTATATTCATATTTCAGAAAAGGTACACATTTATTATACATACAAAGAATAATATTAGAAAAGGTACAGTTGACTATATTTGGTGTCGTAAAATTTTTATTGCATTGTCTATATTCGTGGCCTACAAGATTTTCTACTTTTTCGTTGCCCATTATGCTACAATGTGATGGATTATAATTATTATTGGTTGTTCTCTTTGAAGATGAAATAGTTTGGATTTAATTTTCATTAGGAGACAATATTGTATTATTTTTTAATCTCTCTAAGAGAATTAGTGAATATCACATAGTTGCCATCAGCTTCTCTATGTATTGAGGAGGCCTGCCAAGTTATCTTTGAATGCGAAGCTCTTGTTAGGCGGCATCTCACCCATTTTGGCTTAAGACCGGAAAGAAATCCCCAGGAACACTTGGTAGGGAACTTATTAAAACTAACCAAAGGCACAGGAATATTCCAAAGATAGTCCCTGAATAAGGAGAAAGCAGAGGCATACAATAGACCCAAGAAGCCGCAATGTTCTGGGCCAAATCTAACCCTACCTGCTTATAACCGACAACGATACAGATAAAAGGGGGCCTAAAGAATAGGGAATAGTTCCCTGGTGTAGATGCTACAGCAGTCTGGTAGTATGTAGCTGATGGGGTTGCAGTTTGTTGGTACAAGTTAATTAAACTAGGAAAGAAAAAAAAAGGGCAAATTTAATGTTTTTGTGAACTTAGGAAGTTGCTATCATTGTCAGTTGGATACCTATATGGTTGAGGTCTTGGAGTCTTGTATTTGAGTGTCCCAGTTTATTATTCTATGTGCAACCTTTTGATGGTTCTGCTAGTTTCGGATATATAATATTAAGCACATCTAATAGGTGTTTAAAATTTGTTGCATATCTTTAATATAACTAGCGAATACGGATTTCCAATAATATTTTCCATTAAATATGTGATTAATATCTAAAATAAATTTCTGTTCAGCTTTTTCAATAAATTTCTTGACCGTAGCTAAGAGAGAGTACGAAGAAGGAATTGATTTGTTTAAATTTTTTTTTTTGTTAGTTTGGGTTTTGGAAATATATTAAATGGCCCTTCATCTGTAGAACAGCTCTAGACCGTTTCTCAGAACTATTTTTGATTTCTTATCAGATGTTATTTGCTCATTAATTTCGGATATTTGGATTGTTGTCCGCAGGTGTTGAAACCATGTTGGGTTAAATTCTTTTTTTTTAGAATTAGGTTTATCCGAATTGATTGGTTCAATGTGAGTAGCAAAGTTGGATTGAGAAGTGGTAGGGAGATTACCTATTTATATTAAGAGAATAACTTATGTTTGGCGATAGTTATATTTATGCCACTTGAACTTTTTAATGGATCTTGCGCTTTGTTATATTGGGAATGGGGTGTTAATACACTGCTACCTAAAAGATATAGTGTGCCTCTTCTGTCGCTAATGCAGCACGGAAATGTCTCGATGCCTATAACGACCCTTCCAATCCTATCTTCTCAAGGAAGGGTAGGATATGGAGTGGCTTCAAACTAGGTAAATCTTCCTCTTCTATTTGATACGTTTCTAGGTGTAGTGCCCTTGGGTTCTGGAGTGCTACACATTATGTCAGAATGTGAATGGAAGTTTCGTCCTCCTACTCCTCCTGACAGAATCTGCACTTACTATCTTCTACTACTCTCATTTTAATAAGGTGTCCTTTGAGTCGGCAATATTCGGTAAGATTAGTTACAAGGTAAGTTACAATGCGTAACCTGCAGTAAGATTCTCATCTTTCAATACTGTACGTGTTGAGAAGCCTCTATCTTCGTTCGATAGAATGCGATTCTAATGGAATGTCTCTCTCTATTCAACACGCACATAATAATCCCTGTCCTGGCAGATGAAGGTTTCCGATCTTTTCTGGTTATATTCACCCAGAAGTATCTTAGCCTATCTTAGCACCAAGAGATTGTTCCAATTATCGATTCTTCTACTGCCCAATTCATATTTTGCGCTTTGGTAGGTTGGTTTTTTTTTGTATGCTGCTGAGAGCTTCAACTTTGGGGAAGTAGTACTGGATTGTTTGCAACGTGCACTGTCTCCTTGCATTTAAAGCAGTTCAGATTGATGGAAAGAACAATTCAGCAGGAAGTATCTTTGTAAACTATGCTTATTGAGTCGGGAATAACAATATTATCGTTGGGAGATAGATATGTTTGTCTGTGGAAAATAAGTATGTGGCTATATGCAGGATTAAATATACCAACGGTTAAAAAATGGATTGTCCTATGTCTTTCCAAAATCTCGTGAGGTATGGTTGGACAGAAGTAAACGTATTAAACTCTTGAATTTTTAATAGATGAAAACAAAATACATTGTTTTTTAGTTGGATATAAAAAACGTGTGACGATGTTTGAGAACTGGACATTGGTTGAGGAATTACTTTGGTTGCCTCTGTTGTCAGGAGCTTCTATCTGACTTGTATATGTATTCATCAAATTTCAGGTAAAATAATACAATCGGTATAAAGTTTTTGGAAAAACTTATTAATAGATGAAGACTATCAAAAGTGATTTGCAGTTTCGATAAATTTCATTGACTTTTTAAATTTACACTTTGTGTTTTACATAAAGGCAGGATATCGAAAAACACGTCTGAACTCTTCTGTTGTTAGACACGGAATAGAAACACTTTAACATTGCTGTCCCCCAACTTCTCTTCCAATGTAATACCCAAAAAATCTAAAAAAAAACCAAGAACGTTGAGAATAAGATGTAAATTAAAAGAAAATTATCAAGATTTCATTTCGTTAGATATTTAAAAAAGCTCTACCGTACTGATACCTACTTTGTAACAGCGCTTGGCCTAAATCTATCAATGTAATTATCATCTAATTTTTAAACATTTACGGTAGTGCACACAATTGTGCAAGTACAACAACCTGCACTTCACCAAATGTTTTAGTTCTTCACAAGTTTTATTATTTTGAAATAACCAAATGAACAAATCATGCAACTCTATATAAATACAAATTCAATGAGCTATTATTTTTATTATATCAGTAGTGCTGAAACGAGGCACATGAAAAAAATGTTCGCATAATGAGTGTTTCGACTGATGAAATTGGGACAAAAAGTAAACGAATAGTTTAAAGCATAATTTTCCAAGAAAATACAAACTTTATTTTTGTCCACATTTTTCGAATATTTTTCGTTATTTAACATAAACAAATAAAAAAAAACAATGTAACTAATAGTATAGGTTATTTTTATTAACAAATAAAATCTATTCTAATTCATTTTCTTTTATAATAAAGAGTCAGTCAATTAAGTAATAATTATATCCTGTTGTATATTAATTTTAAATATGACGAATCAATCTAGAATGAAAGTTTTAAAAGATGCTGATTGCTTGACGTCAGTATATTATTTACCTACCGACTCAGGTGTTGGTATAAAATATATTCATTCTAATTTATCATACAGCGAGTTCTACCTACAACTTTGATCAAAGTGGACGTATCCTATTTGTCAATTTTTATAGTGAGAGGCATCTTTCATTTATTATAACTTTTTGTGTCAACCTTATCAAATAATAAGAGAAAGCATTTTCATTAATCAGAATTAATGCCGTTTTTGGAAGTTGAACTAACATCAGTATTATTTTGTTTATAATGGTAGCAAAATTGTGATGTAATAAATTGGATTGCTAAAAAGTAAAATGTAAGATATAGTTTCGTCATTTTTAATTTCATAAGAAAGATTTCATTATACAAGAAGGTGTTCCATTATAAATTGCACAGAGAGTGGTATTAGAATTCTTCCTTAAGTCAAACTATGTCAATTTATCAAACACACTGGAAATAATAATGTAGGTAATATTGTCTAAAAAGATTTTTTACACCCACATGGATCTTAGCTATACTACGCATAGAATACAAAACGAAAAAGTATGCCATTTCATTCAACTAAACGAATATATTTCATAACCATTCTACCTTGTAAGAACACTGCACAAATATGAAATAACAGTTCATATTTTGGCTACTATTATTTTTTTTTTAATTTTAAATGAGTGACAGTTCTGTTAATAACAATTGTCAGTAAATTTTTTAGTTATTGAAATTAAATATATATTCTTGTGTTGAATCGATAAATAATAGCATTTGTCTACATCCACATGGATATTAGCTTATCTACACACAGACTACAAAACGAAAAAGTATGCTATTGCGTTCAACTGAACGAATATATTTCATATCCATTCTACCCCAGTATAAGTAATAATACAGTCAATGGATTAATGATAGTTGATTGTTTTGATTATCTGATTGGTTGTAATGCACATTTTAATACATTTTTATTATATTTAGACTTAGTTTTTCATCGTTCATTTATTGTGTGATATTTTATTCAAACAGACAAAGGGTCAAGATATTTTAAATTTGCTTATTTCAGTGTAGAAATAAGCGGCAAAGGAGCCGACTCAAGGTGTCGCTACTGTATTATTAATTTTACTGAGATTCTACATAGTGAGAAGACTGCAAGAAAATTAACTCCACCAATCACAGTTCATATTTTGGACACCCAACTACTATTATTTTTAAAATTTTAAATAAGTGACAACTCTGTCAAACTAATTGTCAGTATATTTTTTATTTATTGAGATTAAATATATATTAAAATTAGTTTTTTGAAAAAAAAAAGGAAATTTTAATCAAACTATATGAATTGAGGAAACTAATAAGGAGGATAACAAAAGAAGTGATGGAGAAACTCGCAGTGGAATTCAATGAAAAAGAGGACATAGCTGAATTAAGAAGAATGGGAAATAAAATTGAAAACAAAGTAAGGGTAATGTTAGTGGAATTCACGGAGTGGCATAGCAAAAAAATAATTAAAGCAACCTCAAAGCTAAAATGTACAAATATATTTATATTTGAAGATTATCCAGAAGAAATTCAAGAACAGCCAAAAATATTAAGAAGCATATGAAGGAAGCTAGAGAGAATGGACTTAAAGCAAACATAAATTACAATTACAATGATAAGATGTATACAGTAGAAGATTTAGATTATGAAAAGACTTACAACCGCACATCTAACAGAGAATAAATGGAAAAAGGAAAAGCTGGAAGAACATTCAGCGAGAGATCACCAGATAAGGAGGCAGAACAGTATGAAATAATTAACAAGATGACGAAAAAAACAGAAAATAATGAGGGCGCTTCAAAAAACTAGCAGACAATATATGGAAAGAAAAGGAAAACAAAGGACAGAAAATTAAGGAAACGACTTGGCAAAGAACTGGACAAGAAACAGAAACAAAAACTCATGAAAATAAAACAGAGATTACTGAAAGAAAAAAGTTAGAGAAAAGAAAATGCAGAAGTGAATTGAGAATAAGTACCTGGAATGTAAGAACAATGTTAGAACCTGGAAAAATGCAAGAAATACGAAAAGAACTCAATAGATATGACATAGGTGTCGTAGCAATTCAGGAAAGAAGATGGAAAGGCAAAGGAACAATTGATAAATAGGATTTACGTTACTTTATTCTGGATACGAGAAAAAGGGACAGAATGGGGTGAGATTTATGATGCTAGGCGATTTACAAGAAAAACAATAGAATTGAACCCAATAAATGAAAGAATAGCCTACAAAACCATTCAATATATCATTACTTAATATATACCTACACCAAACCAGAAGAAAAAGAGGCTTTCTACGATAAAGTAGAAGAATAAATAGAAAAAATATCAAACGAAGATGTAATGATAGTGCTTGGAGATTTTAATGCAAAAATAGGCAATGAAGATCATATAGAGCAAGTAGCAGGGAAATACACCATACACAAAAAAACAGACAACAACGGATAGAGGTATGTAACCTAACAGCACAAAAAAAATATGATCATAAGCTCTATAATATTTAAGCATCCCAAAAGTGACTTGGATATCGCCCTACCTCTTACAGACTCCTCAATATTTAGAAAGACGTCGAAAGACTACTAGTAAAAAGGCTGAAATCCATTATAGAAGAAAATATTCGGTTTTAGAGAAAGCCATTCGACCATAGACAAGTTCTCAGAATTACAGACATACTTTCTTAATAAAGCACAGACTTTGGATAAAATGCGACATGAGGTATTAACTAAGTAAACTTGAGCCCAAGACATAAAAGGAAACTTATTCGGAATTAAAATAAATTAGGATGGGAGTACCACGGGGCAGTTTGTTGGAAAAAGGAATAACTTAGAAATATTGTTAATCCGCCTTGGTATTATAGAAATAGTGACCGTTAATCAGACCTTTGAACATTTTGCCAGAAAGCCGAACAACAAAGACTTCTCCAACGCGTTAACGTTGAGTCAATCCAGCTCCTCGACAATGCCAATTTAGTTAGAAAATTCAAGAGGACCATACCTTTCGAGTTGTTGAAGTTATCATAAAAATCAGAGCATAGTTCGACAGTGGTACACGACAATATTATTGTAATTATGTTGATAGAACCTAATGCATCCTAGTGAGTAGGTCCTAAGTTTGAAGTTTTACACAATTCTAATTTAAGTTAGATCTAAGTTGCTCATTTATCTTATTTAGATCAGATTGTAATATGAACAAAATACCTTTATATGTGTTTTATAATAATAAAAAAATATATCAACAAATATCACGTGCAGATCCATTTATTTAAGTCTATAAGAGGATAACCTGAGAATGTTTACAAGAAGATTTTGTTACTTTAGTCATCTATTTTTGTACGACGTAGGTATTCTACACCTCGCTAATTTCATTACCCTGTACAGCAAATAATATACCTATCGCCTGTTAAGAAGCGAAGAAGACGTAGTATCCTTCGTTTACTTTATTTAATCATATATCCGCCGATAAGAAGTGTTTTGGGTGATGTAGTATAATCTTTAATCAAAACACGAACCCTTGCTAGTCACGTGTGCCAACATCCGGACAGAGCGACACACTGACTTTCAGTAACGGAAAAGGAATATTAAACCGACCCACACCTCTTCTGATGAATGTACCGACAACAATGTATACCTACAAGAAGAGACGCTAAACATAACCTATGGCAATAACTTACAACGATATTTTTCTTTAATTATTACTCACTCTTTTTTACTAGTGCAGTGGTATACATTTTATTATGAAATTTAATTTTAATTCGAGTGTATACTGTACCTACTGAAAAATTTCGTGATTTAAAAAGAAGAATTACTAATGACATACGTAGATAAGCTTGGGAAAATGAAACGACATAAATCAGAAATAAGTGAGACGGAAATGAACCAACGAAAAAAGAATAGAAATAATATGTACTAAAAAATATTTGAGTATCCTGGACAATTAAAATTCCAGATATACAGGGTGAGATATTGATGCATTTTGATATAAGAACATGAACCTTTAAAGGGCCTAGTTACCAATATACAGGATGTTAAAAGTTTTAAATAAAAATTCAAAATTTATCATAAATCAAAAACGTCTTTAAATATTGTTTTCAAATTTGATCTACCAAGGATGTTCTCAAATACAGAAACTATTAAAAATGTGTCACGTGCCTACTAGATTAGAATTTAGACATATTGAGCCGTTACAAATTATCTAAGTATATGCAGACTTTTGTTTGGAAACAAATTTTTACAACATCGTTCATTTTAGCTCCATAAAAGGTTATTACTTTTTTAACTAAAAGTAGACAAGGAAATTAAAAAAAAAGATTTGTTCCAATGACGTAAAAAATAGGGAATAAAAGTTGGTTACATTTTTCAAAAGTTGGTATGTGACAAAATATTACTTTCTTAAAAGAGTACATTTTGCAAAATGTAAACATTAATTAAAAAAAGAAGAAAAAATAAGTTACTCTTTCGAACTCTTTAGCGAATTTTGTAGCTGAATAAAGGATGTGGTTACATTTTATTTCGTTATGATGAGGGTATTGCTTTTGTAGAAATGTTTTCCATTGCTATATATGCGTATACCATTAACTATTGCCAATTCAATGTCCTTTTAAATAGTACTGTTTCCCCGTATCCTTTAAGGTTATATGCAATAGTACAACCAGTAGCTAAAGGTTAATCTAAAGCAGTGGTTCTCAAACTTTTTTGGTGACGGAACATTTTTGAAAAGTGAAATATTTGACGGAGCCTTAAACATATTTCGGAAAAAAAAGTCCTCCTTGCTCTAGCTTCTTGCCAGTTCCCTCCCGTTTCTTTGCGGAGCCCCTACAACAAAATTCTCAAAATCATATACGCCTTCCTCTTCTTGACTTCTAAAAAAAGGTCGTCATACCAAAATCATATCGTATACCCCTTCCTCTTCCTGACTTCCTAAAAAAGGTCCTCCAACCCAAAATACCAAACTCATATACTCCTTCTAAAAAAAAAAACAAAAAAGATCCTCAAGACAAGTCTCGTTAGGTACTGCTTTTTTTTGTTATTTTCTTCGCGGAGCCCCCACAAAGACTGATCTAAAGGTTATTCTAAATTGGAATATACTGGATTCTCTCTAGAAGAATTCTTTATTTTTTGGGAAAAGTAAATAAAATATCCTCATCATATATTATAGCCTCTGACAACGTCCATTTCGACTTCAAAGTCGATATTTCGAGTTTAAAGTCAAAATTTCAAGTTTTATGTCGAAATTTCGAGTTTAAAGTATTCTACGCCTTCGTATATTTAAATCTTTCTTCTTTTTTCAGTTTTTTCTGTCCTGTCCAAAATAAACTCATTTTGATGAACAGTTTAATATTATTTATAATTTTTTTCATACTGCCGCTATTTCTAGATCAATTTTAAATAGGCTTCCAGCGATTATTGCAAATATTTAACGGTAAACAGTTTCTGTAGGCTGTAAATGCACAGTAAAAACGGAATTACAGCCCTCGATCGTCTGTTGCGTTGTCACATGAAGAGCCTAGCACCGCGTTTTTACTCGAACTCACCGAAATCACTACGAAAATTCCGAAATCATCATCAAAAATTATGGTCGAAATCATCTCCGAAATCACTTCGAAATCAATTTGTCTCTCAAAAATGCAAATTCAACAGCTTGTGGATCAAAATACAAGGAAATATTTTAGGGGCGTGCGGTGCACTGCTTCCCTACACTTTGAGATTTAAAAATAAATATTTTTCAGTTTACAATGCATAGAAATTAATATTACATTAGGTACTATATTTTCTATGAAACATTGCGTAAACTTCGTAAATGTACTAACAATTCATTGGTGTAATGTGTAAACGCACGCACCACCCATGAGAAATTTAATTGTGTAAACGCACATACCATAACTTCAAGTCCGTCGGCGGAAGCGCGTCTTGAAAAAGCCGGCTCATCTTCCAATTGATTTCGCTTCGTATTATTGACCCTGCCTTGCCGTGACAGTAGTCAGTCTGTTTGTACACGTGAAATACGGTCGAGAGGCAGCGATTTTTACGTCGCCTTACGCATATTGCAATTCGCACGGCGATACAATAATAATGTAATGGCTGGCCATTTATGAGGCCTTCAAGCTAAAGTGAAAGAGACGTTTAAACATTCAATTTTCGTTCACTGTATAGCACATAGACTTAATTTGGTTTTATCGCGAAGCATGGATAATATTAAAGATTGCAAAGTTTTCTTTTTGACGCTTAGTGATTTGGCTTCCTTCTTTTCAAAGTCATCGAAAAGAACTCGCGCTTTGGACATTCACGTTCAAAAGAGGTTTCCAAAAGTTGCTCAGACGCAAAGGAACTAAAATGGACGTTTAGTGAAAACAGTGTTTTAATACCGTGATTCTTTGATACACTTTTTTCAAGACGTTAGGGATAATAAAGAAATATAATTCGGTACAGTCGGTAAAGTAGAAAACTACTAAGTAAAGCGATTTAAAAAATGGCGCGCTTCGACAATTTATTAAATTGAAGCAATTTCAAGTTACATTTTTCTATTTTACAGCTTTTACTTACAATAATTGAAACAATCAATAAGTAAAATGAATTTTTATTGTAAATAAATGCTGAAAAATAGAAAATGTCCCTTGTTTTAAATGAAAAATAAAAACATTTGTAATAAGATTATTTTATTTAGAATAGGTAACTATGTCATTACATTATATTAAACCTCATATAATTATTCACAATAAACACACACAAAATTATTGCAGAGTAAAATCATATCTATAAATACAATTATTGTTTTAAAAATCCCTAGTATTGACTTATTAGTACACAAAATATAGGTAATTTTTCACAGAAAACAAAATAATTAATATTTTCAATTAATTTAATATAAAAATGTTATACCTACATTTTGATCTTAATTTTACTTACTAAACTAATCAATTTTTCCTGATCAATTCAATTTTAATATAATAATATATGTAAAATTAAAAGATTGTTTTATGTCCGATTTACAAAAACTTTAAATTATTTATTCTAAATCTATGTAAAAGTTTATCAGGCAACTAAATTTTAATGAATGTTCATGCAACCCACTTAGTCAAGCAATAGTACCCAAAAAATTGAACAATTTCTTTTTGAGCATAAATCAAATGCCTTATCATATTCTTTTAAATGTGTAAACCTATGATGAGGTTCTACAATACCTGCTCGTAAATTGCCTGTACACACTTCCCATTTCTTACACCCGGTTTCTCTATTAAAGGTTTCTCGACACATTCAATTTTATCATTAAAAAATTCTACTTTCCTTTAGCTGATGTTATAATTGAAAAAGATCAAAACATCACTAATTACATTTATTTTTGCAAGTAAATTTGATGAAGGCATTATAAGTTAATGACATCCTTAGAACCTCAGTATATTTTTACAGCTATAAATTACTTAAATCTAAAATAATTAATTAAATTTTACTCACCTACATTTTCTAGTGCAACATAACCTAATTTATTATCAAAGCCAGATTTACAGCACTTCTTAATATTCAAATTTAGCTTTAACTTTATATATTTATAATAATTATCCCCGTATTTGATCATATATTGTATTAAAGTGATATTTAAGAGATTGCATTAGTAAAGTTATTGATTTCTTTAATATTTATTAATTTTTTAATTATTATATGGGTGTAAAAACGGCTTTATATTTAGTGATCGCAGCGCGTGAAGCGCGATATGATAAACTACAAACAAGGAAACAATTCCCGCCTATTATTCAAACCTTCTGTTTCAGTTTTTCTATGTATAGTACGAAGGTTCCAGAACCGATCCCTGGTCGATGCATTAATTTTTTCTTTTCTTGGTACCTACAACTTAATCCGGGATTGTAAAATACAAAAAAAACTTTCGCAAAGAATTCATATCCGTCAGTTACTTTGAAATCAATTTACATTCAAGAATATTTAAATAATTAACGGTAAATAAACTAAGACAATTGTTTGTTAATAATGTAATTACAGACATACCAAATTGGCAATTTCTGTCTTTTACAGGTTTTAATAAGTTTGTCGTATAGAATTGACCACTTTTAAACCAAAAGTGCCTAACCTACTAATTTAAACTAATGTGTAATTTATCAATTAATTATTATTATTATTGTAATTAATTTTATACCAAACTCTGAATCAATTACACACTTCTGTTTAACAGATATAAAATTATAATAACAATAATAGAATAATAATAGGTAACACTTAATGTATGTACAATAACAATATCTGTAGAGAACAATATATCCGTATCATCGATATAAAGATGAATATGTAAGTTGATTTATGACTAGTGCAAGTCACCAAGATTGACGCCAGAGGTGTTGGTGGTTATCTCGAGAGGTCAGATCCATCGACTAATACAAATTTATCACTTTGGCAGGTGTGGTTCATGTAGTTACAGTTATTTTAAATTATGTATTTTAAATTAGTATCATGAGACAACTTTATAGTAGAGCTCTATGATAATATAACGGGTGTCCACGCGAAAACTTCGGATGGCTTTATTTCTGGTAATATTTGAGTTGGGATCTTGAACAGTGCATAGAGGGATGTAATTCACTTACTTTTCATAATACTATTACTTCCCACTTGGGCCCAAGATACCTTTACGTTAAAATTAAAAAAAAAAATTCCCTGTAATATCTTATGAAAGATTATGAAAGAGCACACTTTTATGAGTATATTCATAATAAAAAAGTTACAAGTTACGTATGATATTTTTTGAGTTATTTTAATTAAAAATTATAGTAGAATATTTTATTCACTACAAAAAATTAAGCTACATATAAATGAAAAGTATGTGGAATCACGTGCAGTGTCTCATATCTCTAAAATTCAAGATTCCATTATATATTTTGCCAGAAATATAGCCATCCCAAGTTTTTGCGTGAAGATCCAGCATGTTTTTAAAACAAAAATGTTTATCTACATCGCAAGCAACGCAGGATTTGATTCAAATGTAAATTTAATAAACGTTCTAGACATAGTGGCCACGCGGTTTAAATGATAATGACAATTAGTGGTCTTCGATAATTAAATATATTATTCCGAGAATTCAAATATTTTGTTTTCTTGTCGAAAATGGCAAAAATATCGGAAAACCTAAACTGAACAATCACTTTTCACAGTATGCACAGGACTGCGCAAGCTCAATCTTCTCGAAAATGCTGTACCGGTCTCCTGGAGCCATAATATCATAAGTGCAGATAAATCAGATAGATTTTTAGGTAGGTACTATTATTATTAACGTACGTATAACTGTCCATTTCAATATCTACAGGATGATTTACTAAATAAATTAATAGATTCTTCATCGAACGATATGTTTTTATTATTGTCTTTTATTGCATAGGGGATGAAAATACAAACAAAAAAATACGTGTGGCACTCGGGGACTGCCGCGGTAAAGCTATTGCATAGCATTTTTTATCAACTTATGCAATTATATTTATTTATTTTATTTATTTATGCAGTATCTTTTTTCTTTGATATTAATTCCAGTTTTTTCTTTGATAATAATTCAAGTTACACTTTTTGAGCGTGGTGACCGATAAGAAAACAAATATTTTTCTTTTATTGAATAAATGAGAAGTTAATATTGTTTAAAATATTTTTATTATATTACAATACATGTAGGTTATTCAGGAATTTTCATCATTGAAACTATAGGTTTATGGTAACTGAAATAAGAAACATAAGTTTGAGACTTGATATCCTCTAAATATCTGGAAAATACCGCGTCAATGGTGGCCCCATATTTTGTTGTGGATTCTTGTGGATCATTATTCATTTTTAAATTCAATTTTTCTGAAATTGTGTCTAAAAGAGATAGAATCAGTTATGAGCAGTTAGCAACTAGTCTACACGCATACGTCTAGTCGCACGCACACAAACACCGTGCCGAAGTCTGCCGAACTGAAACGACGTTAGACGATGCATGGTTTTCAATGCCGCACCGCTGAGCCGGTCGGAGTGTGGGGGTGATTTTTTGATTTTACGATTTTTCGATTTTTCGAGTTTTCGATTTTTCGATTTTTCGATTTTTCGATTTTTCGATTTTTCGATTTTTCGATTTTTCGATTTTTCGATTTTTCGATTTTTCGATTTTTCGATTTTTCGATTTTTCGATTTTTCGATTTTTCGATTTTTCGATTTTTCGATTTTTCGATTTTTCGATTTTTCGATTTTTCGATTTTTCGATTTTTCGATGTTTAGATTTTTCGGTTTTTCGATTTTTCGAGGTTGTTAGGTTTATTTTCGTTACGGAATTTCTTGATTCTCTTTACTCTGGTTAAACACATAACCGATTAGATCATTAAATTGACGCATGGCCCATTAGCTTAGATGGTTAGAGCGTCAAACTTATTAACTTTGCCATTTGAGACCTGGCGAGCGACTGCGTTCAAATCCTGGCGGGGTCAGAATTTTTTTTGGTTTTTTTATTTTTTTTGCTTTTTTATTTTTTTTGCTTTTTTATTTTATTTTTTTTTTTGTTTGGAAATGTAATATACTATATATATATCTTACAAAAAAAATTAATATCTAATATTTACGCCAGCCGGGAACATTTGTTATACTAATTTATTAGAAACCAGAGAAAGCTCTTCTAGTTCTTGTATTGCATAAAAGTTCCAGTCCGCAGACGTATATTTAACTTAGCTTCATACTAATACGGATAGGGTCAGATAGAACCTTCCACGGGTTTTGACGCCGCACCGCTGTGCCGGTCGGAGTGGGGGGGTGTTAGGTTTATTTTCGTTACGGTGTTACGGAATTTCTTGATTCGGTCGCCGCGCTCAAAGCCCGCGATAAAAGCTATGCAATAGCTTACTCCCATTACCCCATTATCTACGCCCTTGTCTAGAAGACTTCTAGAACCCGAGTAAGATCTCTTCATTTTTCTACCTACCCGCTGCATGAAACTAACCTACTATCTTTTGTAAGACCATACACACCCTAAAAGAAAAAGATTTTAGGATAAATATATAATAAATCATAAATATACATACAGTAGTACATAGTTAGGTATTTATTTTAAAGGACTACGTAATAATTTAAAAGAATTGCAATAAAGGAATATTTGCACTCACCTACTCGATGTAAACAAGTAGTAGTACTTGGGCTTAGGGGGTAATAATCTTACAAATAGGAACCCTTGTAGTAAGTAGATAATTTGTAACTAAATAACGGGTTCATTTCTTGTTCTTAAATTTAAGGAAAGATGGGATGAAACAAGAAACTGCAGAGTTGCCAGGGAGCTCTTGAGTTATCCTGACAATACTGCAGCAAACAAATACTTGACTATGACTAGACAGAATCTGCGCCTTGTCACAGGCATTCTAACTGGTCATTGCTAAGTACGGAAACATCTCCATATCATGGGGCTGTCAGAATCCGCACTTTGCAGAGGGTGCGAACAAGAAGATGAGACCATCGAGCATATCATTTACGATTGCTCGACGCTCTCATTTATTAGAAGATTTGTGTTCGGCGAGTATCGGCTAACACCGGCCGATATAAGAGAAGCACCTCTTGGCGACGTTGTCAACTATATTAAATCTGTAGTCTGGCTCACGAGCTAGGAGGTTCCTATCATCTTAGGTGTATGCACAATGGGCCTAATGAGGCCTAAGTGCCGTGGGGGTAACCCACCCTCCACACGTTACAGATACAGATAAGTTCCAACTCTCCAGATGAAATTTATAAACCTGAGCTAGATAATATATGATTTCACCCCCTATCAGTAGAGGGGCAATGTAATAGTATAGTATACTACAAGAGACTGAAGTGGCACTTTCTATCCCGAGGCGAAGTTTATAATTCGCTGAGAGATAAAAAGACACTTCAGTCCAGTGGTTTATGTAGGTACTTTGTACTGTATTTTTGGTAGTATGGTATAAGTATAATGTACTTTTAATCCTTAATAAGTAAAAGTACCAGTACTTTTAATCCCTAGGAATATAATCTATTAAATACAACTTTTGATATCGTTACTATGGATAATCAAATATAATAATGCACTTGACGTATTGTTAATAATGTCCAGCTTCCTTCGGACTCGAAACTACGTTATTATTATATGATAGTTAAATTTTACTAAAATAACACAAATAATATTGTAAGAAAACATATTTTTCCTACAATATAAAGATAAATCACGATAACATATTAAGTACCAAAATTTCAGAATTATCAGAATCTTTACTGCGCCAATGAAAAATATGTATCATGTTTCGCACAATCCATTCTTTTGTTTAAACGTGTGACCATACAACTTTCATTCATTTGTTCGTCATTCATTTGTTCTATATAACGGCCCCACCAGATGCAACTGAGTACTAAGTGATAGACGACTGACATGTTTATTAACTTCATTGTGATACTCGGCATTGTCTCTTATGTCTACTGAAGTGCCACCTAATTGTGATCCGGAGATTTTTTGTAACGCTATAAAGACATATAGATTTAATGCCTATTGATTGTGTGCAAGGCTGCACCTCTTAAGCAGTGTTGTTAACGATATGTATTAGGCATTAGATTAGGGTTGCCTTTAATTTATTTACTCGAATATCTTGTTTGGTTATATAATATTGTTATCACATAATTTAATTTTAAAAAACAGAAAAACAAAGTTAATCACTTTAAGTCAGAGATAAGCGAGCAAGCCATAAAATAGGTACGTCTTTTTGTCAGACTCATATAAGTAATAGAATATTTGTAATTAGTATCACTTAATATTTATATAAAAAATATTTTTAGGGTATTTTGTCCGAATGCATCTAACTTTACAAGATTATTTATCATTTTTATAATAACCTAATTTACTACCAAATTTAAAATCTAGTTTTTTACCTGTATTCATTACTGAGTCTTAACATGTTCTGCACACTTCGATATTGTGGATCGTAGTACTAACTCTGCTTTATTTATCACATCACTTCACTTACACCAGCTCAAAATTCTTGACGCTTTTTAGTCTACGCACTAGGTCCTGATTGTCTAAAAGTTGGAGTACTTCAATGTTGGTGAGTTTGTGGAGCCTCTCTTTATGTCTTTTGATAATTTTCTTAATTTTTTACATACCCAAGGTACCTCGAAGATATAGAACATGTTATATTAGCTTCTTATATCACCTTTCTTCTTAGTCTGAATTAGACAATTATTAGCGATACCTAAGTTACTTTATTTCATTTTTGTAAAACATCCACTTGGATTATTTCTTCATCGACAGTTCCTAATTGAAATAGAGAAATATATCTCCCTTTTGTTTGTCTTTTTCATATTATATTATACTTGATGATGAAATTATAAGAAAATCTCGAAAACAGTCATGATTAAATATTTTTGTGAGAACTTAAGGACCTAGTTTTATTTCTTTCCCTTTATGACGACATTGACTGTCGAAATTTCTAGACAGCAATTTGTACTAGTTCGGGTCAGACGCCGTTCCAGACTCGTTCTCAAATCTTCAAATACCTCCATACCTCCATAAGTTTTCAATGTTCGTTAAGCGACGTAAACCTGAGTATGAAAATTGTGAATTTAATATATCGTAGATGGTAAATAAGGATTAGCTTTGATATTTGAATAATTAGTCCCACTATGGTAATGGAATTGCTACCATTCATCAAATGTGTCCTTGAATGTTTAGTTTAATTCTTGAAATTCTGGAAGACGATGCAAATGAATTTGGCAACTGTTTAATAAAGTTATAACAAAAAGTACACTATTATGGTGCAGTAAGACGTTATCTGAATGAGGAATATCGTGGTAAATGGATTTGACTTTACAGATTTTCGCTACATTTCTTGGTAGTACCTATTTAACATTTCCGTTGACATATTTGAACAAGTACGACAAAAGTTTAGCTATAGGATGTTTTATTATCAGGATGTAAATAGAGCACATTTTCAACGATAACGATAAGAACTGGTTGAGTATCTCTGTGCATGAAACAAAATTATTTTGATCTGAGTTCCGGGACACAGCGTTGAAGGGCAACGAAAAAACCGACACGGTCACAAAAAGAGGAACCGAATCTGAGTTTATAGAACCAGAGCTATTCCTGGACAATGTAAAGAGCACTGTTAAAGGAATTATCTTAAAATAGACGCAGGACGTAACACTAGCGAACTGGAGATATACCCAGGGCTATTTTATTCGAAGTCGTTTATAACCAACCCTTCTATCTTTCAGATCCGGGATTGAAATAGGAAAGATTACGCATTTTTACAGTACTGATGACAAGACATGGTCCTCTTGGTAACCACATAACAAGGATAGTTCTGCAGCGTGGGGCACAGGCACTTCTATGTACCTGTTCCGCTTTGGAAAGAATTAGGTTCCAAATCTTCGGATTCACCCGACTGGTCTCACCTAGTTCAATCGTGACCTTCAACAAAAGGTGTGGCTTGTACGGTGAACTATAAGTTAGACATAAGTCACAATTGCTCCATGTGGGTTGCAGAGGAAGGCGATGAAATTATTCCACTTATTTACAACCTAACCTAACTAATAATAACGTATTTGAATATTTAATAATTAAATTATTTTAGTATTTATTTAGTTTATTCATCAAAATTACTTTAAATCCAAACAAAATTAGTATGAATAGGTATTTCAAATACTTTTCAAATGAGGTATCACTTGCCATAAGGTCCAATTTAAAATTGTTGGTCACAGTGGCCTTGTAACATCATCTATGATTATTGCGACACCTGTTGCCACTAGAAAGAAGCTTACATTTTATTTTTATCCTCTAAATAGTCTATATCTACCTAAATATCCAAATTACAGGCTGTTTGTAAGTAAGTGCGAATTATTTTAGGAGGTGGTTACCGAAGTTATTTTGTTATAAAAAGTTAACGGGTAATAGTCAGTGGCGCCTCATTTTTTTTATTAAAAAAGTTGTGGCAATCTCGCACGAATAACACAGAAGCACGTAGAAAGATTCAGCCTATCCCAAAAATTGCATATTTATCCCTCCAAAGTGTTTTGCAAATTTCGAGTCAATATCTTTAAAACTCTTTGAATAAAGAAAAATAAATAAAAAATTCAAATTTAAATACGAAGCATATTTCGACCTACGTTTACAAGAACTTTTTTTAACGAAATAACTCTGCAACCTCCCCCTAAAATATTTCGCACTTATTTTCAAACACCCTATATACTAGATACTTTTTATTAGCACTTTTTATATTTTTTAGTTAGTAAACAGCCCTAAATATTTATAGAACCTCTTTTTGATTTGAAGGTCAGAACTTTGATCAGCAGGCTCAATGGCCTCATTGAGTTATGTGGCTTTGTGATATTTTTGCAGGATGACTTTCAGCTTGTATATTTTGTACAAATTGTAATTCAAGTTCCATTTACTTATAATAAATTTAATTATTCTTATTATTATTATTATCAATTTAGTTTTTCTTTAATATTTAATTTGTATATTGAAAACATTAAAATAAGACAAGTGTTTCACAAAATTTTTAATTTAAAAATTCAACATTATTTTGATAAATTTTTTATAAAAACTCTTGACAAATTTAGAGAGGTACTACATATTGGTTAATTGATAATTGCAAAATTTTATTAGGCAATGTATAATATAAAAACGGATTCTTTTAAAACAAAGGAATTGTTTGTGAAAAACAAATTTAATCACTTAAAAGTTAGTTATCTAATACAGCACATATGCAATCATTTTGTATTTTGTTTTATAAGTTCTAGAGACAGTAAAATGCATTAATAATCTTGTAAACCTAATTGGGTTACCTAAGGAAAGTTCAGGAATGAAAAGAAACAAATCTTTAAAAAACGAAAAAAGAACATTTTGAACTTATAACGAATAATCAATATTAATTTATAGTAAATTTATTTATCTTAAATATTTTTTATCGTCAAATTTTTAAACCTATATAATCAAGACAAGTTTATATTCCAAGTACTTCAAGTTTAATCGATTAAAGTGCAAAAATTTACAATGTACATAACTTGTAAGTTTTCTAAAAAAAGTACGTATGATACCGATCTCCTACAGACGAGTTTGGTCTTTATTCACACACACTAAGTCAGCGTTACTCACCCTAAGTGTGCTCCGCGAAGCCTTTGTGGGGCCTCCGCGAAGAAAATAACAAAAAAAAGCCGTATCTATCGCTATAACGGGAGTTGGGTTTTTATTAGAGGGAGTATGCGATAGGACCTTTTGTTTTTTAGAAGCCAGGGAGAGAAAAGAGTTTACGATTTTGGTATTTTGGGCTGGAGGAGCTTGTTTTTTTTTTTTTTTTTTATAAGTCAGGAAGAGGAAGGCGTATATGATTTTGAGAATTTTGTTTGTAAGGGCTCCGCAAAGAAACGGGTGAGACCTGTCAAGAGGGGCGCAGGGAGGACTTTTTTCCGAAATGTGTTTAGGGCTCCGTCGAATATTTCTCTTTTCTGAGAAAGGTTCCGTCACCAAAAAAGTTTGAGAACCACTGCACTAAGTAATAAATATTGTAACGAGTTAGCCGGCTAGTACTAGGAGGAAGATGTTTAGTTGCCACTAGTAGAAGTAAAGATAGTAGTCGAAAAGAAAGAATTGTCAGTCAGATTGAATTATAGTTGTCAATCGTATTCGTTTTTTAAAGATTTTGTATTTACTGTTAATAAACGTTTTAAAATACCCTACAAGTTTTACAAATTGGTGTCAGGTGTGGGGTATAAGAGGAAATAGAAATGCCCGGGAAGAAGATAAACGAATTGTTGGCGGCAGAGCTCAGAAGAGAGCTCGAAGAACGGGACTTAGATACCACTGGACCGAAGGCTGTATTACTAGGACGGCTACGTGAGTACTACCATAGCCAAGGTATTGATTCAGAATCGGTAGAATTCGAAGATCCGTCTCAAAAAGCCTTCGCCGCCCTGTCCCAACAGATGTCGAGCCTGCGTGACGAGCTATCGCAACAGGTATTCAGTCAGTCCCAGCAGATGTCAAGCCTAAATGACGAATTGGTTCAGCTTTCTCAGCAGATATCCAGTCAACGCAATGAGCTCCTTCAACAAGTGACTACTATGATGTATAATCAAGCTTCGGAACTTCGAGCCGAAATGCACACAGAGATAACAGAGATAGCACAACGTACTGAACGACTCGAAGAGAAGATATCTCAACGCACCGGACGACTCGAAGCGGAGATCCATAACCTCCAGGGGAAGATGTCCCAACAACTCTCTTCAGAACAAAATATGGAATCCCATCCGGTCGTTGAAAGATTAGGGAGCAGCGTCTCTAATCTGCAGATCCAGCTTCAAACGATCGAAGAACGTGTCTCCCAGCAGTCATCGAGGAGTCAAGAGCGGCAAGGATCTAGTACAGCAGAAATTCTCAAGGGGATAAAACCCCCAACTTATGATGGAAAGACTTCTTTACAAAATTACATGAAACAGTTTAATGCTGCAGCTGGAGCTAACGGATGGTCATCCCGGGAGAAAGCCATATCTCTCACAATAGCTCTGCGTGGTGAAGCATTAGATGTTTTGCAAACACTCCATGCGGATGAAGCTGAAGACTTTGACTTACTGGTGAAACATTTAGAAATGAGATATGGCCATGCTCACCTAGAGCCGGTTTACCAGTCCCATCTCAAGAACCGGAAGCAGAAAGTCAATGAGTCAATTCAGGAGTTTGAAGCAGACATTGCAAGAATGGCACGCTTTGCCTATCCGTCGGCCCCAGAGAGTCTTCTAGAATGCTTAGCTGTCCAAGCTTTCGTTGACGGTTTAAGGGACCAAGACTTACAGAGAGCGGTACGTTTAGCTCGTCCAAAACTTTTAGTCGATGCGTTGACAGTAGCGTTGGAGTACGAAGCTGCAACGGAGGCTTCCCGAGGCCCTGCTCGAGTACGAGTCATCACGGACCACAACAACGTCGACACTCAACAAGAGCCATCTGATCCCAAAATCATGGAAGACGTAGTGACTAGCGTCATGAAAATACTGGCCTCCAGGAAGAGACGTCCTGTCAGATGTTGGAATTGTGGGGAACTAGGCCACATCAGAAATGCTTGCTCTCGTTGGACAGATAAAAAGTTCCAGCAGCAGGAAAACTAAATTGGGTCGTCTCCCGGGGGGCGACATCGACCCGAACTAGCTTTCAAGACCCTCCCATTCTAATTATAGCATCGTTAAGACATCTTACCAGCAGTTTGTACGTAGACGGCACAGTCGATGGCAAAGAGTATAAAATGTTGGTAGATACCGGAGCGACGAAAACTATCATTCGGCCAGCAGTCACAACGAAGAAAAAATTGCTACCTTCCAGATGGGTGTTACGGACCGCTACGGGGGAAACAGCCAAGGTCTACGGCGAGGTGGAGTTGAGAATAAAATTTGGTTCCACCTGTGTATCACACATCTCTCTGGTGGCAGACATCGAAGAAGACATTATTTTGGGTATGGACATCATGTATGCCTGTGGGTTTCAACTAGATCTCAAGCGCCGAACCATACACGTTGGAAACGAAGAACTGTTTTTACACCAAAAAGAGACAACCATCGCTGAAGTAACGCTAGCAGAAAACGTCGAAGTCCCAGCAAATTGTGAATTAGTCGCTGCAGCCCGACTGAATAGAGTGATTCCAGATGATATCCCAGCTATGCTAGAGCCTAGAAATCACGACCAGGATTTAGGAAAAGGGGTTCTTGTTGGTAAGGCACTCATCACGTCAGCTGCAAACGTGCCTGTTCGCATAATAAATGTTAACGACTATCCCGTTACTCTTAAAAAGGGCACACAGGTGGGAACGTTCGAACCCGTAACAGCCGTGATTCACCAGGTGAGCGCTTCGGAAAAAGAAATTTCAAACAAAATAAATCTGATGCTAGCAGCTATAGATCCGTCCTTATCCAGTCACGAAAAGAGACAGGTGAAAGAACTAGTTAACCGATATGAATGTGTCTTTGGTTCTAAAGATGGTAAACCAGGAAGAACGGATATCGTAAAACATAAGATCGATACAGGCGCAGCTCATCCTATCCGGCAAGCGCCACGAAGACTTCCCCAAGTTAAGAAGGAAGAGGCCGAAAGAGTTCTCCAGGAGATGGTTAGGGACGGAGTGGTTGAACCATCTATGAGTCCGTGGGCCTCTCCCGTGGTTCTGGTTAGGAAGAAAGATGGATCAACACGATTTTGCGTGGACTACCGCAAGCTTAATGATGTCACCAAGAAGGACAGTTATCCTTTACCGAGAATCGATGACGCCCTTGATTCCTTGGCGGGTTCCAAGCTGTTTTCCACGCTAGATTTAAAAAGCGGATATTGGCAAGTAGAAATGGATCCTATCGACAAAGAAAAGACGGCGTTCACTAGCGGATCAGGTTTGTGGCAGTTCACGGTTCTTCCATTTGGCCTTTGTAACGCTCCTGCTACCTTCGAACGACTCATGGAGAACATCCTAAGAGGTTTGTCTTGGAGAACTTGTCTTGTATATTTGGATGATGTCATTATCATGGGTAAGACTTTCGAGGAACACCTGGTAAATCTCGAAGAAGTCTTTAAGAGATTACAAGCTGCCAATTTAACGCTAAACGTTAAAAAGTGTCACCTATTCCAATCCAAGGTGGGTTATCTGGGCCATATAGTAAGCGGAGAAGGCGTTTCCGTGGACCCTAATAAGATACAGGCAGTTCAGCAATGGCCAATCCCATCCGACAAGCGTCAACTAAGAAGCTTCTTGGGCCTATGCTCCTACTACCGTCGATTCGTTGAGAAATTTGGAGACGTTGCCAAACCGTTGACACGGATGACCGAGGAAGGTACAAGCTTCAGCTGGGATAAAGAGTGCCAAGCTGCATTTGACACGTTAAAGGGAAAATTAACCTCAGCTCCAATCCTGGGTTACCCGCTTCCTGAAGGAAAATTTATTCTGGATTCCGACGCCAGCAATATAGGAATTGGTTCCGTTTTGTCGCAGTTGCAGGATGGTCGGGAAAAAGTCCTCGGTTATTTCAGTAAGACGCTGTCTAAACAGGAGAGAAACTATTGCGTCACCAGGCGAGAACTTCTTGCTGTTGTAAAGTCCGTTGAGCATTTTTATAAATACCTCTATGGCAGAAAATTCCTAATAAGAACAGACCACGCTAGTTTGAAGTGGTTACTTAATTTCAAAAATCCAGAAGGTCAAATAGCAAGATGGTTCGAAAAGCTACAGGAATACGATTTCGAAATCGTACATCGATCGGGAGTAAGCCACCGCAACGCAGATGCCCTCTCCAGAAGACCATGCCAACCGAATTGCCCCCATTGTAGCCGCCTGGAGCAGAAAGAGCAGAACCTCTACCACATTAAAGTTATCAGTGATGAATGGACACCCGAGAAGATTCAGGATCGGCAGGAAAAAGATCCTATTTTGATGAAAATCAGAGATTGGAAATCGATCAATCGTCGTCCAACGTGGCAAGAAGTGTCGTCGTCTTCACCGATGTTAAAGGCATACTGGGCACAGTGGAATTCTTTGATAGTGGAGGATGGACTTCTTAAAAGATTTATTGAAAATCCTGACGGAACAGAATATAAAAAGCAGCTTGTTGTCCCGAAAATTTGCATACCAGAGATATTAAAACACCTCCATGATGGAACCTCAGGGGGCCATCTAGGCGTAAAGAAAACATTGCAGAAGGTACGTGAAAGATTCTACTGGGTAAATTGTTCCGACGACGTCAGGGATTGGTGTCGAACATGTACCACTTGTTTATCAAGCAATGGACCTCATCGTAAACCTAGGGCTGAGATGCAACAGTATATTGTAGGAAGCCCAATTGAAAGAATTGCCGTGGATATACTGGGCCCCTTACCGCAGAGCGACGCAGGGAATAAATACATATTCGTAGTGATGGACTATTTTTCTAAGTGGGTAGAAGCTTATGCTGTTCCCAACCAGGAAGCTGCCACCTTAGCCGACATGCTAGTAAATGAATTCATAAGTCGATTTGGAGTGCCACTTGAATTACATTCGGACCAAGGAAGGAACTTTGAAAGTGAACTATTTCAAGAAGTTTGTAAGAAACTGGGAATTCTAAAAACCAGAACCACAGCACTTCGTCCTCAATCTGATGGGATGGTGGAACGAATGAATAGGACTCTTGCTAGATATTTGTCAAAAGTTGTCTCCGAACATCAAAGGGACTGGGACCAACACATTCCATTCTTTTTGATGGCGTTCCGATCGGCAGTTAATGAGTCTTCAGGCCAGACACCTGCAAAAGTCTTGTTTGGTAGAGATTTGAGATTACCATGTGACTTGGTATTTGGTTGTAAACCTGGTGATTACACGGCTGGAGAAGACTATGTCTGTGATCTTCGAAAAAAGATGGAAGATATTCACGAATTAGTCCGTACCAATTTGCAGTTAGCTAGTGATCGCATGAAGAGGCATTATGACACAAGAACAGAAGAGACCAGCTACCAGGAGGGAGATTTCGTCTGGCTGTATAATCCACGAAGAAAACGAGGTCTATGTCCTAAATTACAAAGGAACTGGGTAGGTCCGTACACCGTGAAAAAGAAAATTAATGACGTCATTTATCGAATTGTCAAGGCTCCCAGAGGGAAACCCATCGTGGTTCATCATGATCGACTGGCACCGTTTAAAGGGGACCATACTGAAGATTGCGGGTACGACCACAACACGTCGGATAATATCAGCATTCCAGGAGGAATGCATCTAAGGAAGGGGGCAGTGTAACGAGTTAGCCGGCTAGTACTAGGAGGAAGATGTTTAGTTGCCACTAGTAGAAGTAAAGATAGTAGTCGAAAAGAAAGAATTGTCAGTCAGATTGAATTATAGTTGTCAATCGTATTCGTTTTTTAAAGATTTTGTATTTACTGTTAATAAACGTTTTAAAATACCCTACAAGTTTTACAATATTGTTCATATTATAAGTTTCTATGAGCAATTAATTTGGGGTAAGGAGTTTCTGGTTTTTGGATACGAAATTTAATGGATATTTTAAAATATGTAATAAAGTTTAAGTTTAGTTGGAGCTGGGATTTCTAACGCTAATGTAAAATATTTTCGATACCGATTATACGGAAAATAATCTTAACTCGTTTATTTTGAACATAGCACCTAGTATATTATTTCTAATTGGATGTTCTTTTAATATAGGGTCTGACTCTATTATGCTGGATGTTTTAAATATTTTTAGATTTTCGGTACTGACGTGATCTACTTTTTCTCACCGAGGACAAAATGTGATTATTTTCTTTTCTTTTTCTAATAGTGGACACTTTTCGCAGATAGTTTAAGTACAGCTGGTGTTGTTATGTATAATGCGTGGTACTTTAAATTATAATTTTCACAGTTTAACAGACCCTCTTTACCCCCATAATCAATCAGATTATTTTCAGAATCAATAGGCCTTATCCCCTTGTAGATCTTGATTTTTAAAAAAATTTCAAGTTGATATTATGGTTTGTTTTTGAGTTAGATTTATTTTAAATATTTCAACCCCCTTAATCCCCATACTTTTATTCAATTTTTTTTACAATCAATACGCCTCATCTCCTTATAGAGCTTGATTTCTACTAAACATTTCATGTTTATATCGCTTTTCGTTTTTAATTTAGGATTTTTTTTTAATTTCAACTCATTCTAACCCCTTATTTTTAATCAGATTTTCTCATAAACAATAGGCTTTGTCCCCTTATAGAGCTTGTTTTTTTCCATAAATTTTCAAATTGATATCATTATTCGTTTTTGACTTATCGTGCAGACAAAAACCGCGACATCGGACAAGTAAACCTATAATACTATTTACAGACTACTGTGTGAAGAGTAGAATAATAATATAATCAAGGCTAAAACAATAACATAATAGCCTACAAAATGGGTATACTAAAAGAATGATAAAGTCAAAGAGTTGAAAATTATTTATATCAGTACTTCGGAGATAAACTGTGCTGTCATTCTAGTTAGCTTTTTAGTACAGCAGACTGAATGTTGGTTGAACACTTTTCATGTTCTATATTTACATACAATAAATTATATTTCGACAAGAAATTCAGTTGGCCCCAATTATTGTCACAATATATATTGTTTGCTAATAATCTAACTATTAAAACTTTTTTTAATATACATGAATTGTTGGTTTTTGTTCTGACAACAAATTTTATACCTCCAACATGCCTCTATAAATAGTACGACTAACGTGAGAGTTAAGTAGTGTTGTTTAACTTGTAAGTTTATTAAACATTGAACAAACATGATATAGGAAACCCCTAAAAAGGTCTCGATGAGCCGATTTTAAAAATATAACCTTTATAAAACTGCACTGTCTACATAGTTTACCTCCCAGATAGATATCGATAAATATTTAATTTAGTCTTTATGATATAGGTACATACCTAACATAGACACAACTATTAAGTTTCTTGAATTAATTTAGGCCAGTGCAATATTTATATTTTATTTCCTCTTTAAAAAAACTGTAATGTAAGTTTATAAAATCCTCAGTGCTATATCAGTCTGACACTGTTTATCAGTACCTCTGGAATTTATAGATAGGGCATTTTTCTATAACTTCAAGGGACAACCTACAAAATAAACAATTATTCATTTAAAATTGTACTAGGGTCAAGAAATTTGTAAATAAACATAACCTCAACAAATAATAGTAATTTTTTACCTGTGACGTTTTTCGGTAACAATCGTTGAATTGACACACATACTTCCGATTTATTAAAATCGCAGTTTTATTTAAACCTAATTTTTAATACAATTCACAATTAAAATTGTCTCATGTTGATTTTTATAATTTGACAGCTTGATTGAAGTAGGTAGATACGGAATAAGGACTATTTTGTGATATGACAAGTAAAGGCACTTTGTGTCATATTTTGATTAATTTTAAGTTAATAATTTTATATTTGTAGATTGACGGAATGAAAATGTTTTTATATCATTTAAATCACGCTATTTTAAAAAAATTACATTATCACCAAAACTAACTAGCTCGAGTTTGACATATGTCGTAAAAGAGTAACACAAAAGTGCACACAGGTTTAATGCTTCATTGCTTCTCTATATCTATGATTTGAAAGATTGGTATGGCCAGCCCTACTTTAAGACGTCACGCTGTGCGTTGCGCAAATTAGGCTGATTTAAGTTATTTTATAACTGTTTTACTACGTTTCAGGGATCTGTTATCGTGTGACATCTCTTTTTAGCTAAAGATTTTTAAGAACGCCGCTCACTCCTTCTGGCTCACTTATAAAAGCGCGCCACGAAAACTCGATTAGCCAGAGCGCAGTGGCGTACCCAAAAATAGATATTAACACATATGAAAACAATCAAATTATTAAAATTGAATTATTATTTTTATGTTATTTATTTTAAAATAATTTGTTTTAATGAAATGTAACTGGGTGTTGACTGCACAAATGAACCAATGGAGAAACCACCCCTGATTCTCCTTATGCCTCTAAGGAGGCAAGGAAATAGTTCGATATCAGTAGCAACCCTTCCAACCCTATTTTTCTAGAAAAATTTGGAATTTAAAGTTAGAATGTGAATCGAGATTTCATCTTCCTCCTCCTCCTCACATAATCGGTATTTACTAATCTAAGTTTACTCAATTGATCTTTGAGTCGGCAATGCCCTGTAAGGATACCCGTTACTATGCGCAGCTTGTTTATGCTCATGTAGGATAAGCAATCTTTCCTGCGGTTTTAGTCTCTCAAAAGTACAGGGTGTCCAAATAAAGAAAGGACGCCGGTTGTGGTGGCTGTTTCAGAAACTATACGTCATAAAATTTGGGAAACCTTAAAGTGGTTAAGAGACATCCATGGAAATTATTTTCTCTAACTTCGCCTTAAATGGGGTAATCCTTATGACTAGTGATAAACAGATAAAGAAATTTGACTAAAATTTGACACAGATATTTTCGTCATAACTTTATTTTACTTTTTTTAAGCGACTTTTTTTATTATTGACAATGAAGATTACGTCCCTTAGCTGTAAAGTTAGGAATTTCAAAATAATTTCTAGCGATTTCTAGGAATTGCTTTTGTGAAAATAAAAAAATATCAGATCTTTATGATAAGTGGTTCCTTTATTATTGGGACACCCGTCCAGAAATGGAGGGGACACTATCCATATCTGACAAACCAAGGACGGATTTTGTTAAAAACTTGTAAGAATTGTAAACAGGTTATGCTGTTTGTCGGCATGAATGCAATTATATAGGTAGGGGAATCAGCAATTTTTTAATAATTTATGGCGAATGTAATAAAGTTGCGCAAAGAACTTATGATGCTTTTTAAGTTAACAGACAGCTCTCGTCTGTCGCGTCATTTCTTAAAAATATTATTACATAACTGTTTAAATTTTGACACTTTTAAAGAAAAAGTTAAAAAGAATCTGTATGACTGATATAATAAATAAAAATAATAAAATAACGGTGTTGGCATTAATCGAAAGCTATCCTGAAGCACAATTAAGAGAAGCCGAAATCAAAGGATTCTTACAAAAATCATCGGAAAGTTTAAGATTTCTCAAATGCATCTTGTCTCAAGATCACATTTTATTAATTTTGAAATAATAACTCTGTCAAGCATTTTTATTTTCTAGTGTTTGATCTTAGTCAGTTATTAGATACTAAGAACACTCCAGAATATTTATATTACTAGATAAACTAAACTAACACAGTTATTTATCGTCAATAATATAAAATAAAAGACACTACAATTTTTTTAAAACTTTATAGAAATGTTTAATTGGAAAATACGTATAAGTAGATGGCCAATAGTATGTAATTTTGTTTCATGTGTTTTTATCATTATTTTATAATTTTTTGTAATTTCTTGACGATAACTGTAAACATCTGTAATATGGAATATGAGCTAATAAATTAAAAAATATTATTATTAAAAAATATAATAAATATATAATTTTGAACAGATAACAAAGGTTTTAAAAGTCACCAATTCCTTTTTCCAATTCAAAGTTTATAAAAAAAATTTATATTTGTACTAGGATCTTCTCAGGCTTAATCTAAAAAATAAGTAAAACGTTTACAAAACCTCTCTTATTGCATGTAATATTTTCAAGTAGGAATAGCTGTTAAATGTAAATAGTGGGTGGCACAAAATTGATCGAAAACTTTTGATCGAATACATTTGATCGTAAACATTTGATCGAATACATTTGATCGAAAAAACATTTTATCGAATAACAATTGATCGAAAAGAAAAAGGATCGAACAGAAAAATGATCGAAAAGAATAATGATCGAAAAAAAATTGATCGAAAATAGATTTGATAGAAAAAGCAATTGATAGAAAAAGCAATTGATCGAAAAACCAAATATTCATAAAATTATAGAATAATAAGAAAAATGAAAACAATAATTTTAACTAATTTACCTAACTTGTGTGGCCTAGAATCATCGCTGGTTGCTTCGCAAAAACAAAAAATAAAAAATAAAATAAAGTAACGTACCTAACTAACCCAACTTGTGCGAGAGCAATCAGGTAAATTTGAATAGCACAGGTTAGGTAAATTAGTTTTTTTTATTTCTTTTTGCGAGGCAAACCGCGACATTTTCAGACTGGAGCAATTAAATTGATTGCTCTGATACAGGTTAGGTAAGTTAGTTAAGTTTTATAAAAATAAATTAAAATAAAGACAACCTAACTAATTTACCTAACCTGTGCGGCCTAGGGCAATTTGACTGATTGTTCTAACAGAGCTTAGGTAAGTCAGTTAGGTTTTTTAAAAACTTAACCAACTTACCCTAAACTTAACTAACTTACCTAAACTGTGTCAGAGCAATCAGTTAAGTTGCTCCAGGCCGTACAGGTTAAGAAAATAGGTTAGGTTTTCTTTATTTTTTAATCCAAATAAAGATAAATAACCGTTTAGCTCTAAAATAATTATTTTTAAATTAAATTAATTATAGAGAATAATATCACAAACAACTTTTATTCCTCCCCAATCGTGAATAACAGAGATATTTCTTAAAGTAAAAAAAAACGACACTATAATGTACACCCCCCCCCCCCCCCAGATGCTTCGACTACGCTCAAAATGTAATCAGCTTACCGCCAGATGGATTGAAGCTTAAGTTAAAAATTTTGTTATTTTTTTCTCTTTATTCTTTGTTGAGTTATCTTCAAAATTGCGTTTTACGTTATTAAAAATTATTAACAATTGAAAATATTTGTCACCCTCCACCTATCGCTTTATTGCTAAATTTTCTACTTAATCGATAGATAGTAATTGTATACAGGGTGTCAATTTGAAAACTTTCAATGCGAATATCTCGCAAAATAAAGAAGTTGGAGAAACGCCGTTTGGCACAAATTTTATAGAGTTAGGGGGAACTAGAACCACCATATTTTAGTGAAGGGATGAGTCACCCCTTAGGCGCGACACACCCCAACTTGAAAATGTCAAATGGCACTACCCCTTTTGTTATACCTCAAATGAAAGGTCTCATTTAGTAGTATTAACCTGTACAAGAATTTTTTTCCATTCAATACAGGGTGTAACAAAAACATGAATTCGAATAAAATAAACTGTATTTTGTTAAAATGGTACGTTATTTGATCAGATAATTCAAAATGCATTCCATTTATTTCTAAACGATAGAACCATCGATTTTCAAACTCCGTTATTGTTATTAAGATGATATTTTATTTCATTAGATGGTCAACATGCATTCCATTTTTTGTAAACAAAAAAAAAACTTCCATTCTAAAATTTTGGAGCATTTATCTGAGAATAAAAAATAGCATTGAATTTATCGGGTACGTACCTACCTATCAATGTTTGTATAAAATTTAGTCATTTGTGCAAGGTTGTACTGCAAAGTCAGAACTGTCTAATTGAAGAAATACGAGTATAATTTTTATTTTCTGTTCATCATGGTCTACAGTTTGGCTGAAAGAATTCAGATGGTATTTATTTATGGTTCAGAAAATCGTTGTGCCTTAAGAACTGCTGCAGCATCTAACGAAATAAACCCCGGAAAAAATGTAAGTCATACTTACATCAGACAACTGATTATTAAATTTGAAGAAACAGGATCAGTGACAAAAAAAATGGTCCATCAAAGAGTACTTAATGAAGCAGCACAAGTGGAAGCTTTAGGACATTTTGCTATGAATCCTACAATGTCTCTACGCCAAGCTTCGGCGATAACGGAAATTTCTCATAAAGCTGTTCGTCGGGTACTCAAACTTCATAAGTTTCACCCGTACAAAATGCAAATTCTTCAGGAGTTGCAGGAGGATGACCTCGATCGAAGAATGCAATTTTGCGAGGACATGACCGAACTGTTACGTGTTACTCCCCAGTTGCTAAAAAATATTTGTTTTAGCGACGAATGCACGTTTTATTTAAACGGTTCAGTGAACAAACACAACTGCAGGTATTGGAGTGACGAAAATCTCCATTTCTTCAGGGAAGGGCACAGGCTGTTTCCAGAAAAAATAAGTGTCTGGGCGGGAATTTTAGGCGACACTGTGATTGGGCCACTATGTATTAATGGCAATCTTAATGGCGATACTTACTTGGAAATGTTAGACACCACCATTCAACCTCTCATTGTTGAAGAAATTGAAAATCAGCTGGACATTGACGGAAACGGGAATCTGAATGAAAATTTAATACATTTTCAGCAAGATGGAGCACCACCCCACTACGTTCTTCCAGTCAGGCAATTTTTTAAAGACGCTTTTCCAGGTCAATGGATTGGACGGAGAGGTCCAATCGAATGGCCGGCGAGATCTCCCGAACTAACACCTCTTGATTTTTTTTCTCTGGGGACGTTTGAAATCCATTGTATTTAAAACAAAACCGGATTCAATAAAAGAGCTTCGGCAACGAATTATTACGGAATGCAGCAATATTCCAAGAGAAGTGTTCCACAATGTTAGAACATAATTTGAAAATCAATTATACTATTGTTTAGCACAAAATGGAATACATTTTGAACATCTAATCAAATACAATATCATTAATTTTTTTTATTCGATTTTTTTGTTTTTGCTACCCCCTGTATTGAATGGAAAAAAAATCTTGTAAAGGTGAATACTACTAAATGAGACCTTTTATTTGAGGTATCACAAAAGGGGTAGTGCCATTTGACATTTTAAAGTTGGGGTGTGTCGCGTCTAAGGGGTGACTCACCCGCTCACTTAAAAATGGTGGTTGTAGTTCCCCTAACTCTATAACATTTCTGCCAAACGGCGTTTTTCCAACTTTTTTATTTTGCGAGATAGTCGCACCGAAAGTTTTCAAATTGATACCCTGTATAATTTTCTACACCCGGCAGCCGATTTTCATCTCTTGCGTTAGGGTGTCTATATACTACTACTACTACTACTATATCAATGTTGTCATTTTTAGTGATTTGTTATTGATTCAGGTGTTATTTTTGTTTTAAAAAACTGAAAGATTTCTTTATTATAAATAACAATTTTATAGATGAGACATACATTTTTCATAAATTTTTAATGTCATTAAGTATAGAAATAAAATAGATATTTATGTACCAAAGGCTATAAGTATAGAGTTGATCTTTTTTGGCCGAATCCGAAATTTACGGCAGAGGCCAAGTAATATTACAATAGATAGACAGATAATTTATTTCATGTAGACATAATTTTCCCGAATAAACATATATTTTTAAAAACTTTTTGGGCTTATTCTTAAATAAAATATCTGTTTTACAATTTTTTATGAAGTCCGGAAGTTTTTTGTATAAAATGGGTTCTATACATTTAGGAGACCTCTTAGTTAGATGAAATTTACTAACTGGCAAATGACTAGTTCCAAAATTATGAAATCTATCTTATGCTTAAAAAGATATAAACAAATTTCTAGAACATATAATGAAGCTAGTGGCAAAATACCATATTCTACAAATATTGGTCGACAAGAATCATATTTAGGAACTTTACCTATTATTCTAAGGATCTTCCTTTGAATAATAAAAAGTTCACTTGAATCAGTTGAGTTTTCATATAGGCTAATCCCGTATCTCAATTGACATGCTACTTGAGTCTAATAAATACAGATTAAAGTTTCATAATCTAAATTAGATTAGATTTAGAGTCACTTAATGGACTTAATGAATATAAAAATAATTTAAAAATAAGGTCATAATTATTAGAGGATATAGTGGATTTTACCAATTTATAGTGTGAAAGAAATCCATTCAACTGATCAAATAAGTCAAAAATTAAAATATTAACTTAGTGTGTGTTGCTTGTCAACCAATGATTTGTCTAGGTACAATTTGTGTGTAATAAGAATTTTTTTACGTATAAGACTCAATAAAGCTTCATCCAAAAATGTATAAAAATACAATTGACTCAAAGGACACAATAATTTAAAAACAATTCAAGAATTAAATATAAAAATCCAATATAAAATAAATAAATAAATAAATAAATACAATATAAAAGCATCAAAAGTGGTAATTATAAATACAAAAAAAAGAATAAAATTGAAACCTTCTTCTACTTCGCTGAATTAATCAGGAGAGCGTGTTTCTCTAGAAACGTGCATGACAAACTACTAACAAAAGTGTAAAGCACACATGTTTTGGTAAAGTGCTTTCAAGAAAGTTATACACGAATAGCGTTTTGCTATTCGCACTACAAGTTTTGACATATAAGGCTAAGATTTTCGGCCGTAGATAAGTCAAACATTAAAATATGGACCTAAATATTATGACTTGAATATTAAAATATCAGCAAATGCATGCTGTATATTATGTTTTTGATAACTTATCGTTCTGTGATTGGCCTCAATATATTCTAATAAAGTTTATAATTACAATGTCAAAGTGACATTCAAATCCTAACCTCAGATATTTGGACCAATCAGTATTTACGATTTATAAGTATGACAAATTACAACAATTGTCTAGCATTAGAGAATAATACAATCGCGTGTTTGTCGTTTTGGTGATTGAGCTTTGTTGAGAAGTCCGCTTGGCGCTTTCATAGCTATGTGTTTTCAACTGAAAATTAGAGATTAACTAACTTATCATTAATAAACTTTCAACATATTTTTAAAGTTTTTGGAATTTTAGATCCTTTAATAATCTCCAAAATGATATGGGCCAAATATTTTCTACAAACGGGCATTTTTAAATTTACCTATTATTTTTAGCATAACTTTTTTCTCTGAATTTAGACTCTTTTATAGATGTCTTCTTTATAAATTGAATAACTTATTCTATAGCTTCTGGAGCAATGTCGGTGAAACAACGTCAGTGGGACAACTTTAATTTTCAGATCCAGTATGTAAAAATTAAAATTATAAATCTTTCACTACATTCAGTAGGGAGAAAATTTACCATAAAAAGAATTATATAAATAAAATATTGAACCCAAACTTTGAACCTAAAATACCGAGCTGAACTTGAAAATATTAATTTGCAAACAACTGTAAGCATTGACCTTTTATGTGATTAGATTATTAACAGATGCATTAATAAACTATTATACTTTTGCTAACATAAAAGGTTTTAGCTAAAAACTATTTACTGCATTAAATTAAATTCTGAGGAATTTAGTGATTCTTGTACTTTTTTTTCCACATTTTGTTAACTATAGCGATGTATGCTTTTTAGATTTTGAACATTATTAATATACATATTTGCCTTCATTTTGTAATATAGAAAAGTATAATTTCCAACATTTTTTTAAATTTCAATAAACAAGACAAAATTAAGACTTCTCTATTTATTTTCCTCTTTTGAACATTAATTACTCCCTCTGATTTAGATTTCTGGGACGTTTTAAACATAAAAATAAAAACAATAAGAAAACAACACATAGACTATATATTTATAAAATAATAGAAAACAAATACATGAAATCAAGACGCTCTAGTTTTGACCAAAAATCGCAAGTTCCAATCAGAGGCAATAGTCAAATAAACGTCAGTTGCGCGTATACAACCCAACTCCTTATCCTAATCTAGAGCGCGGATTTCAAACTTGGCCGAATCTGGCGCGCGCACAAAATCCCGGCAGCCTAAGTCACAGTTTATTGCTAAAGAATCAGTTAGCTCACTTGGACCAGTTAAATGTTCCAAAATAATATCCACTCCAGGGATACAAATTCAGGATGCGCAGAAGACTGCTGTTTGAATATAGTCGGTTATCATATATTGTATTGGTTATGATTTGATTCTGTATGCGCCAGGGATACAAATCCGAGTTGCGCAGTGTATAAACTGGCACATTGAGATCAAAAGTATCGACGCAGAGTGAGCGAACTGATTCTTTAGCTATAAACTGTGCCTAAGTTTTGCAAACGCTATCGCGCGGCAGCTGGGTATTATTGGAAATTTTGCGACTGTTCCAACAACATCGATATAGTACTTTTCGATCCCATCAGCCACCCTTAACGCAAGTGATGATGGTCGGCAACCGGGTATAAAAAATTATATTTAATTACTATCTATTGATTAAGTAAAAAATTTAGCAAAAAACCGATGGGTGGAGGGTGGCACAAATTTTCAATTGTCAATAATTTTTTATAACAAAAACGCAAACGATATTGGGGCGGCTGCTGGCAAATTACTGTTGCACAAGATATTACCCGACGTTTTCATGAAAATTTAGTCATACTAGTGATCGACCCAACATTTTGCAGCTTCTAAACTATTAGGATATTACTCTAGTCAGAAGCTTATATTGTACTAGAGAATTATCTAAAGTAGTACGTGGTAAAGTGATGTTTTATGCAGCGATTTGTGTACTATAGGTAATATCTTTAACATATTGCTTGGGTTTTGTTTTGAGATAAATTAATTGATTAATTGCCTTTTTTCATTAATAATATATTGACAACAGTAGCTAAAGACCTATCAGTTTAACCAAATGGTCTTTAGACTTCTTAATTGTTACAGATATATTAAACTAAATAGGAAATTCATAAAAATCAGAACATTACAAAAAAGTTTCACTTAATTTGACTAAGACGTTTTCATTTTAATTTTTACTGTTTTTTTTTATTTTTTGCCCTGGATACTAAACTTGTACCAAACGTTTAAATACTTCATTTGTAAAGCATTAATTTTTCACTTATGTCAGTAAGTATCTATGATTAAAAATATATTTTCTCGTAATACCTAACAAATTTCTTATTAATAGTTTGTTTTTGGTTCCATATTTTGTTTACTAGTATCACCTGTAAATATATACTATAGATATCTGATAACGTGAAAATGTTTGCAAGTTTACTTCCTAGAAAATAAATCGCTTTTAAATTGATAAATTATAAAACAATAACTGACTCATATCGTTATCGAATAACAACCATTACAGAACCCGTTATCTACCTTCAGATTACCTGCATCAATTTTTTTAATCAATTTAAGGGTTTATTTAACTAATCTATAAAGTCGTTTTCTGTGTTTTGAGAAATTTCTTATTGCATAAATATTTTTCAAAACATCATTTGAAAGTTATAAAATTACATATAGTTATTTTTCATTTTTCATTTTAAGGTGATTACAGCACCCACTCGTAATTTTCGGACATATCTCAAATATATTGTTTGGCAAGAAAATTAAATAAAGAGGTATTTCAAATAAGAAAGTTAGTAAAACTGACATCTTTTGAGCCCGTTCTAATAATAGTATATTATTATGGGGAAGTTCATCTGAATCTCTTAAGGTTTTTAAAATAAAAAAATAAAAAATATCGTAAGAATTTTATGAACAGTTCCAATAAAAAGACATTGTAAGCCATTTTTCAAGAATTTGAGAATATTTTCTGTGCTGCTAAATTATATGTTCCATTCATTCTCTTATTTTTTTGTAAAGGAAATAAAGTTATTCAAAATTATCATCATCATCATCATTTAAATAATACACGATATATAGATAAATAAAACGCAACAAACCATTAATTATACTACGATAAAGTTATTTAATAAATTGCCAGACCATATTAAGGAATTGTCGATACACAAATTTAAAAACTGTAAAACCTGTTTTACTAGAAGTCTTCCATTATTTGCTGGTCTATCAGCTCTTGGTGCGTTATCAGGAGGCGCGGCCGGCATCGCCAAGACAGTCATCGATGCCAAGAATGCTCAGAAGAAACTTGAAGAAGATCAAAGACATAATAGAGCTATGGAATCTATTGGTAAAGGATTATATTTACGAAAAAACGCAAAAGGAGGATTGGGATTATTTTTAAAGAAACAAAAAAACTACCGTTGAAGCTACCCTCTAGACCTCTATACGATAAAGACTTGATTTCGTATGCTAAACGTTTAAAAATACCATATTTTCGTGGAGTTTTCATGAGAGACACTTTACCAAAGACATCTCACCAAAAAGAATCCGCCATTTTAAATTTAGATACGTCGAGAAATCAAGGAACTCATTGGGTAGCTTATAGAAAGATAAACGATATCGTAGACTATTTTGATTCATTCGGTAATCTAAAGCCGCCGAAAGAACTTGTTCGTTATTTAGGTAAAGCAAAAATATTTTACAACGACGATCCATATCAAACTTATAACCAAATTAATTGTGGACATTTATGTTTAAAGTTTCTATACAATGGAGGCCATACTAGCGTACATAGACGGAAAAAGGACGCTACAATCCCTTAAAGAAGATGAACTAAGCATACTTCCTGTCGACTATTTGATACGGCACGTTAGACCTGGAGAATTGCTGGATGTTTGGCACAAGTTACCTAATGAATATAAATGTAATTTTAATTTACAAATTCGTTTACCTTGTTACGTACATTATAATAGACCTGACGCTCAAAAATTTGACCTTGTCAGAAGAATTTTTGAGTGGATATAGAGATACCAGGGAAGCAACAAGAACTGCTTACGCATCCAAAATTCTACTCACTGATCCATAGCTCTTCGGCCAGCATCAACGATTCTCGAGGTCCAGTATCTGGTTTCCTGCCGAAGTTTGCTCGATTACTAGAACTTCAAGGTCAGTTACCAGCTCCTGGAAAAGCTTTGAAACTTCAAGATGGATTATGTTACCTTTTTTATCTGGTAACGAAGAAGACTTTCCGAGAACGATTCACTTATTATGATGTATTGGAAGCATTACTTAGTTTGAGGGAGTCCAATGTACAGAAACTAGCCCTGCCAAAGATAAAATATAACCAGATTGGAGGATCATTCTAAACAAGGTGGAAATAATCTAAGTCCAAATACTGATCTGCAGCCATTCGTCCAGGGTCCATGTTACAGCGAATACCGTCCCTTTTTCCAGTTCCAGTTCCGTGAAAGTTCCAGGAGTAACTATATATTAAATGTCGTCCGAGTCATTTTCAACCAGTCCAGCCCTGATCTATGTGTACATTATCGCCGTTCATCCGCCCGCCTCACGAGAAATTTCTAGAATTTGGTGGATACGTTCTCGAGTGTTCCATGAATGATATTCAAGCAGAACTTTTGGCGAATATGTCATATTGTAATATATTCGAGGAATTTTATGGAAGCTTCGAGAGCCTTCACCTTTTTATATAAATGGGCTGTGTTGCTATGACAGAGTCAGTTGAAGTCGAGTATAGCTGATAGGTCATTCTGTGTATATAAATATTATCAATATAAATTAGTATTTTAAGTAAATGTGATATATAAATTAGCATAAGTATTTAAGCATAAATAAATTATGTTTCTATATATAAATTAATAAATAAACGTTACATTAAATAATTTTACTAATCTTCTTACTAACCTTCTTATTCAATGAAAGAAATATGTACGCCTTGTAAAATAATATAGCAGCAGTTTCTGAAAAAATGGTATTGTTGGTTATGTTTGGACTACAGACTGAGTCTTGTTACTTCTGTGAGTCACAATTTTTCAGGAACCGCGTCTCTAATTTAACCATTTTTTCAGAAATATCAAGTAGACTAGTTAATTTCAGACCGATCACCTCATTGTAAATGAGACTTTAAATTATCGCTTTCTTTTTTAAATCCGTCTTTAGGGTTCTATTCCAAATCGGCCCTTAAACTACCCAACAAACAATGAATTGCCGGGATATTGCTGGCCTTTTGCTACAATTGAAGGAAAAATGAATGCGACGATTAAAAGATAAAAGTCTACTTTTGGCCTTTCGATACTGGCCCAGTATTATGTTGTTGTTTAACAAAAATACAAAAAATTGTGCCACTCGGCAATACAAATAATAATTTAAAGTTGACTCAATTAATGTAAAACAAAATAATAATTGTGCGCTTCATGTTTAACTTAAAATATCTCAAAAAAATAATAACTTTATCGCTATGAAGAAAGAGTACAATATTTACGTAGGAAGTATTGGAGATTCGAAAAATTGTGATAAATTGCAATTCCGCCAGTGGCGTATTTGACATAATTTAGTAGGGTGTATAGTATCTACACTTCAGAGCTAAGGATTCGAATCCTTTTTGAGGATCCGCGAGCGGTATTCGAATACTTAAGAAAAAAAGGATACGTGATCCGGATTCGCCGAAAAAATTCTTAAGGATTCGTATTCGAATCACCAATATTAGTCTTGGGTCCTTCTAGAGACCAAACTACCCGGCGCGAATGGTCGACTCATGCTTTGACTTGTCGCGAAGTGTAAACTGAAACAGACTGAGACTGAAGACCGATTGTTAATATTTAGAAGATAAAAGTAAAAATCTACAAATTAATTCAAAGAAGGCAGCAGAGCACCTAGACAATTTTGAGTTGAAACCTATGCCATATTTTTAGACTATTTTAAGGCTATTTTTATACCCTATTCAAAAATTTTATACTTCTTGTTTTTACAAAAATCAAGGTTCTCTGCTAGCTTCGAACGAATCCAGCAGATCACCTCGATATTTTAAAGCTTTTGTCTAAAAACAATCACACTGCATTTTTAGGTTCCTGAAATATTATAAAACTTTACTAACAAATTGCTATTTATAAATAATACAGGGTGCTTTGCTGAAACAAAAATAGCAGAGAACCTGGATTTTTTTTTTTTTTAGAAACATCTACTTATGTCACATGTTTGAGCTATTTTTAGGCCCTTAAAATATTATAAAATATTAAATATTAAAATATTATAAAACCTTTTAAAAAATAAAGGGTGCTTTGTTGAAACAGAGGTACTTTGCTGGCTTCGTACGAAGCTAGCAAAGTACCCTGTATTTTTTTAGAGCCTCAAAATAGCTTAAAAATATTGTTTTGTTGTTTTTTGGAAAAAACCTAAAAAGTGAGGTGCTCTGCTGACTTTATTCGAAGCTAGCAGAGCACCTTGATTTTTGTAAAAAAACAGTAGTATAAAAATAGCTTTAAAATAGCCTAAAAATATGATATAAGTTTCAACTCAAAATTGCCTAGGTGCTCTGCTGCCTTCTTTGACATCACAAATTACCAATGAATATCCAACATAAAAAAAAATCCTAAAATTTAACACTTGCCTTCCTTGGTCTGGTGCAGTCTAACGATTATTTTTGTTTGCAGATATAATCGACTCACCTCGAAATTTTGGTGCTATGTAAGGCCAATTTTTTGTAGATTCTAATTTATGTATGGTTCATATTTATAGAAAAAAAAGTAAGATTATTCTTTTTAACATCTTCTTGTATCAACCATTTGTATGCAAGTCATAGTTGATATTGATATTAGATTCGGAAGCATTCATAATACTATGGTCTGACGCTGACAGTGATTTGTATTCGTGATCCAAAAAAATGGATTTGAATCACTTGATTCGAATCCTTTTTGATTGTAAAAAGGATTCGGACATAGGATCCGTGATTCGAATCACATCTCGTGATTCGGATTCGTGATTCGAATCATTTTTTTGAGGATTCGTCCCAGCTCTGCTACACTTCCCGCCAAATATGACAATAATACGTCACATAGTTTTAAAGTACTGGACAGAGATAATTTTTAAATTTTTGAGCAAAACACCCTGTAACTCAGAATGGAGACAAATGTTATCTAATTGGTTTGGGTTATATCTTCATAATATGAGATCAGGATTCTATAGTTAAAATATTTCCAATTAGTAATGAATTACCAGGTATAGCTCAATTAAATAAAATCTCTACAATATTTTTTGTTGGAGTTCCTTCTGTTTTTGTATAGAATTTATATTTCAAACGGTACTATTCGTCAAAGAGGCACTATCGAATCGCCTATCTGGTCATGTGCCTGGTACACGGCCTTTATTCAGCAGTCAGTATAAATATGGTAAAAGGCCTGCAATTTCCAGTTAACTTCCTATCAATATGCCATTAATTGCCAAAATATCTATTTCTAAAAATTAAAGGGAAAGTGGAGACCTATTAACAGGATTTTATGGCTAAGTTACTTCAGCTTGACTGTCGGCTGTTGTAGTGTCATATATATGCTGGCCTTTTAATTATAAAAGTTAAATTGCCATCATTACAATTGGAGGATACTTCTTTGTTTAGGTAAAACCAAATAATAATAATTAAAGACTATACTATACTACATACAAGCACTTAAATATCAAAAATCCTTCTTACAATTATTTATAATATTTAAAAATCAGTAATGTTATGATATTATTTTCTTTGCTTTAATCCATATTTGGTTATTATGTTGACCTTAAAGTGTTTCTAAGATTAAAATATTTTCTCTTCTTTGAGTTTAGCTACGAGCCAATTACTCGTAGATTCCGAGATGTTTCGCTATAATTAATGCATTCCCGTATGTCCACTTGTCAATTTCTAAAACAGGCGTTATTTATAAACATCACTTGTTAAAAGAACAGCTGTTTTCTCAGCCGTGAAGCCGCACAGTCAATAATCAGTGTTGGTCAAAACTGACGTGGGTAGTTCAAATATGGAAGAGTTTTATGTCCTGCGTGTGATATTATTATACGCTCAAAAGTAGACTAAGCTTCGTTAAGGAATTATAAACGGTCGGCTGACATGTCTTGTTGAATAGCTTATTTATGTGACTTATTTTTGCAGAAATACGCGACAGAAATACAAATACAATCAATCAGAAATAATTATGGATTTTTTACGCTAATAAAACGACCTCGTTATTTTTTCGAGTACCTAAGGAGTAATAATTACGCGTGTGTGGTGCGGTCAAAGAATTCTAGTTAGAATAATACTAAAATGTAGGTAGGTACCTAGCTTAAATTTAAAATGCAGGTACCTTCAAATTAAATAAAAACTAAATTAGGTATCTATTTTAATAACTAATTTAATAAATGACGTTAAATAAATCATTTTGTTTCAATTTTAAAGAATTTCCTTTTTTTCCTCTTCGCTATGTCACTCTATCCAATGCAATTTAACCTTCACCTTGCATGCTCATCCTGAGTAACATACCTGGACTCGTGAGGTACGTACGAACCCCAGTGATAAAACTCTTTGTAAAAATTGAAATATTGATTATTTTATCTCAAAAAAACTCAGAAATCCTCTTTAGATAATACTTTAAACTGTAGAATAGTCCTAGTTGAAAAAATAAAGATCAGCGTTCATTAAAAATCCGGAAAACTGGAAATCTTTAAAAAAATTCGTTTTTTACAAAAAAAAAAATCATAACTTTTTGTTTTTTGATAATAAGGGCAGAAATTTTAGCAGTGTCTTCTTCTGTTACATCACTATAAAAGAATAATAATTGTTTTCATGGTTCTTTAAAAAAAAGGTATTTATTTTGAGAGCGCTATTCCACTGGCCTAGGTATAAAAGTATATCCCTTAACTACCGATAGATGTCGTTACGAGTTTCGGTTTCGAACATTTAGATATCGAAAATCGACGAGAAGGAGCGTGAGGTATGTACGTACCCCACGAGGCACTAAATAGGAAAATTATCAACTGTTACGTATTGTAAAGTGTGACACTTCATTTTAAAGCTAATTTTATTAGTAATTTAATGCACAACAAATCAAAATATAATCGAAGGAAACCTTAACTTAAATAAAATTTTGGGAATATGAATATATATAATCCCTACTTCCTCCTACGAAATTATAAAAAATATCTTCACAGAAAAATTGAAAAAGCTGACAATTTAAGAAAATAAAAAATGAATGCATCGACCAGGGATCGAACCTGGATCCTTCCAAGTATAAACATCGGCATCTTTGCCAATTGGGCTACCGAAACACATGGCTGCGAAGGTCAAACTCGTAGATTCGAATTCAAATAGATTCCAACTTTCATCGGCACACACAAACTCTCAATTCTCCTCAAAGTCACTTCGTATGGAAGGGCACCAATCTCTGATTGAACTAGAATGAAGAATCTTAGACGTTTATTCTAGTACAATGAAGAATATTAGAAATTAGGGATTATGTATTTTTATATTTTCAAAATTTCATTTCAGTTTTTCGGTCTAAACCGATTTTCTTACTTCACTTTTCTTTTTTAACTGAAATAATTGGAAAACCTGCCATTAAAGTTTTATTTTGATCCCGCTAGAGGGCGCTAAAACCAAAAATACAGCAGTGAACAGTCATATTGCTGAATTCACCATAAAATTACCTTTTTTAATGTTGTGTTACTCTTGGTACTTGCATGGAATAAAAATTAATATTGAATGTAGGGATAGGGATCGACCGATACCGACATCGGTATAGGTATATCGGTCATATCGTCCTTCTTAGCTGATATCGGTATTGGCCTAATAAAAATATCAATAAAATATTTTAATTGCAATTTTTTTAAAGAAATTAAAATAAATATTTAAAAAAATAATTTAAATTATATTTAGGTACTTTTATTTAGAAGTGAATAAAAAAAAAACATTTAAAATCTAAAAGGAAAAGTTTAAGTTAAAAAACATATTTTTTTTATTATTTAGTCAAGTTTTGGTACGTTAAAATTCACAAAAAATTAAACTTTTAGCTCTTTTTGAGGTTAGACGATTTCTTGTGCTTTCATATACAGGGTGATTCATTAAGGTTACTCACAATATCTTGGAGTAGAATTTTTTTTATAGTATATTCATATGTCATTTCTCTACCCTCTGCAAATTTAACCAATACAATTTAAATAGAGAGAGAACCAAGTATGGTACATCACCGAAAATTTAATTTTTTGGGATTTTTATCAATATGACTGTTTATTGCGTTACTTTTCATTTTAATGCCATCTAGCGGGATAAAAACTGTTACGTATTGTAAAGTGTAACACCTCATTTTTTAAAAGCTAAATCAAAAATGAACTTAAAATAAAAAAAAAGTGCATTATTACTAACCATTTTATTTTATTTAAAAGCTAATTTTATTAGTAATTCAATCCACTACATAATATTATTATGTTAACTAAATCAAAAATGAACTTAAAATATAAAAAAAAAGATTGCAATATTACTAACTTTATTTTGTTGCAAGGGCAATATGGATATACCCATACAGTTTTTTATCCCGCTAGGTGGGTTAAAATGAAAAGTAACGCAATGCCCAAAAATTACCTTTTCGGTGATGTGTCATATTTCTTGATACTTTCCCTACCTAAATTGTACTGGTGAAAGTGACGGAGGGGAGAGGAATGACATAATGACAGTTGAGGATATTATAGAAAGGTGCCTCCATTGAAATAAAAATAGACTTGTTTTTGCGAGCTACTTTAAGATATCCTGAGATAAGACCGGTATTCGCCCTTAATGAATCGCCCTATACAATACCACCAGATCCTCCCTGAAAAGGAGGATAACTCCTGTAGCAGGAAAATAGGAAAATAAAATGTCCTAGAAAAATGTAAAACACTTATGAAAAAGTCAATAATAAACCAAAAAAAAAACCAATACCACCAGAAGAAAATAGTTGTTCACTAGCCGCACTACTTAGTAGGGGTACTATAGTAGTTTGTGCAACAAGAGTAGATATGACCATACCGCACGAAGACGAAGTTTGAGCACGACGCAGTATGCGGAGTGCTTAGTCGTGAGAGTGCAATATGGACAATACACTCGAGTTGTACAGTATATTTTTTCTACGACCCGCTAACGAAAATCTACAAATTTATATTTTAGGTTATTAAGACAAAATACTAATTTTAGAATAAGTTATGGCTTTTACTAATTTATAAAATAAAATTAATTAAAAAGAAAGATTTAATTTAATTAGTCTCCAGCTCAGATTTGAACCCGGGCCTTTCGCGTAGAAGACAGACGCCGTGTCCCCATCTCCACCGCCACATTTAGTATTTTCGTTTTAATAGTCGTAATTAGTTTAATATATTTTCATTAAAATTAACGAATTATGTATAGTTATATAGACGAAATAAAAATAGAAATGCTAATATTTATCGATTCTACACAAAAATAACTCATTTTAACGTTTAATCTCAATCGCTAAAAAATATACTGACAATTAGTTTGACAGAATTGTCTCTTATTTAAAATTTTAAAAAATAATAGTATTCGGGTGACCAAAATATGAACTGTGATTGGTGGATTAAATTTTTTTGCAGTGTTCTCACTACCTAGAATGGATATGAAATATATTCGTTCAGTTGACCGCAATAGCATACTTTTTCGTTTTCTAGCCTGTGCGTAGATAAGCTAATATCCAGTTGGGTGTAGAAAAAGAACATTAGTGCACATTTATATTTATAATAGGTAGTTTAAAAATATTTTATTTTTGTTTCCACCAAATCAAAGGATCTCCTCCATTTTTGACATTTTCTCTAATTTAACGTAAATTTTAAGGTCACTCTCAATTTTATTTATCATATCAGTATCAATCTTCTTCCTATATGGTGGTGATTTATTTGTTGTCATACCGGTAAGTTCTTCAAAGGTATTCCAAAACGAATCTTGACAAATCGAGCCAGGAACATTATCCTGAACCTCTTGATTTAGCAATTTTTGCTGTTATTATTTATATACATTCGATGGGCCTGTGTGGAAAACTCGGTTAAAATCTCGATTTTTCCTTACAAGATTACGCCCTTATTTCAACCTTTTGGCCACTTGCAACATTAATGCCTTTGGTTTTTCGAAGCCTAGTTCTATTAGTTAATCATTTAGTGAGCACGGCTTGCATAAAAATATAGGCAATAAATACTTTTAATTTTTGTGAAGAAAAATCGAATTTCACATATATTTTCCCTAGGAGCCACTCGTAAATTACCTTTAATTATACTACTCGTATAATAAACAAATTAAGGAAAAATAAGTTCATATACCAGCCACCTGTTTTGTCCAAACTAACAAAATAGCACTTTTATGTAATTCAATATAACTTCTCAAAGAAAATTACTTATTTTGGAAAATGTACAATATATTCTCATGAACCACATCGTAGGTAAAGGTTAAACTTAGGTACCTGTCTTACTGAACTAAAATGGGGTTATTTTAAATTGTGAAAAATAATAAATTTATTAATTTTCAATAGTAAGGCAACCTAATCTTTAATTTGGTTGAAAATTATATTTTTAAATACTATTTATTCGGAAATCAATCGATTTAAGTTTTGGTCTAACACACACGGTTTTTACACACAAGGATTCCCCGTCCTTATCCTTGGTTATTGACATGTAACCTGGCAAAGAGCGACATTCCAGTTACTACCCTTTTCATCCTAGGTACTAATTTCCGTGAGTTATTCGATCTAGAAGCAAAAAATGGTACGTTGGAATTGTCGTCGCGGAGAACCAACCTCCGATCACCTTGTATGGCAGTCACAACACCGCCTTAACCGCTGAAAGCTACCTAGCTACTACTAAGTATTCTTTAATTTTTTAATAAGACTATGCTTTGTTTGTTTTTGAACTTATAAAACGTTTTATAACACGTGTGCTGATGTGATGCTTAGAATTGCATCGAATTGTACCGATTTGTAATATAAAATTACAATTCAAATGAAAGTTTGACAAGTGAGTTTTGTGCAAGAAGAAAACAATAAGCTCCGTCTCGGTAAAATGCTTCCGAGCTGCCCTATATTTAGGAACATAAAACATAAATACTGCAATATAAGAAACGAACGGGTCGGCACGGCAGGTCGAAACACTGATTTCTCAACTTCCTGTTTCAATTACGGGGTAATTAGCGGCAGACTCCCTGCCCCCCGGCAACGAAAGGCCGCCGGTAGCACAATGGTGGGAACGCCCCGGTGAGAGGTCGTCGGGTCATTTTCCCATAAGAATACTCCCACACTCCATATTAAATTATTATGTGGAGTAATAATATTCAAACACTCTGTGCTGTAGAGCTACGCAATACGCTAAGAAGATTGTGCTAAAAATTTGTTTTTATAACGGTTTTAATTTATGGGGTCAACGAAAAGAGCAGGTACGGCTTTGGCGGTACGTCCTTTGAGTAACGTTGTCAATGTTCAAAACATATGAGCCCAGAATAATATTTGGCCCACAAAATATTTTTTTTATTTTATTTGGTGAACACAAAAAATAATTCGGCCCAAAAAACAATTAAACCAATTAAATTTAATTATTTTTATTGACATTTAAGACATGTTAGTCAACATTTTTTATTAACATTAATATTTGAAAAATTAGAAATATGTACACAGAACACTATAAGTTAAATAAAATAACAATGAATCATTTCGTTTGGCCCAATAATCATGGTAAGGCACCGGTGATTTTAGATCTCCCTTTTGCTTTAATTCGCTTTTGGAATAGTATCTACTAACATTTTACCATCTGCAGCAGTAAAGAAGTTCCAAATTTGAGTTAATCTTTCTTTTAATTCAGGAACTGTTCTAGCTGTACGTGTTTTTATTAGTTTTCATATTTGGCCAAAGTTTTTCAATTGGCGACAATCTAATATGAAAATAATATTTTCTAACATCCATTAACTTAAGATTTTAGCAGTATGACACGTGGCGCCATCCCCAAATCGTTACATAAGTCGGAAACTTGTCTTTTCGATGCAAACAGTCTGGATACGATAAGGTTTATTTTTTGTCCTAAACACATATCTCAAATCATGATTCGTCACTCCAAATACACTGTCCCATTGCATTTGTAAACAGTTCTGTTTTTTGGCTCATGATAATCTATTATTTTTCTGTATTACAGTTAACAGCTGGCGAATTAAAAATTCATCATTTTTGTTTTTGGATGACAACCATTTTCGAAAATAACGTACTTTGTAGAAATTGTAGCCCAATCTTTTGATAGCTCTGAGACAGATTGACCTTAACAAATTTTTTCTTGTTGCTCTATTTTACTCTATGTAATTCGTCAATTGGCTCAACGAGTTTATTTTAAAATGCGACATGAGGCTCTCATATTGATCAGGATTATTTTTGCAGTTAAATATAAACTAACATTTAAAAAGAAGAAGAAGATCTGAAAGCTCCGACAATTTGAAAAGAAGCATTTTAAAAGGAGATCCATAAAAATATTTCTGAGGTAGATTGACAAGAGCAGAGATCCGAATCATGGCTCTAAAATAAATCTAAACGTACACTTAAAATAAGAAGAACTGTAAGCTACGACATGCGTAAATTTTTTCAAGGCCTACTTTAGGAAAATTTTTTGTGAGATCTTACCTCATAATTTGACCATATTAAGCACCAGAATTACCAGCATTATATAAATTGACAATAACTTGACAAAAGGGCGGCGGCTCCAGGCCAAATTTGCTTTAGGGGGAGAGGTAGGCTAGAAGTCATATCAGAAGAATTTTTTTTTAAAAACATTTTATTTTTCAAATGTAAGAAATTTCGTTTTTTAAAGAAGAGATATCAGAAGAGACTTTATTTTCTAAAGATGAAATACATAATACTTTTTATATTACAGAAGAAACTGAAAAAAATATAGCAGAAATTACATCTTGCTAGAATAGATCCGTTTCAAAACCTACACGTTTTATTGCTTATTTAAGTCGCTTTGCCACTTATGCTTTCTCTCCTGTTGTCCCCAGTTCACGATCTTCTAGTTTTCGAGGCAACTCCGTCCCTTTTGAATCACACAATTTTTTAACCATTTTTACCCACTATTTATCTACACTATCCCACTTCTGACACGAATATAACGTCTATTTATTTAATATATTTACACTAAAATTTATATTAACAGTAATAATCTGCTCACATCGATATCGAAACTTGACAGCAAACATCGCCAATTTATAAACGCATGTGGAGTTTCGCAAATTATTCGCGCATTTGCCAGAAGTTACTACGATAGCGATGCATTCGCCATTTATTAGACTGATTCGTTGTTAGTGGGTGCTTCCAGTAAAGTCTAAAATATTCCAGATCAGTGTATCCACCAAAGTTTAAAGGTCAGTCATTCACGACAATTAACGATAATAACTATATAGTCGTACCACGGGATGGTTTTAGAGGTTTACTCACTCCATTAAATATTCTTTATTACAAGAAAATAGAGGCTGTAAAAGGTCCAAATGAAGCAAAGAGGGACTTAAGGGATTAGAGCAGGCCTGAACTGTGCAAAAAAAACGGATCACACGACAATACCTGTTAGATTTAAAAAATTAAACTCATTACCAGAGTAACGTTACGTCAATGTAAAGTTTGTCAAAATGGTGACATAAAATGGACCAAAAGCGTTTTGGTTGTTCAAATATAGAATCGATATCACTTTCGACTTCATCTTACGGAAACAAAGCAAATGTTATTCATAAAAGTTATGTTATAATACATATATGACACAAATTAAAAAAAAAAATATTTCCAAATACCACGCGAAGTGAAATTTTTTTTGAGAATATTCTCACCTCTTGTGGTATTACCCTTGATCATCCTCTAAATGCAAGTAGTACCACATTAAAACGAAATATCTCGAAATGATTTATATTGAGATTATTTCATACATTTTACAAAAAAATTAATGAATATGAATATCTTGAACCCATGTTTTAAAAATATAAATATACTTTTACTAAATATATTTCATAAAGAATAGGTAATATATTACTTAATAACTGGGAGTCAAATTTTAAAATAATTCAGTAGGTAATGTAATTAAATTTTAGTAATTTTTTACATACAAACAAAAGTTGTCACAGTTGCTTTTTGACGTGAAAAAAATAGAATAAGCTATAACTCAATACCTTGAGTACGATATGGACAATCCACTCGAACCGTACGATATATTTTTTCTTCTACCAACGAAAATTTACATTTTAAAAATTAATTTAAAGGTTATTAAGATACAGTAACCATTTTAAAGAAAAATAACACTAATATTTAAAATTATGAATGTTACTTAAAATAAAAGAAATCAAAAAAAATAAGCGAAAATCATGGCATTAAATATTTAAATATTTATATATTTAATAATTTAATTAATATATTTCTTTTTGTTATAGGTAAGTCTGCAACAGTTTTTCATAAAGTTGGTAAGTCTTTTTTAATTTTGAGTCAAGAGCAATAATAAGCAAATATTTCTGTTTACATTATTATCTAATTCATTGCTCAATAAGTGTATAAAAAATATAAGAATTATATTCTTATTGTTTTTTTATTGAAGTCTTCTTAATAGGGCACATTTATGTAAATTATTTAACTCATTTTTAAACAAATAGGACCGTTGTAAAGAATTTGCTGATGACAGATTAACAATAATTTAAATACTCATTAATAATTAGTGAAATTATTACAGTTTTACTGTTTTAATAAGAAAGAATAAGTATTTGGTCGAAATAAAGTCTGTAGCTTCGGGAGCGGATCAGTTAAATATTCACATGCTACTTCTTTGCTGTCCTGAAATTTTACCTATAATTACACATATCATAAATGTTTGCCTCACCGATTGCATCTTTCCGGAATCTTGGAAGCTATCAAAAGTCTTTCCCTTGCCCAAGAAAAAGAACGTTACTAGTGTGAACGATTTGCGTCCCATCTCTATCCTACCAGTGTTATCCAAAGTGATTGAAAAAATCATGAAATTTCAATTAAATATTCATTTAAAAAATAATCAAATACTTCCACTGCGACAGTCAGGTTTTCGTTCTGGCTATAGTTGTGCTACAGCTTTACTGGATGTCACTGATGATCTCTTCAGGGATATTGATGTCAAAAAAACGGCAGCACTTGTTATGCTAGATTATTCCAAAGCATTTGATACTATTAATCATAAAATTTTACTCTCAATATTACATTTTATTGGTTGCTCTAATGATGTTATCAGACTTTTTAATAGCTACCTGTATAACAGGAAACAATTTGTGGTTACTGATGCAGGTTCATCAAATACTAAGCAGATTTCCTGTGGAGTTCCTCAGGGATCAATACTTGGGCCATTATTATTTTCACTATATACCTCCAACTTTGAGAATAGCATTAGGAATGGTAAGCCATTTTTTTATGCTGACGATACTCAAGTTAAATTTTCTTTTAATCATAATGATTCCTTAGAAGCTAATAATCATATTAATGAAGATCTTGACAGACTAGTTAAACTTTCAAATATTCATCAACTTAATATTAATCCAGCTAAGAGTGTAGTAATGTTATTTGGTAAATACCGACATCAACTACAAAATGAAATGCAGATTCTAGTTGATGGGAATATTTTATCATTTTCCACATCTGCTCGCAATTTAGGTTTAGTAATTGATAATGACTTGAGGTTTAAACTTCACGCTAACAAGTGCATCCAAACAGCATACATGAATTTAAAAATGCTTTACCCACATCGACATGTTCTTCTAACTACAACAAAATTGTTATTAACAGATTCCCTGGTTCTGAGTAATTTTAACTTTTGTGATTCAGTTTATGGGCCCTGTTTAGATAACGCAGACATAATTAGAATTCAGAGAGTACAGAAATCTTGTTTAAGATTTTCTTATGGAATACGGAAATTTGATAGAGTCTCTCATAAACTCAAGGATTCAAACTGGCTAGATATGCAATCCAGACGAAACTTACACTCGGCTAATTTGTTTCATTCTGTTATTTTACATAAATCCCCTCCATATCTTTTTAATAAAATAATGTATCGTTCTGATGTTCATAACCTCAATCTACGTTTTTGTGGTCGTATCTCACCTCCAGTACATAATACTGCTATTTTCAGACGGTCTTTCACTTATAATATTTATGCAATGTACAAGGTTATCCCACAACATTTTAAAGAAATGTCTGTAAGTAAATTTAAAAAATTTTACAAAAAGTTTCTTCTTGACACAGCAGAGTGATAGCTACTTTTTAGAATGTTTATACTTTTTTTCTCACTATCATTTGTGTTTATTTTTATATTGTTTTTTGTACGATGTCCTGTGGCGTTGGTAATACTCAGGGCTGGTGCTTTGATCAGTATCCACTGTTCACCAGTCCTTTTTGCAGCCTTCTTTGGCACTTTTTTTTCTGAATATTTTTATATGTATAAAAAACTGGAAGTTGCAAATAAAGTTTATTAATATTATTATTATTATTAATTACTTTATTCATATTTTTTTTAATAAACTAACAGTTAACCTATAGACATTAGATTGCCAAATATTTGCAATAGGTACCTTTTTTTATAAGTATAGTAATTACAGGGTATATAAATTCACCGAGAAGTTTCTTATATCAACGGTTTTAACCATTTTACCCATTTCTTTAATTAATCATAACTTACGAACCAAATTGTATTTTTTCTTTTAATATTCGATAGACTTTTATTTAGACTTCTTATATCTTTAAATAAATTTAATGAATTTAAGAAACAGGTATAAAATTGATAATAAAACACCCACCTATCTACCTTGTACATCTAAATATTATTGTCAAATTATAAAAAGACAGGCTATTATATTTTCGCACAAATAAAATAGCTTTTTGTGTATTAAGAGCGAAACGTGATATTTTGCCGCTTGAGACAGAGTGGAGCGCGGAAATATGTCAAATGCGGGCACCGAGCTTTTCGCTCAAATTGCACACAAGAATTTTCCTACGATAAGAAAGAAATTTGTCGTAGGTAGTGTATAATGTGTTGCCTATGCCTACGTTAATCATGAAAAAAGCAGTTGATATTCAAAGTCCATGTTAACTTGGATAATATAACGGAAAAACGTAACTACGTACAATTACCTTGAAAATCATATATTAAATTGAAATATGATTATATTATAGCTAATTTAAATTAGGCGAGCAATTTGTGGTTGGATTTCGATGCGCAATCGTAGAAAAATTAAATTTACCTACACTTCGTAGTATATTTCATATATTTTTAGACATATTACATTATTTTTTAAAGAAATTAACTGCTATTTTAGCGTTTAACTTAGCGACCGGAAAAATGACACGAAAGGGTTTGTTTGGTGCAGTCGTACATAACAACACTATGTTCTCAAAAAATTATGTAAACAGGGTGTGTACGAAGAGGCGTAACGAAAAAATATTTGTTAATATAGTGAAATCATCGTATGCAGGTAGTTGTGTGACTGTTGATTGATTATGTAACCTGTATAAATTTCAACAAAACATAATTTCGAGGATCATTTACAACTTATCTCATAAATCTATTTAATGGTTATGCATATATATTTCTATAAATGAAATAATGTAGCTATAATATATGTGAACAAATTTGCAACATTACCTAATTATATCATTACATAAATTAAGAGGGGAGCATCAAATTTTATGAAAAAAGCTTTTAGAGATTCCCTATTAAACACAAATATATAACGTATAGCGACTTTATTCATCTAATGAAAATTAAGTTACCCGAACTACTATCTGGGAAGTCGATTGTTTGTTTGGACAAGTAGAAAGATAGGTACTCGAAAGATATTGCATCTTACATTATGTTGAAAAAACCATTTAAATTCAGTTTAAAAATTAATAGTGGCAATAATGGCTAAATATGTAGATATAATGAATATTTACATTTCATATTTTAACTAAAGCAGTATTTATTGATTTTCACTAGGCCTCATACTCCTAGTGACAATATGCAACAATGATATTTTACCCACAAAATATCTCCGGTATCTCTTGATAAACTGAAATTGTTTTTCTCGAATAATCAGTTTGCAACATCTACAAATGTCTTTCATTTTGTTCCATACATTTTCTTGTCATTTGTCATTTGTCACTTGTCATTATCGATTGGCTTTCATAAAATGAAAACATTTTGCTGATAATAACGATTTATTTTTAAATAGTAAGGTATGCATAGTCTCAAATGTGGTAGCTTAATTCAAAGGAAACTCCAAAATAAATACCACATGAAATATTTAATAATTTAAATTTAAATGATAAGTATAATAGTTATGTACTCGTATGTAGCCTGTTAGACAAAACGGCATTAAGTTATTTCAAATATTTAAAAAAAAATCAGTAATAATTAATGAATGCCTTCGAATAAAATTGTTTCTAATGTATGTAGCTAACTTCACTACTTTCTCCTCGTGAATAGCCTTGAACGTCGCAGACCAGGACCCTGTCTCTGCAATCACATTGCTAGTCATTTTTTAGGTTGGTGGAGGAGAAACAAAAAAATATAATTGTATTATAATATAAAAATAAACATAAATATTCTTAAAAAAACAAATTAATAACCATATTAAAAAAAGTATTCTTAAAAACTAAATTAAAAGAAAAACCAGAAAAATAAGTAAATAGACAAAATAAACATGAAGCATTTTGAAAAAACAAATAAATTACTTAATTAATATAAATCAGATTCGGACATTATAACTTGTTATTATGACGCACATCAAATTCTGAATTATTTACGAAAGTAGCGTGAAAATTACTTCATAAAAATAATGATCGGGCCACTAATTTTTAATTATATTCAATGAAACAGTTGATTTTAAACTCAAAACCGTAGAACCGGAGAAATGTGACAAAAACAGTAGAACTAGCAACACCAGGTACTGCTGTGATTATTAAGGACTGTATTTACATTTCTTTCCTTCACATTTTATCTTGTAGTTATTAATCCACTGTAAACTTTGTTTTTAACGTATCCCCATAAAAGAAATAACATCACAGGAAGTAAGACAAAGATCAGAAGATCTAGAAGAGCCCAGTTACTCTCTATTTAACTAATTACGAATATTCAAGCGTGATGGGCTGCAACACCGTCTAGTTGGAACCACATTTTGTTAACAATATTGTAATAGTTCACGAAAACTATACTTTTGACCGAATTCAGTCGGAGTTTGCCAATCCTATTTTATTTCCAAATGTTGCTTTGTTTTTATTTGTAGTAATATCCCTATTAATAAAGTATTTTTAAATAATTATCTACTTTTAAAACTTTAAACATAGAAACGTATTCAGAGAAGAAGTAGAATTATTCAATCAAATTTTCAGTCATTCCTGTGATTAGAAAAATTCAAGTAAATGAGGTTATATTTCCTCAAATTAACGAATTATATATTGGTTGAAATTTTTCTGGAAAACGTTTATGAAATTGATAGAAAAACATAATATGTAAAGAATGTAATTTTACCAAGATGAAATTAATTATATAGGCAACAATCTGTGAAATATCCAATATGATTATTTAAAATTTACCCGGCGCATGTAACTCACACGTAGGTTTAAAAAGAGTTTGCGACTTAGGCTGTAAGTGTTTTTAATATAATATACTATATATCATCAAAAAGCTATTTACGTAGAGCTTTCTACTGCTGCTTTCCATTTAAAATAGTATGAAATTGAAATATTAGATATTTATTGGTTTACTGAAAACACTCAGTATGTTTCATGAAATATTTAAGAAAATTTGAAATGAATTAAATTTTTGTTAGTTTTTAAAAACTAGTAATTTTTCAGAAAAAAAATATACTTTCTATTGCCCGACAACACCTCATCTTATTTCGAAAAACACGGTTTGGTTCTACAGCCTTAAAGATTAAATCAAATAATTAAAAAAACATATAGAGGTTGTTTCATTTACGAAAATATTTTAGAAATGTAGTTTCGTTGGTGCTTTATAATACTTTTCTTTAATTCTAGTTTATAGACCAGGGTCGATAATTTTTCAAACAAAAAAAATAATAGTAGGATGAAACCCATTGGAAAAGAAAGAGAATATAAAAAAAATGAAATGAAAAATAATTTACGGGCGATCTAAGGTCGGGAAGTTGATGAGGGTGAGTTTTTAAGGGTAAAAAAACGGTTTATCTCGATTTCCGGAAAAACTACAAGTCCTACGGAAAAAAGTTAAATAGCAAAGTGTTAGGCAATAAAAAGATCTACCACTTTTCTATTTAAACTTTTTTCACATAACCTCAAAATTTATGTGAAAAATTCAAATAACCGAGTGTTTGGTTTTTATTTTTCTTTTACAAAAAAAAAATCACGAAATTTGGTGAAAACTTACCTTTTTATGTCCCAAACACACTGTATTTTTCTTGATTTAAAATATTTATTTTTTTCACCTTATTTTGACTTAATATCGAAAAAGCACCCTAATTTTCAATCGAAAATTCTCACGTTAAAATATCTGCTTTTTTAAAAAAACATTTTAAAATGTGGCTGCCGAAAACATGGTTTAAAATGCACAAATGTATGCTCAAATTGTCATGGTTCTGAAAAATGTTCCAATGTGGAAGAAAAAACATACGAGGAAGTTAATGATTCAGATGAGATTCAGATGAAATAATATAATCGGGAAGGTTTGTCGAATCTAACGATAAAGAAATGCCATCAAAGAGAATTTAAGATAAGGTATTTATAAATAACAAGATTAATGTATTTAAAAATATTATAATGAAAAAGTAATCAGTATAAAGTATCTAAATTCAATAGTACGATTTATAGCAGGGACAGAAGTTGGAAAGGCTTTTGGTAGGTAGAGAGGGGGTAAACGTCAAACCACGTCAGACGGCTTCGAAGATTTCGCAGTAATGTTTACCTACCAGTGTCGTTCCATAGAATAAGTAATTTTAAATTGTTACTTGTGAATCGGACAATCGCATGTAATTATGAACTATAAATAATTATTAAGCATGTATTATAATAATCTAAATTATAATTCTACAAAATTTTAACAGCTGTTCACAATTTATTAAAACTATTTACTCGAAATTGTTATTAACATCTATAAAATAATTTTGTACGCCAATGTATCGCGTCCACGTCATTTAGATCCGCCGCAAACCTGTCAATGTATATAAAGTGGGAGAACTGGCAAAAGCCTTTCCAACTTCTGCCCCTACATGTTTATTTATAAATTATGAGATTTTCTATGACATAAATTTAATTAGAATTTAATATATTAACTTTTTTACTGAAAAAAATTGCAGCAGTCACATTTTTTAGATGAAATCCCCTTTAAATCTTTAATATTTAGAACAACTATTTTCGCATATTTTTGCAATCTTTATGTTTTATGGATTTGTAATTTTTTTGTTTATCAATGTAACATGGAATCTTACGTTTTTTAAATAATGAAAGTGTAAATTTTAATAAATAGCTCAAAATTGTACATAATGATTAAAAAAATTTTTTTTCGTTTCTTTGCATTTTCTGAGGGCATTTACCATAGTAATGTATATAGTTTTTTACACCATCAGAAAGTAGAAATTTCAACAAACAAGAAGGTCTCACACTTTTTAAAAAAGCAGATATTTTGACGTGAGAATTTTCGATTGAAAAAACAAACACTTGGAACATTTGAATTTTTGACATAAATTTTGAGGTTATGTAAAAAAAGTGCAAATAGAAAAGTGGTAGATCTTTTTATTACCTAACACTTTGCCTTTTAACTTTTTTCCATAGGACTCGTAGTTTTTCCAGAAATCGAGATAAACCGTTTTTTACCCTTAAAAACTCACCCCCATCCACTTCCCGACCTCACATCTCCCGTAAATTAGTTTCCCTGTCATTTTTGTTATAATCTCTTCCTTTTCCAATGGGTTTCATCCTACTTTTATTTTTATTCACTTTTTATCATTTTCAAAGGCCTGATCTATTAGCTATGTTAGTATATGTTTTACTATATTTCAATTTGACAGTATAAAATAAAATATTATGGTATATATTACAAACATACTTTCTATTTCAAGTATATTCAACTAAATATTTTGAATATCGATTTTTCCATATAACACCGATGTAATCAATAAATATTATCAATGCAATTTACCGTTATTTGTAGGGGTATTTATCTTCTTGGTACATGTATACAAATTTGCACCATTCTTTTTATTTTATGTAGTATAAATTATCATTCTCAATTGCATAGGAAGGAGTGACAAGAATTTAATAAATTCAATTAATATTTTGCAAAAACTTTAATTTATTTGATTTTATGGTTTCTAATTTTATCTAGCCTTCTGAATCCCCTGTATTCTCCTTTGTATTTTATAGTTACCCTTAGAATTTCTAGATTTGCAATATGAATTGTAAATAAAGTGAAGATTCTATTTATCTGTCTCTTACCATCACGTCGGATTTACTTTCGTAACAATTTGTATTAATTCTTTGTTTCACACAATCAAGTTCCGTTGTAGATGCTGCTCACTTCCTGCCATTACAGCAATATAATTCGTTGTAAATTTCTGAATCGCATAAAACACTTTTATAACACTTTTTGATTACTCATTTTCATTAGGTACACCAAGTAATTCCTAATTTATATTTATACAATAAGGATATGGTAGCCAATCGATCTAAAAATCTTCGTCAACAGCTGATAAAGATTGTATTGTTTTGGTTTTTGACGTAATTTAAAACTTATCGTAAAAAAATGCATGTAAACGAGCAAAATATGATATTACTTACCTATAACCAAGCTATTGCTTTTGCTGTTGTATTCGCATGCATCCATGTAATGCATTACTTATTTTTTTTATATAGTCAATTTTATTTGCATTTACTGCGAAGCCAATAAGTATCAGGAAGAGAAAGACCAATACAACGATGCTAGCATATTGCAGAAAAATATTCATTCAATAAATTTTAAATCAAATAAGTAGTAAAAATAAAGTTTAAATTTTACTGAGTATAGAAATTATTATCTGTGGTTTTCTGGATAACTTTTTTAAATAGTGCGTGTAACAAATGGTTTTTATTCACTTTTTTAAAAAAGAAAATAATTAGGTCATGTTTTTCATTCTCCTAACTTCAAATGTATTATTGTATGGGAAATTAATAATAATTATCCCGCTCAAATTGTTCTTCAGGCAGGCTTGCTTTGCCTAGAACACAATATTTTTAAAGGCGGCGTTTCCCAGATTTTTGTTACATTTAAAAAGCGTGATGTTAATAATTTTCAAGATATAATAGTAGTTTATGTTTAGAATGAAAAGTTTAGTTTTTCCGGCGACTATACGAATAGATTGTCACTTTTCAACCTTGTTTGATAATAGTTATTTGTTTATTAAGAGCGGAAAGTGATACTTTGCTGCTTGAGACAGAAAGTTGGCCGCGCGATGATTTTTTCTACGACCACATTATTTTAAGAAATCGATATAAAAACTGAAAATTTGTCGTAAGTAGTGTATAATGTGTTGCCTATATCTACGTTAATTATGAAAAACAAAGTTAATATTTAAAATCAACGTTACCTTGAATATTAAAACAAAAAATATCAAACTACGTACAAATAACTTGAAAATAATTTATTAACAAGAAATATTATTATATTATAGCTAATTTAAATTGAGCGAGCAGCAAAGCTGTCAAGTTTTCCACTCGGCAAGCAACAAAGCTGTTACTTTATGTTTGTTCGCGGAAAACGTCAACTTTGCGGTCGTATTTCGAAGCATAGAAGCCTACTTTGATAGTGATCGTAGAAAAATTAGTTTTTAATTGAATGTGCTTTAGTATTAAAAAAGATTTTTCCTATATCTCCGATGGATTGAAAACAATTAGACAATTGCTGTCACGTCAGTGTGTTTATGTGAAATAAAATTAATTAAAGTTTATTTAGTGTTTTTTTATTTAATTAAAAAGGTTTGTAGGTATTCAAATTTGATATGCATTTAGATTATTAACTAGTATTTTACAATAAAACAAAGTTAGAGCCAGCAGTATTATTAAAAAGTAATCTGAAAATATTTAATTTTAGAAAAAATTCGATTTTTATTGTTAAAACGATGTAGAATATGTTTACAGAAAAGAGGAGATCATTTTGAACACCTGTTAAATAGAATTTACATTGAACAATTTCAACCAAGTAAGTGGCTGTATTATTTAAACCAAACATTTTACAAACAAATACTAGCAGACAAAAAAGTTGGATGTTGACTTCCAGTGGCGTTTTCGACAAAATTTTATATAACAAAAAAGTTGGGTGGTCAAAAGGGCGATGACCCCCTCGAAAAACCTACCAAAATCAAGAATAAATATTGCCTTTATCTAGGCTTTATTAGTCATTGTATTCAAACGCGCCATATAAAATTTAATAAAAAAATATTAAACGGTTTAAGGTCAACGTAAAAAAATTCACTTGAATTTTTAACTTTTTGTATGTTCAATTTTGTACATAGGTAAGAAAGGTTCTTTCGACCTATTTTTGACCAAAGAATATGTGGTATAATTTATGACCAATAATTTTGACACACCCTGTATATTTATCTACTTTATGCACTTATCAGTTTTCTGAATAGATATAATTTTATATTTAAGAAAAAAAAAACAATATTGGCATTCGGTGTTTACTTTAGTAGCACCAATTGGCAGAAGACAACGATTAAATAAGTAATGTAAGGATCACTGGCGCCTCGTGAAAAAAAAATGGGGTTTCACATTGACAGAATATAGAGCTCGGTACTACAGAAGTAGTTAAAAACCTTCAGTGCTTTAGAAATGTAAATAATACCATATTTTGGAGGCTAATGGCCGTAGTAGTCGACGCCGATGACACCAAATTAAAAAAAAAATACCATATTTTGGTCACGAACCGCCACTGGTAAGGAGTGCACATTAATTTATTAACAAATTAGTAACAAGTAATTACAAAGCGTGGGAAAGTAATTTAAAAATGAGTTCCTCTGTAAAAGGCGCGTCAATTCTAATTCGTAAACAGTTTTTTATTTGAATTTGTCAAAAATTGTCGGTCAGAAAATATAATAGAAAAGTAGAATTTTTTTTATTTACTTCATATGTGCTGCCGGAAAATACGTATGGCTCAGGCCGGATTAACAATAAAAATCGAATTTTTTCTAAAAGTAAATATTTTCTTCAAATGCGTTAGCAGCTTCTAAAATTATTCATAGTCTTTCATAAATCCCCAAAAACAAAAATCTAGTGGTCAGTTCCTACTGACAGCATTTTAACAGGTCGTTGAAATGCCTAATAGCCAATCACAAAATACCATCCGTTTGGGGAGGACTTAATAATTATTGAACAGGTGTTACATGGAAGGGATGAAGTAGCTGTTCCTTAACACTTTTGTGCTTGTTTCTCGATGCTCGGTTTTTTGAACGACCACTATTACCACGCACTTGTTTCTGAAAAGTGCCAGTTTCTCTTAAGTGGCGATAAATTTTTAGGAATAGCGCCTATCTGGGATATTTCTATTTGGGTATTTTTCTCCATAAAGCCTTGCAGCCGCCGCACCATTTCCTTGACATTCACCTAATTGCCAAATGAAATAAGAGGTTCCGACAATCGTTACCTTCATAATATTTTTCTTACCAAAGACTAAATGCATATCTGCCATTTCAGAAAAACTGTAATTATTCATTTATAATTAAATGGTAAAAGGCAAAACTTTTGTCCACAATAACTTCATGTTAAGATTAACAAAAATAGCAAACAATTAGATAGGTAATAATAATTAACTAACACCTACTCGTTTCTACAAAGCAAAAATATGTATTTTCACTTTAACAAAAAATTACTTAAAACAGAGTACTTACAAGATTAGATCCTGATCAAGTTGTAACCGTGGCTGGAGAAGCTAGCCATGAGTTTAGTGTGCAGCCACATACTCGCAACAGTTCAGCAGTGATCTCTACCGGTCACGCCGTGGATGGTGACCACTGGGAGGTTCCTCCATGGGACTCATCCAACTAGCGGTTAACCATCGATGAGGTGGGATGAATGACGGAGTGAATTGGTGAATAGAAAAGTAGTAAATGGTGGTACAATAAGCCGCAGGCTGCAGTATTGCCAGGCTAAGACGGATTAGGGTGTAGCAAGGGAGGTCCGAAGGGTGTAAAAAATAAAAAAAACATGTTAGTTTCTAATTTATCAATTACTATGATATTGTTTTGATATTGTCTTTGTTATTAGTTTAGTCAAATATAAAAGAATCGGTAAAGTATTTTACCCAGAACTTCCCTCGATGTAGAAATTGTAAATAATTTAAAATAAAAACCACCAAAACAAAAATCCCTGTTTTACATTTCTCTCTCCATCGATCTTCCTCTTGATCCCACCCGAAATATCACTTCTGTCCGCTCAATATTCTTCGTCAAGTTCACCGCTATTGAACAATAATGATTGGCTGCTTTTAAAATGGTACAGTTACACAAACCAAACAAACGATTTTTATTATTTCCATTCAATAGGGATCTTTTTTGACTAAATGCGATTCCTTTCAACGGCATTTTGAATTTTAAAAACCTATTTAGGATCTGTTATCTCTGGTTTCTAAAATTCTCAGATACCAATTTTAGTCGAAACCTACCTACTTTTAAAAATATTTTTTAAAAAAAAAACGGCCCACCCTGTTTATAACTAATCGGAAGTATAACTGGTTTTGAGCCACAAAGGAACGATATATGCATACAAAATTTGAAGTTTTTCTATAAAGCCGTTTTTGAGCTATCGTGCCAACAGACAGACAGACGATAAATAAACCGACGGAATGGGGAAACAGGTTTTTAGTAATCTAGGGACCCTAAAACATAAAAATCTGAAATAATCTTTGAAGGTGACTTTCTCACGATTATAATACTTCCCTTTTATCGAGGGAAGTAAAAATATGCATATAAAATATACTGTTTGTTCATAACAAACGAAATTTTCTACTTATTTTATGCTAAAATTTTTACCAATTTTTACTAATGAGAAAGGTTCGACATGCATATTTTTTTATAATAATTTTTATTCTCCCCCAATTTTACTACTCCCAAAATTATGTAATGGTATAATTGGAGGAAAGTAAAAATTAATATCAAAAAAATATGCAAGACCTCTTAAATATGTGGAACCTTTCCCATTCCTAAAATTTTGTGCAAATTGTCCCATAAATAAAGGCGAAATAAGCATAAAATTTCGCTTATTCTGAATAAATTATGTAGTATATTTTAAATTTCTATATTTTTATATTTGACAAGACTAATAATAAAGGCAAAAGGCAATATCATATTAATATTATATTAAAAGTTATTAAGTTAATAATAAGATCTTTAGTTGCAATGCTTGCACAACAAGCAAATTTACAATTTGTTGAATATCTATATGGGTTTAGTAAAGAAACCTAAGAGTGGCGTCTGGACATATCTGGGGAATCGTTTAACTGGACATTTTCGGGATTTTTTTATAAAATCGTTAAAAGAAAATACTTAAAAATATTTTAACTTTGTTTCCTCAAAAAAAAATCAATATTTTTCAAATAGAGAAAACTAAACATTATTTTGAAGTGTGACGTGTTAACAAACGAACTTATCAGCTTTAAATTAGTGGTTGGTAGATATTTTAGCACATTACATTTATCAACTCATTTTGAAATTTACGAATTATAATTTTAATTTCTGAAACTTGTTAATTATTTCACAATAACAAATGTGTTGCTTAAAATATATGTTCACTCTGTGTAATAAAACCAATCCAATAGGTACAAGAACCAAAATTAATAACAATTTCTTTTCTTTCGTGACTATCAAAAAACGTGGAAGTGGAACCATTCATCATGATAATTTTCAATTCAAAATGCAAAGTTCGAGAAGGTGTCCTTCCATAAGTTTATTCATCAGGCCCGCCTATTTTTAATTCATTCTAAATAATAAAAAAGCCCATGCTCTTCGTTTTGTGTGTGTAATCATGAATTACGAAATGGTTTAAATCGCCACACCCTCTTGTTCTTTTTGAGCTCGCTGGCTTGGGCCGGGGGTCACGGGGGGTCACGAGGAACTCCCATCCTGTCTGGGGTGCGGCACGCTCATCTATACCGTCTGATGCAGCTCTGTGCTGGCTTCTGCCCCCGCCCGACTCCCCTGCCGCCGGTCCTGGATTCATCTCCTCAGCTCAATAATTCGCCGATACCCGACGGACGCGACGAATAACTTTATCTGGAGTCCGATATAAACTCCGATCACCGTATAATTTTTTTTTAAATATCCTTTTAATTGAATAATTTTATTATACGGCTCAAATAAAAAAATACAGGGTAACAGTTAAAAGTTTCACCCCCTTGTCTTCGCTATGCTGAAAAAATAATTATTAACACGTTGGCTGCCATAATATATCTAATATTGTAATCAATCTAATTTATTGTAAATAATGAGCCATCGAGAAAAATCCCAATTAGAGTTGGTTGTGAAATTTAATTGTTTTTGGTTGTTACTTTAGCCACAAAGTGACATTTATTACTTGAGATTTTCATTGTAAACAAAGTTTATTATCTCCATATGATACTACAGTAAACAAATAAATATAATTTATTTAAAATCGAAATTGTAATTAAAATTTACTTAAAACTACAGATATTATTGAAAATGTTGTCCATTTACGTCTAAACACAAACCAAATCTTCTCCACGATCCAGAAAAAACGGTATGAAGCATTTTAAGTGAGTTTTTGATTCTTCACACTTTCCTGTTATGAGATTTTTCAGTTCTTTATCTGTAACGTGTGGAAGGTGGGTTAACCCACGGCACTTATACATCACTATGCCCATTGTTCATCCTTCTAAATAGATAGGCACCTCCGTGCTCGTGAGCAAGCCTTCATATGATAATGCAATAAAAAACAAATAATTCATTTAAAATTGAAAGGTACTTAAAACTATAAACATTATCGAAGATGTCCATTTAGGTCTAAACACAAACCTGCAAAAACGCTATGTAACATTTTAAGTGAGTTGTTGTCTTCATACTTTTCGATTCTTCCATATTATGAATACTTTCAAAAAAATAGGATCAACCAATCTTCTTCAATGTATTCCAACACAAACCTCAACGTTTTGGGATGTAATGGTTCTTTAATAAAAAAAGAGGATTTTTAATTGACCATCACCTCATGTTCTGCGAATTAACATATCCAGAAAGAAAAAATTAATCTCCTTTAACAAAAACCTGTATTGAGGGCGGCATCCTTGTTCATATTATTTTGGAATCATTGACAAAAATCTTCTCCTCTTGGATAATCCACTGGAATGAGTTGGCATGTGCCATAAGAAAAATGTATTTATTGAGCCACAACTAAAATCGACGTTTTTTGATTTTCATTAGTAACATGTCGAACGGCTTCAATATTTTTAATTTAGAAGGTCTAAATGACTGCACAGAATTTGTCAAAAACTGTGAAAACCATTGTAGTCAAACACTAATTCAGGATGTTCTTCCCACTCGCCATTCACACATTCACACCTGTAGGTACGTGTTCACGGAAAAAAATGTGACTAGAAAATTTTACTACAATGTTGTAGTAGTAGACTTGTAGAAAAATACTTAACAATTTGTAGAAAATTTTACTACAATTTATAGTTAAAAACTATTAATTATTGTAGCAATTGAATTGTCGAATAAAATGCTACAACAAATAGGAAAGAAGTCCACAATGTTTAGTATATTTTACTATTGTTTGTAGAAGTAGAAATTTATTACAATTATCGTAATTACTACTACTAACTTCTGTAAAAATTTGTACAAATATTAATAATTATCTCTACAAAAAATAGTAATATATTACATCCCTTCTTATGATAAAAATTCTCTAAAACAAGTGTAAATTAAAAATTAAAAAAAACCGACTTCAAAAACGTGCAGATGCCATCACAACATCTTAACCAAATTTATATGGGATCACCTCTGAGGTACCCCCTTTCTAACAAAAAAAGAATCATATAAATCGGACAAGATAGTAAAGCATTATTGCTAAACATACATAAAAAATGAAGAGTTTGAGGATTTTCTCATGGACCCAATTTTTAGATTCTGACCAAATTTATATGGGACCACCCCTGAAGTAGCCCCTTTTTAACAAAAAAAGAATTATTGAAATCGGACACCGTGTTAAAGAATTATCGCTGAACATACATAAAAAAAAAAAAAATATCGCGACGAATTGATAACCTCCTCCTTTTTTGAAGTCGGTTAAAAAATAGTAATGTTCTCTACAAAAAATAGTAATTTTCTCTACAAAAAATAGTAATTTTCTCTACAAAAAATAGTAATACTTTACATCCCTTCTTCAAAAATATTCTATAATATTGTAGAAATTCTAAGTCATGTGAACAAAACAGAATTCTGCTATTGGCCAACGTTTTCTGACGTCGATCATAAACGGCCAGACAGCAGTAGCCGTTCGCCATGTTCACATAACAAAGCATGGTACATATACGAGTACCTATAACACATTATTATATTATAAGCACCGATGCGTTTGAGAAAATTTTAATAATAAATTCTATTGGTGGTAAGTACATTTATTATTGTTTCTGAATAATTTACCTTTAGATAACTAATTTAAATAACCTTAGTAGATTATTTTAAAAAAATAGTTGTGGCCAACGATCGATTGTTGTGCCCAACGTGCCAAGTTCAATGATGTTTTTTGTCTTAATTGTGACATACCTACTTTCTCATTTTTGTTAGTTATCTGACTAAATCATTTAATATCCAAATCAGTGTAAAGGTGATAAATATTCCCGTTTTAAGGGTATGAACAATTCAATTGGTATTAATTTTTATTTAATATTTTTCAGGTGCAGAAAAGCCAACTGAGACTGAGGGGGCGCTATTATTACTGTTATTTATTACATAATGTAATTAAGAATTTGTATCTTTTATATTAAAACAATAAATTGAATATTTTATTAAGGAACATTTTTTTCTAGGTTATAATTATAATAATTATGGAATACTACTACAAATTTTATTAAAAATTACTACAATTTGTATGAATTTTTACTATTTATTGTGTAAAATTTTCGTATTTATTTTCATAAAACGCAATACATTTTTAATATAAATTCATACAATGAATAGCAAAAATTATAACAATTTGTAGAACAATTTTAATGATGCATTTGGATCTTTTTACTAAATATTGTAGATAATAACTCTACAATACATTCTCCACAAATATTTGGAAATTTTTACTACAAATTGTCCCTGTCCCTATATGTACTATTTATTGTAGAGAAAAAATCTACAATTGTAGAAATTTGTTCTACAATTTTTTTTCCGTGTTGATTACCATTTTTTAAATTTAATTTTAATAATAAATTTGACTTAAACGTTTAGTTGCATGAATAATATTGAAAGATTATAAATAAATATCACGCAGTAAGGTAAAAATTATTTTTTATGTGAAAGTGACCACATTATTTTTATAAAAAAAGTAATACTTACATAAAACAAAACACTTCTGTGATACAAAGGTAAAAGAGCCTAAGTCAATTTTTGGTGGTTAGATAAGTTCAGTTGTTCAATAGTTGAAACGGAACAGGAGCGAACTGTTACTTAAGTGTGTTGAACTGTGACTATTGGGAATACCATGATTGGGAATAAATAAAGCCTAAAAAGTCCTCTGTAGTTTAAAGATTGAATGGAGCTCGAATTAGCGATCGAGCTAATATCACCAAAATTTTACTTATGCCCTTTTACCTTTGTATCACAAATTTATAAAGTTGTATTCTTATAATAAAATAGGCATTTTAAAGGATTTAGAAAATCTAGATAGCATAAACTCAGCCAGTAATTGGATAATAAAGTTGTTTATTTAGTAAGTTGGGATCTACTAAGAGAAGGGAAGCTAGCATATTGTTGTCTGTTTCTAAAAAAAGGACATTTTAAATAAAATAAGTAAAGCTTATAAAATGAATACAAGTTGAATCTAAATTAAATAAACAAATTAGCCAATTTTATTGTTGAAATTAAACTGACCTTTCAATCGTGGAAATTGAATAAGGGCGCGGACAGTGCAGCAATCTCCAAAGTATAATTTAGTGTTTGCAGGCTAGAAGCAAGATCAAACCAAAATTAAGACCGAACTGTGAGTAATTTTCTATGTTTAGAGAATTAAAAACTAATAAATTGGCTATGTTGTTTTCAAATGTTTAAGTAAAAATTAACATACAATTTAAGATTAAGCAAGGTAACTGTAATCTTCTTTAAAATATTCATCATTGACATAAATCTTATGATTAATTGTCATATTTTTGTATCACAAAACTCTATAAAATCAGAACATAGACTCAGACCTTCTTAAAACAACAAAGTATCACAAACAGTTGCTCTTTTCATATTGGAATCGATTACAATTGTATATAAATCGATCATAATAATACGATGGTAATGAGAAAACAAAAACCCAAATCCTGCAAAGTTGTCAAATTATAGATGATTACGATTACGGTTTTAATTTAATTTAGCTGAAAGCTGTTGCATGTTATCTATTAAACAAAAACTCAAATCCCATGGTGGGGAAATGCGTAATTACCACGTTATAGACGATTTATTTTAACTTTAGCTAAAATAAGTTATAGATAAACTGTTGCCATGGAAACGCTTGTCATGATAACGACTAAATAAAAACTGAAATCCCGTGGTGAGGAAATGCGTAGTTATAGATGATTTAATTTAACTTAACTTTGGTTTAGCTGAAATAAGTTATGGACAAACAGTTGGCATGGGAACGCTTGTCATTGCAATGGGTAAACAAAAACTTAAATCCTGTGGGGAGGAAATGCGTAGTTGCCAATTTATAGATTGTTTCGCTTATAATTTAATTTAGCTGCAGATAACTTTTGTTGCCATGGAAACGCTTGTCATGTTAACGAGTAAACAACTCAAATCCCGTGGTGAGGACATGCGTAGTTACCAAGTTATAGATGATTTAATTTAACTTTAGGTTAGCTAAAATAAGTTATACATAAACTGTTGCTTGTCATATGGTAACGACTAAATAAAAACTGAAATCCCATAGTGGTAAAATGCGTGGTTACCAAGTTATAGATGATTTATTTTAACTTTAGTTTAGTTTAGCTGAAATAAGTTGTGGACAAACTGTTGCCATGGAAACGCTTGTCATGATAACGACTTAATAAAAACTGAAATCCCATGGTTAGGAAATGCGTAGTTGTCAACTTATAGATGATTTAATTTAACTTAACTTCAGTTTAGCTGAAATAAGTTCTGGACAAACTGTTGCCATGGGAACGCTTGTCATGGTAATGAGTACACAAAAACTCAAATCCTGTGTAGAGGAAATGCGTGGTTACCAAATTATAGATTGTTACGGTTATAATTTAATTTAGCTACAGAAAACTTTTGCCATGGAAACGCTTGTCATATTAACGAGTAAACAACTCAAATCCCGTGGTGAGGACATGCGTAGTTGCCAAGTTATAGATGATTTAATTTAACTTTAGGTTAGCTAAAATAAGATAAACTGTTGCCACGTGAATGTTTGTCATGGTAAAGACTAAATTAAAACACGAATCCCGTGCTGAGGAAATTTGTAGTTGTCAAGTTAGAGATGATTTAATTTATCTTTGGTTTAGCTGAACTCAGTTATGAAGAAACGGTTGTTAACGATGTATAAACCTTCTCTAGAAAAATGTCTCATGATTGAAACAGTTATTCTGTGACGTTATAGCTTTCTTTCAATTTTTTCATAAATAACAGCGAATGGCAATTTATTTTTTATTTTTAAATGTTTTATTATATATGCTTTTTTTATTATTGGTAAACTAAACTGCTTTAAAAACACATCTGTTAATTTTTTTAAATTCACATGTAATATTATCTACTTTTGCCATAAACTGAAAAAAAGAATATGTAGGCCATGCCAGGTTACTGGACGAATACAATTTCGTATCAACTCTAAAATGTATACGAAATCTACAAATCGAAGTTCATGTTTGGTACCCTTCCAACTATTCATTTTTAAATTGGTGACACAAACTAATTTTCGTTTTTTTTTTAATCATTAAGGTAAAAATGAGTGATTTTTGTGAAGAATCGATAAATAATGGTAATCTTCAAAATAGATTTAATTAATTTAATTTAATAAAATCATTTAAAACCAAAATGTTAAGCAAAAATAAATTGTTAGCTTTTGATACAAAAGTTTTTTTATTAATTATTTTATTTTATAAATTAGTAAAGTTTATATATTCCAAAGAGTTAAATCATTCTTTTTTAATTTTAAAATGTCTGTGAATAAAAACAAGGGCAAACATTAAAACGAACAGTTAATAGGAAGTAAGTAGTTAGATGATCTTCCGGACTAATGCGGATGGCACACCGAGTCAGCGGACCCACCTTTTAGCGGAAGTAGATGCTGTCGAAAAAGCCAACGGGTCATTTATTAAAACCTTATTTTATTTAAATTTTGTTTTTTAATTTTGTGATGGACAACTTATAAAAGGGAGCGTACTTTTGTAAATATAACAACATACTGTAGTTTTGTTTATGATGATCTTTATTTATTGAAATTGTTTTCTATGAATACATAAAGTCCTTAAATCTCAAATAGGTTCTACCCTCGGTTCTACCTCTATTTGTAATTACAACGCTATAACCTTTAACATGATCAATATAATTACCAATTACTTACAGCAGAATGAGTACACGGTCATAAGGTATTTAAAATTTGTAGTAACATTTTTATAATCCACAGATAGCGCTCCTGTAACGTGATATTTATAAAACGACCTGACAAAAAATTTGCAATTTGAAAATTTGAATCATCTCATTAAAAAATATTTTATTTGACGAATATAGAATACCGTGTGCTCTGATCCTATGACAAGAAAAAAGTTGTACGGTTATCAATATGTACAACATAACCCCATTTTTTTTTAATCTTTGAATTTCTTCTGATATTGTAAACAGGGTGCCAAAACAATGTTGAAAAGCGTTTTGTGGAAAAGGACGCAGGGCCGACTAGAGGGAGGGGTAGCCGGGACTAATTCCCGGGGCCCGGACTCAAATGAGGGCCCGGCTGTGGTATAAGGGGGGCCCGGCAACTGGATTTTTTTGTCTTGTATGAGAACGACACAAGACGAGAGTGGGAAGTGTTAGTCAAGAAAAAGTTTTTGCTCGAGGACCTTTTTTTTTTAGAAAAAGTATTTCAGGTAGAGGAGGAAAAGTTTTTGTTTGAAAAGCTTTGTTTGTCAAGGGCCCGATCTAGAGAATTGTCCTGGGGCCCGGCCTGGCTCTCGGCGGCTCTGAAGGGACGTAACAAAAATGTGTTATACTCTTTATAGGAAAGTAGAACTATGGGAGAACTGTTAAATTTATTCTTTATTTATTGTTAGTTAAGCAAGTATAGGTACGGAGTGACCCAAAAGTCTGGAAACGGCTAATTATCTCATAATCCTAATTGTACAAAATTTGGGGTACAACTATTTTGGGATACAGAAATTTCAGATTTGATATTTGCAATGTTGCCAGTTTTGCCGTTTCTCTTATATTATTAGTCACTTTGGTTTTTCAAATTCATCACCCTGTATATTCAGTCATTATTGGAATCTCCTATTCAATACGAGTTCAACCATATGTAACACTTATGCTTTTATGTAGTCTGGAAGATCTTAAATAAATAAAACAATCATGGAGAAATGTGGTAGACGCATTCTACTCACAAATGGAGCACATTTTGAACACTTGATAAAGTAACCATTGTGTTGAAAATGTTATAATCTTTCAATTGTTACGTTTTAATGTAGTTGAAAATATTTGTATTAAAAATAGTTTGTATTAAAAAATTTATTGAGACAATTAGGCGTTGCCAGACTTATTTTATTTATTTAAGACCTTTCAGACTACATAAAATCATAAGTATTACTTATGGTTAAACTTGTATTAAATAGGAGATTCCAATAATGACTGAATATACAGGGTGATGAATTTGAAAAACCAAAGTGACTAATAATTTAAGAGAAACGGCAAATCTGGCAACATTGCAAATATCAAATCGGGAATCACCATATTTCAAAATAGGTGTACCCCAAATTTTGTACAATTAGGACTAGCAATTTACAAGATAATTGGCCGTTTCCAGACTTTTGGGCTACTCTGTATATTTCATCATAACAAAGTGAGGAAATTACTATTTAATATCGTTTTTATAGATATAATATGACAATATAGACAGTCAGATAGTGACAGGTTTAGGTGCCTTATTTTCGCATACAAGCCTCGAAGACGGTTGAAAAGTACATCGATTTTAAGTAGAATAAAAGTAAATTTACGAGTGGCTCCTGGGGATAACACATGGAAAATTCGATTTTCCCCAACAAAAATAAAAGGTTATTTGTTGTCCATATTTCCACGCAAGCCGTTTTCACTATATGATTAATTAATAGAACTAGGCTTTGAAAAACCAAAGGCTTTAATGTTGCAAGTGGCTAAAGGGTTGAAATAAGGCCATAATCTTCTAAGGAAAAATCGAGATTTTACCAGATTTTTCCACACAAGCCCATCGAATGTATGAAAACGTACATCGTCACTAGCCGAAAAATATATTTTCTTGAATAACCAGAATGTGTAAGTGCATTTTGGGGTCAAAAATTTTTCTAATAAGGAAAATCGAATAAATGTAATAATCTAACATTTAGATGTTGTTTACAGAAGAGTATTAATTAGCCATTATAATTCTGCGACATTTTACATAACAAATACATTCCAAAGACACATGTTTATTTTATTGAACTATTAACGAAAAGCTTAAAAATTCGAGAGACGCTAAAATGGTGGTTCCCACCTTATCGAGACTGAGGCCCACAAGGCTAAACTCGTAGCGTAACAAAAACGAGAAATGATTTAACTTGGAACGAAAGACCGAAAGCCGATAGTAGTATTAGGACGTTGAATTTTTTGGTTTTTGAAGCATTGGCATTAATTAGGTTAAACCATGTGATGAATTCCATAAGCCTTGATTTTTAAAACCATTTTATATCGCCTTTTGATTAGGGTTTACAAACTTGTTTGAGCAATTTATCCAATAATAATTGGCCCCTTTACCTCTTAAGCCTGCTCATGTAAAATATTTGGGCTCCTTACTTCGCCTGTTTATATAATATTAATAAAGGACAGAAGGATGAGTATTGCAACTATGTTAAAAGAAATAAATTGGCTTTCAGTTCAGAATTATGTTCAGTACATGACTGATATTTATTTATAAAATAAAAATGACAGTACCATCGCATCAGATCTATTAGAAAAGATTCAATATAATTCGAAATATCACAACTAAAATACAAGAAGCCAATCTGAGTTTCATGTATGGCAAGCCATCACTAAAAGTTCCCAAAATAAAGTTTTTATTAAAAGTTTAAAAAATTTAATAGACTGCCTACAGAAATTAAAAAAAAAAACAATGAATGTATTCAAAAGTAACCTCAAACAATACTTGATAAATAAACAGAACGGATATACTTTCTTGTTATAATACTCTTTAAACCTGCCTTTTTAAGTATTTCACTTAATTTATTGTTATTTTATCCGCATTTATTATAAATTATTTCTATTTTAAGATCATGTACTTTATTTTAAAAAAATACTTGATGTTATAATAATACTACTTACTATGTTTAAATTATTAATAGTTTTGTGTTAAAGTAGATCCATAGAGAGCAATGTAATTTACAAAGGCCTTCTTTCAACATACAAATAAATGACAACTTTATAATTAAAATAAAAAAACACAACAAAATACCTCGGTACCAAGGTAAGAAGATTCATTTTTAAATTTTATTTATTGAGGAAATGTATAACTAGAAGTTTACTAATTATTATTTACAATTCGCTGGTTGAATATGTAATCCAAAATCGTATAATAAAAATTTTCTGCAAAAAAACGATCCTTATATCCTACCTTTCTATAAGAACATAATATTATCTTTCTTGCTGTACCTTTATGGAAAGCCTAAATTGAGATATACTACAAATTATTTGCAATAAATATCAAAAGAAGTATACATTTTTAAATAATTTGACATTTAAGAGCCATTCACACATCACAGTTGACATCTTGATACTTGACAGGCACAACCAAGCATTATTCTGATTTTTGCCAAATAAAATGGCCGGTTAATTATTCTATGGGGTTGCGACAGAGAGCCAATAAATTTGATGAAGGTGTTTTTGTGGCTAGCGGTGAAATAGTAGTACGCTTAAGTTAACAGCACCATAAAAAAGTCATTTTTAAGAAATTGCTTATATATTTTTCATAAATTGGTAGACTTGGCTACTAATTTCGAATAAAAATATCCTCCGAAATGGCTATGATTGCAAGTATGAAGGTCGCAACCCGCCTTAGAAATTTCGCTTTTACTATCAATAGCTGTTGTTTGACAGGTCGTTAGAGAATGTTGGCAATTTATGGAATTTTAAGAATGTTTGGAATGTTGACTTAGAAATAATTGAAATTCCTAAAATTGTAACATGAGAAATGCATATGCGGATTTTAAGAAAATTGATTATAAAGTAGTTAGGATGAACCGAAAATTCTGAAAATCAATAGGGTTCTAAGTAAGAAGTAATTATTCAAGAAAATCAAAACCGCAAGTCAATCAGAACTTTCGTTCTAGAGTTATCGTGCCGGCATACATACATACAGACGACCAGACGAAAAATTTTTTTTTGCATTTTCGGAAACATGAAAAAAAGTTTTAAAAAATAGGAGTAAGAAAATTTTTTCGTCTGCACGAATGCAATACTGAGGCACCATAGGAAGGGCCTCAGTAATATTTTCAACTCAAGGTTGATTTTATTAAAAAGTAATTTAAATGGAAATAAAACTAATTTAGGAACTGCTGTTTTAATTTAATTATTTCTAGATGGAAAATTGCAAAATATGCGACGTCACACTAAGGAGGGGGAGTGTCACAAATTTGACAAGGACGGGGTGAGTCAAAAAATCATGAAATTCGTGTGACGTAATTTATGGATGGCCCCTAATTAAATTTAAAATTTTAAATAAACTTAAAGGAATCTTCTAAAAAGAGACCGATCAGGTTAAAATGATTATCCAATTAATAAGCCAATGTCGCACTGTTTTATCTCTTTAGTACCTACATTTTAAATTTTCGGGTAGCAAAGGCTTGAAATTATTATAGATTTTTAATTAAAGAATACTGCTTCATCCATCTGCCCGAGAATTTTCTCGAATATTTTATCGAAAAGAAGTTACATTTACGTTTTTACTGTTTGGCAGTGATGTAGATGTAGAAATAATCACTAATAAAATTACTGCTTATACCTTTCATAAAGTGTTTCTTTTGATACTTAATTACTTAAATATCCTTCATCATTTTCTTAGATCCTTATTTATCCATGATATTCTAATTATTGTTGACCCTCATCTGACTGCAAAAAGTAGCACGTCCTATTTTTGTTTCCTATTTGTAGTTGGGTACAGAGGAGGGGAGTGAATAACATGAACTATGTCCCGGTGGTGGTAGTTCTCGTATGACCTTATCGATGGATTTTTTGTTTTTGGCTGGCAATAAAATATTCACCCCTCTCCCATGAACCCAACTGCAAATAACAAATAAAAAACACGATGTGCCACTTTTTACAGTCACATTAGAGAATATTATAGATCTTACGTTTTAGTAGTGCCACCTGGTGGTGAAACTTTGCCTGTTAGGCCTCATTACAGGAAAATCATTTTCCTTAGCATGTAAATGTTAAATGTTTTCAGATTTCCGGCCTCTTTTAAACAGAATGTTAGTACTGTTAGTATATTTGACCGACAACGCTCTACTACAGAGAGCTCTCGTTAATTAATAAATTTTGATACAGAAATATGAACCCTTAAATGATTAGCTACCGAGATACGGGATATTAAAAGATTTAAATCAAAATTCAAAATTTGTAATAAATCAAAAACGTCTATATATATTTGTCAAATACACGTGCTTTAGTTTAGAATAAAATTTCTGCAACACCGTTCATTTTAGCTCTATAGAAGGTTCTTACTTTTTTAACTAAAAATGAACAGATAATTTAAACAAAAAAAAAAAGGTTTTTTTCCTGTGGCGTAAGAAATAGGAGAAAAAATTGCCACTAACCTTGATATCGCGCGTTGTTAAATTTTTCAAAAGGTAATTTTTATTACATATTACTTTCTTAAAGAGCATATTGGTCACCAAATTTGAAAAAACATATTTAAAGGCGTTTTTGTTTTATGACAAATTTTGAATTTTAATTTAAAACTTTTAACACCTTGTATCTTGGCAACTAAGGCCCTTAAAAGTTTATGTTCCTATATCGAAACTCATCAATTAACGAGAGCTTTCTTACTAACACCCTGTATTAAAATTAGTTTTTCTCTTGCATTTTCTTTAGTTTTTTTATATTTTTGTTGTTGTTATTCTCCTGTCTACTGAGGCTCAAACAGAAAAATCTGGTTCGAATTTAGGCCGAGATTATAAACTTTTTTCGGATTTTTATCCGCCTGATATGCCATTAAAATACTTTTCTGTAATTTAGTATTCCATGCGCTAAATTCTTTCGTGTTAGTTCATTCAGTTAACAAGACAAGCAATAAAAAAATTATATTAGCACTAAAGTTAGTGTTTGTCACATTCAACAATTAATTGGCCATATTTTATTATTAACAATTATAAACAAAATTAGTTATACATTTAATTTACCATATTATATCTGTGCTTGAAATCTCTGTAGATATACAATTTTTTTGAAAGTAAAACGTGCATATGGAAACTATTATAAAAATCACTTCAAGGTTTCATATGTTTCATCGCAAATCAGGGATTAATTAACAATTATAAACAATCTTTATTTTATACGAAATACATTTATTTTCCCAATGAGGAATCAAGATTCGTTACTAACAAGAATAATTAATTACCTATGCTGCGAAGAATTTAATAACACTATTTCCAAAGGAGTTGCAAGTGTTTAATTTTCAATTTTTTTTTAGCTTCGCTAATTTAATCGTTAAGTGTACCTTTTTGAAGAGGATAAGAGTCATATGAGCTCGTAAGAATGGAAATACAATCATGATCTCAATGGTAATTACAATTAAAATATTTATTTACAAGAATAGCTGCCTCTTTTCTTCCAGTTTTTTTTATCAGATTATCAAATAGATCGTGAAACAAAACTACTATTTGATCCAAGCGGGAGTTTCAAATAGTAACAACCTTTGTAAATGATAAGAATAATGAGTAAGTCGCCTGTATAGGCTTTATCCTCAGCTCAAAGTCAGTGTCATAAATTATATGAGTGACCGTTTCCCTACAGCAATAGGCATTAAATATTAGCCTTATAGATTTAGTGCAATACCTGTTTGCCTATTAGCCAGAGGATTATTTGTTTTCTACAGGGAAACGGTCACTCGCATATTTCTTTACTTCGTAGTCACATTGGAGTTTGGACTTATATTCCTTTTTTTTAAGATATAAAATACAAATTAAGTGAAAATACAGATTATATCTTAGTTAATTATGAAAATAATATAATTGAGACAAAATAGTAGTTGTATGTTGTGTATTAATAAACCGTCTCCCGCCAATAGTACCATTCAAAAATAGAAGAAAAAATATTATCTTCCTTGATAATCAAGTACCAATATTTATGTATAAAGATTTTAGAATAATAATTATTTTCTCTATTGTTCTTTATTTTTTCAATAGTTTCTTAGTTGTAAAAATAAAAAATATTTTCTTCAACCGTCTATTCAATACTAGGTAGGTAGATAATCATTTTGTTATACATGTTAAAGGATATTCAATAACCAAAAAGATCTAAAATAATGAATGAACCGCTTAATCGATTAGGTCTGATGTAGCACATATAAATATTCTGCATGATAAAACCTTGTACACTGTTATAATACAGATGAAAAAATATGCTTACATCCTCCTTTCAAGAGAGCTTTATAATACAGACGAATTCTTCACTTTTTTGAAAATAGTATACTAGATATTAGATTAGGATATTTCCTTAAAATTTAATAATAAATATACACACAACCAAATTTATATGATATACTAAGAAAAGATCTATGCAAAAAATTATTTTCTCATAAAACACTCATATTTCGTTTTTAGAAATTTGTTTGTATTTCGGGTACATAAACTTATTATAATAAATATAAATCTAGAGTTACATACCTAAGTAAATAAGTCGTTTTCTCCCGATAAGGAATCATCATTATCAGTTTCCTCACTTCCCACACAAATAATAATTAGTTCTATTGTTTCCTATATTAATATATCATGTTTCCAGAATTTCTCTTCCTCTGCTATATATGTCTTATAGCGTTGTGCCAATTGTCCGGTGAAATTTTTGATATGGAGTCACATAATATAGAACATCTTGGAGTTAAATGTTGTATTGTTTCTTCATTTGAGCCCAGATTAGTTCAATGGGGTTAAGTTCATAGTGATAAAGGTGACCGCAAAACTTTAACTCTATGTTCTTTTCCTATTTCATCTACCCTATACTCCTTAAATTTTGATGAATGTTGTTTACATAACTGCAATAGCTCTTTTTTGAGTAATCCCACTTTTGCCACTATTTCTTTGGTTATTAGCCAATCGGAAAGTTCTTGCTTTTCCATTTAGTGTTAGGTAACGGTTCCTTTAATCTCGGATGGTAACTGGCAATGGGGTCTATTCTGTAACAATTCCTTTATATTTAACGGCCTTTAAAAATATTTTCTTCTTTACTTCTGTCATTATTTAAACGGATCTTTAAAATACATTAGAGGACTATCTTAAAGAAATCTGTTTAAATAATGACAGAAGTAAATTAACGAATACAAATATACTTTTAAAGGCCGCCAATATTTTTAAAGGCCGTTAAAGATAAAGGAATTTTTACAGAATAGACCCCATTGTCCGTAACTATTATAGAATTGGTCGGTAATAAATCTATCATTTGACTGAAATATTCCTCAAAAACATGAGCAGTAATTTCTTTATGGTAGTCTTTCGTAGATTTTGAAAAAAATCCCAACAAGCCTCTATCAACAAATCCTTTATCTCCTGCAATATGAGTGATAATTAAACGGTGACCTTTACCATTTAAAAATTTTAAACCAGTAGACAAACCTACAAATGCCAGACGAGCATTTGTAACCTGTTTATCTTGCCACACTTTTTTTACAAAAATCCTTCATTTATCCATGTTTCATCCAAATAAAAAATATTTTTGTCTTCTGTTCTTAATTTTCCAATTTCCCTTATATATTGCCTCCTCTAACAAATAATTTCATCTTCCTCTATGAGCGCAGATTTTCTATCGTTCTTCTCCCAAACGAAGTAAATAAAACGAATGCCCTTTACTTCGGATCAGTTGTTTCATAGTACCGTCTATTTGAATGGGTTTTTTCCCAGTTAAAGTTTTAGATGCTACTGTAATACTTATATCTTTTCGTTGCTTCAAAAGTCTATAAATGGTTGCTTCTCCAACTTCGGTCATATTGGAACATTTAGAGGCTATACTTCGAACAGTACTATAGAAATGTTCGTGTACAAAAGCGTCATGTACATTTAACACTAAAGTTTTTATATGCACGGGTAAATTGCACTTTAGTTTCATAGGAGTATAATTAGACGTTTGTGCCATTTTAATTGCACAAATTTACTTGATCAATATCGCTTTTTATCGCCTATTATTACAGAACTAACAATTCTGCGCGTTACAATCACAGGACTGTGCAAACAAAAATGTAAATCTAAACTAAAATTCACAGCCTTGGGAGAGTTTCATACACAGTACCTCGTCGTAGAGGACGTTCCGCAGGGTAGGGCCCAGTAGAGACCGTTGTGGTATGCTGTATCCCGCTACGGAGATGTGTCTGTGCTATAAATTAATACATTTATTATTGAATAGTAATATTAAACATAATTAATTAATTATTATTTAGTTACTTAATAGTTAATTACTTACTTCAGGAAAAATCAAAAAGGATACATTTGTATTTTAACTGTTTATTGTTTAAAATTACCTACTTCAGTGTTTACAATTGTTTAGAACTACTTTAGTGACCTTTGAACTCTGCTCTTCTTCTTTTATTCTAGAGACATTTTACAACTAGGTATGCCTATACCTGCCTAAAAGGCCTACTATGGTCAAATATTTTGGTATCACCAATATACTCCTAGATCAATAAATGTGTCTTTCTCACTTACTTCCTTTTTCTTCTTTGTTCTTGGTTGAAATTTGGGCCATGAAGTTTCTGTACTTTCGAACTTTATTCGGATTGTTCAACCTGAAAACAAATTAAGTTTAAGCTAACATCTAACAGATTAAGTATATATAACATTAATCTAAGTGGATTTACCCGGTTGGGGATAATTATACTTATCTTAAAAGGGCCCGCTTCTGATCTCCGGTAAGCATTCTTCATTTTATTTGGTGTGAAAATCTTTATACATATTGCTTTTAGGCCATTAAGTGTCGACACAATACCTAAGTTTAGTCATCTATCATCTAGTACTACCACATATTACTTAGTGCTGCTCGTAGAGCAGAATACTACTTTCACTATAGAGACACCTCACCAAGTCTCGTCTAAAGTACCACTCACGCGCTGTATATTGGTTGGTGGCTGGAACCCACTTCTTCCTTTACCAGCACTTGAGACTGCAGTGTAACATAGCTGTTGTAGCTGTAGACGCTGCTAGGAACCGACATCCCCCTACTTGCCAAGTAAGAGCTTTCCAATTTTATATTGCTAGTTGTATCTGAATAATGGCTGCAAGAGAAATAACATTTAATTAAATAATGACTATAATTTATATTTAAAACCTGTGAACCTTGGTAGTACTACAAAGGGGGATTCATTACCTATAGGTATTTGTTAAATAAAATTAGGATTTTCAATTATTACTATCTATCTACTTATTGTACAAATTAAAGGAAAACTACTTACTCGTTGTTCTTTTGGTCACACTAACATATCAAATTTCTCCCTAAGAATCCATGCCACTCTCCGGCTCACAGTGGCATGAAAACAGACCATCTCTTTAGTTTTGAGCTAGCAGCACACTTCTTGTACATTTGAATTCAAATTTGCCTTCAGATCAGAATTTAAAATGGTAATATGTCTTCGAAGTAGCTCCTGACTATGTTCACTAACCATCCTGGAGTTTCTTTTTTCTGAAGCTTTTCGTGTTAAACGCTTTTTTCACGTCAATACAGATCATCGCCTGCCAGTGATACTTGCAGTTCCCAATTATGGCTTCCACCGCCTCCATTGTTGATTTCCCTTTACGAAATCCGTAATGTGATTCGGAATGTTCCAAGTAATCGTCGAGTTTTATTTTTACCAAGTGTTCCAAGAGTTTACCTAATACATCCAAGATTCAGATCGGTCGGTACTTAAGGTCCTCCACCCTTCCTTTTGGGAAAACTGCGTTTTAGCTAAGTGGTTGGATACCTCTAGAAATTTTTGTGGAATTACTCTGGTGGCCGCTTTTATAGTTGGGTAATGCCATCTGGTCCTGATGATTTCACAGTTTTTATTCTTGCGGCGGCATTTAATTCTTCAATTTAGAATGTATCGTAATTCTGTGTCGTCTCCCAGGCTTGCCTTTCCCCATTCCAATCTGGGAAGAGTTCGTTGATTATTATCCTCTTTCTTTCGTTGGGCAACTCGTAGGCTTGATTTTGATTCCTTATGTCTGGTAGCGATTTGATAACCTTGAACCCATACGTCTTTCTCTAGCTCTGTACACAGTTCAGCCCATTTTTCTTTCTTTGACGTGTATTTCTCTTCTGTAATCGTTTTGGCTAGTTTGTGTTTCTCTTCGATCACATGCCATTGTTTGGAAGTGATGTCCGTTCTACCCCTTTGCAAGCTGTCTCCTGTAGACTACAGAATGTTCTTCTTTTTGCTACTTCATCGTTCCACCAGTACGGAGTGTTCCGTTGATGTCATAGGTGACACACCCTATATACAACATAATCAATTAAAATTGTTTGATGATGTGAAAACAATCAAAAATATATAACTACCTGCAACGTGTTTTACTTTAAAAAAGTAGATTTTGTCAGCACTTCGTTCATGGACCACCTTGTATATTATGGTCATAGCCGATAACATGTATACAAGGTGTCTCATTAGTGCGTAATTGATCAATAGCTGTTTTATTATTAGAAATACGAAGACATTTTTAATACAGGGTGATTTATTAAGGGTGGCGACCGGTTGAATCTCAGAATATCTTGAAGTAGAATTTTTTTAAAAGAAACGCAAAAACAAGTCGATTTTTATTCCAAGGGGGACACATTTCTATAATATCCCCAACTGTCATATGTAATACAATTTAAATAGGTAAAGTACCAAGTATGACACATCGTCGAAAAGGTAATTTTATGGGAAATTCAGCCATACGACTGTTTATTGCGTTCCTTTTAATTTTAGCGCCCTCTAAGGGGATCAAAATTATTACCTATGGTCAATTGTGACACTTCATTTGAAAGCTTAGTTTATTAGTAATCCAATGCACCACATAACATTAAGCTAGATACCTCCATATGCAATTGCAACAAAATAAATTTATTAATAATGCATTCTGTTTTCCTTTCAAGTTCATTTTTGATTTAGTTAACTTAATATTACGTAGTGTATTAAATGACTAATAAAATTAGCTTTCAAATGATGTGTTTACCATAGGTAATATTTTTTTTCCACTAGAGGGCGCTAAAATTAAGAGGAACACAATGAACAGTGATATTGCTGAATTCCCTATTTATATTGTATTGATTAGATGGCGTAGGGGAGAGGAATAACATATGATAGTTGAGAATATTATAGAAATGAAAATCGACCTGTTTTTGCGTTTCTTTAAAAAAAAATCTACTTCAAGATATGGCCGGTCGTCACCTTTAATGAATCACCCTGTATTAAACATTTCTTCGTATTATTTCTAATAATAAAACAGCTAACGATCAATTACACACTAATGGGACACCTTGTATACATGTTATTGGTTAACATGTTGATATCGTTGAATAGGAAAATGTATAAGGAATTTGAAAAAATTGATTAAATTGAACTTAAAATTGGCCGTTTTTGAGATATGTTTCAAAACATTCTGTATAAAATAAACCAGTTCTATCACCACTATTCGTTAGCTTAGTATCTTAAATTTTAGAATCAATGTAAACCTACCTAAAGTATGATAATTTTATTTGGGAACTGCATCATTCTCTAATTTAAAAAAAATTGCTTGGCAACACCGTAATATTTTTTAAAAACATTCTAGGGTTAAATACCTACAGTATTACCAAACCATTCTAAAAATAGAATAAAATACAGGGTGTTTCATTTAAAATACATATATTTTAATTTTCCAGGCAAAAAAGCAACAACTTGTATAATCAAAAATATTTTTAAAATATATAGTTCTCAAATTCATATATGTTTTATTTGAAACTTGTGTCTATAACACAAATTGTAATATTGAGCAATTACGCACTAATGAAACACCCTGTGTAACGTAAAAATCACTACTGAGCTACTATTATTTTTTAGAATTTTAAACAAGTGACAATTCTGTGAAATCGTCAGTATATTTTTTAATTATTGAGATTTAATTAAATATAATTGAAAATAAGTGATTATTGTAAAGAAATTTTAGTAAAACTATCTGAAACAAATTTAATTTTAAGTATTAAACAATACAGGTTAGTTAGAGATAAAGTACTGACTTGACATTCGAAATGTCCGGGGTTCAAATCCAGAATTAAAATCTTTTTTTTTCCAAGTTTATTTTATAAATTAGCAAAGTCATAAATAATTTTTAAAATAATTATTTTATCTATATAACTCCTAAATTTATTTAATTTATAGACTTGTTAGTGGGTCGTAGAAAAAATATATTGTACAACTACTATTTTTTCACACTCATTTATCACCTTTCTTCGTGTAAGGTAGTTATTTCAAACGCTCGTATTTGTCAAACTTTTTGACAGATATTTTTATTATCCTTTATTTCTACACGTTTAAAGGGGCCATTTAAATTTTCCGCAACACATTACGTCATGCCAAGGGCGGCCCAGGGGGGCTATGAGAGCCATGGCCCCGTCCGAGATGAAAATTCTTTCGATTTATGAGCTTTGTGCTAAAAAGGGAAATTCGTCCTGGAGCCGCCCTTGCGTCATGCTCGAACTCGACGAAATTTTGTCAGCTAAGTATCATACCATGTAATTTTTTGCATCATGGGTCCAACCTATATGAAATAAATTGTCGCACTAATTAAACATCAGTAGATAAATTGTTGAAAAAGCTCTAGTTCTACAAGTGGTCGCAATAGTTTGTTCTAGGTTTTCTGATCCCAGTTGTCTTATCTTTCTTCAAAGTCATAGGCCAAGTTCATTCCCTTTAGTTAATGAACTCTTGCAGGAAAGAGAAATCGAATGACAACATTTTTGTTCATGTGATTCAGAGATGAGCATAGGCATATGAGAGTGTGCGGTGATGTATGGGCATCGGGCGAATGGGCGGCCGGCGGCCGCCCTAATAACAGAGCGGCTTAATAACACGTCTCGCGTCCAGTGTTAGCTTTACGCTCGGCGCAACATACAAAACGGGCAATCACGGAGTAGTCCAACACTTGGTGCCACACTAATATATGTGTCAATTGACCGAACCCACAACGGTCACTAGGCACATACACGTCCAACAAGAAAGGCTAAAGGGGTATGTCCCCAAGAATTTTTTTTTATTACGAAGATATATCAAAATATTTAGTCCAACGCTTTTCAAGATCTTAGAACCTTTCGAAATAATAGGAACTATTGAAACCATTTACAGCTTTGATAATTTCAGTATTCGATGAGAATTTCTTTCTAGCCAACCATTTTTTAAGATTTAAAAACAGGAACAAATCGACCTAGTCAAGTCTAGTGGATATGGTGTATCTTCAATTAACTGGAATCGTGCAGTTTCCTCATCGCAATTGTCGACTTGTTGTGATACAACAGTTTTTTCTTTGCACCAAATGAGGCCTTTTATCTATAAATAAAATATAAATATAATATTCACCTGTTATGGTCCTTTAATGTTTCAACTAATCAATCAAAATGATTTCTAGGGAATCCCAAAAGACAGTAGCCATCACTTTTCCACCAGACAGAATCGTCTTGGCCTTCATTAAAGTTGGCTAACCACGTTTTGTGCACTGCTTTGATTGTTATTTGGTGTCCGAAGTATATTGATGTATACACGTTTCACCTATAGTTATAAAACGCCACAGAAGATAGTTTTCATTACGTTTGAACATGTCTAGATATTTCTGAGAAAGGGTAAATTGAACTCACTTTTGGTTAATTCTCAGAGACGCGGCACCCATCTAGCACTTAGCTTTTTCTTACGTTCAAATGTCAATGTACACAGTCGTATGATTTTACGATTTTATGGACTAATACAATTATTGTTTCTTCATCGGTAGCTGTTTTTAGTCTGCCAGAACGTGGCGCATCCTCAATGCTTGTTATACCGCGTTTAACTTCAGTTTAAATGTTGTTGTAAAATGCAATGTGCACAGTCGTATGAAATGCTTACTGTGTGTTATTTCCCTCGACTTTACTCGGAGATAATCACGCTTTTAAGGTACTTATTACAATTACTGTTTCTTAATCGGTAGCTGTTTTTGGTTTTCCAGAATGTAGTGCATCTCCTATGCTTGTTCCACCGCATTCTAAATTCTGCACACGAATGAGAAGACTCACCATGAACTTCATCTAAATCCGTTTTTATTTGCTTGACATCAAAGCCTTTCAAAACGAAATGTTTTATCGATAGTAATGGGATATGTTTCTCCACAATCTGTTTGAAAATGTGACAGTAATTGTACGAACAATTACGCTTTCAAAACAAGTGATTAGTATACGCAATTAATAGCATCTTTTGACGCATTCTAAAAATATTACGAATGTATATGCCGGAGAGGAGCTTGCTCACAATAGCGTTAATGTTTTGGTTTTTTAAGACTTAACAGATACTCATTTCCTATTTACCCTAAGGGCGCGAGCCCATGCCTCGGCTTGATGGGGTCCCGGAACCTAGCGCACATTGATTTCTTAGTGTAACGGTTAATAAACAGAAGAGATGCGAAACTATGCCATCTAGTGACCACTTACGTTAGGATTATCTTAGGCACGTATCGCACGGTACACCTTACATCACTGATGATAATGGGCGTTCAAGTGTTTGACATAAGAACAAAATTTAATCCAAATGTCATAAATTGACAGTTCATTGGATCAGAAAAACTAATATTTTTACTTATTAGAAGAAATAAAAGTCACCTCACATTTAATTAGAAATGCATATTATTAATAACTGAATTAGTTATATTACCAACATTAGTATAAATTTTCAATTATTTCAATTATTGTACAACTTTACTGTCACTCTGACAGCATGCAAAATTGAAGCTGTTTATTATATTATTTTTATTTTCCATCATACCTAATTTTAAAGTCTTCTAATTGAAAAAATACAATACGAGAGTTCGCAGGTTCAAACTCTACTAAAATTTACTGGTATACTTAAATCTGCATTCACATTGCTTCAGGGGGCGCATTTCGATAGAGATGGTTCTTAGGCCCTATAGGAAACACTAGTCACGATCTGAGGAAGTATCCACTGTCTATATGCCTTTACCTTTTTTTTACTATACTATCAATAGAAATATATAAAATTTTGTTTTCTAATGCGCTGAGGGCAATGCCTTTTTTAAATTTATAATTATGAAAGCTTTAACAAAAGATGACAGTAACAACTAGATACTGTTCTTCGTGCTTCTGGCAACATTTTTGATCATAAGTGAGGTAATGTGGACTATGGTACGCAAACCAGTACTTCTTATTATCAAGAAAATTATTTCGAACAAATATAGTGATGGCTGATGAGCTAAAAGAAATCACCTTAGAAGAATAAAATGTAGCGCAAAAGAAAGGGCACTCAATTCGTTTGCGGCAAAACTTTGTAAATTTATCAACATTAGAAATATACGCTCCAGTGCTACGGTGGAAACGTGCCCAGTAATTTCACAAAAGTGATGACCATCTTTTTGTTTCATCTTTTTTGACGAACAACTTTTGTTGGAGCCCACTTATTCTCAAAGGCTTAAACTGACGATTGTTTGCTTTTTTTCGGGATCAGAGCAAGTACACTCATCTTTCATCACCTGTGATGATGTTATACACCAAAATAGACCATCCACGGTAAAAGCGATCTTACACAGTCTTCTTTTTGAGCTAAACTCAAGTTGTCGGGAATCCACCGAGAAAAAAGCTTCCAAATGTTTGTGTAAAATAGTGTTAATTGTTTCACACCAATCTTTTAAGTTGCTTGAATGTTTCTGGCGGTAATATTCCGAATAAGATCAATACTTTTTTAGTAACTGCCGTTTTTGGCTTAATAGCTCGAAATCTGTCATTTAAGGAAAGTCGATCACGTAGACATTCATTGCATCACCGCTTTACGGTAGCGAAAGAACACGACTTCTCACCAAGCACGATTTATTTCCTCAAAACATTCTTTACGGTTTAAACCACTCTTGAAATTGTAAAAAATCACCGCCTTATAATGATCGTTGTTCCTTTTCATTACTTATTGGCAAAAGGATTAATTTAAACTTACGTAACTACAATCAAGTATATTTGACAACTGTCACTGACAAAGTTGTAAACAACTAGATTAAAATCTCAGACAAAATTTGTTCCAAAAATATGATCGCCTACTAAGTAGGCTTAGTGGAAAGAGAACAGCCTTCGTATTTAAAAGTTGCAGGCTGTAAATATATAAAGATACATAAAGAATATCCTTATTGCCTTTCTTTTTATCATTTTAAAAGAATAATAAAAATTCAGCTGAATATTTTTGAAAAAGAGGTGTCTGATTCAAGAAACAGTGGCATCAGATTTAGATCAATAAATAATGGAGTGGAAAGTTGCAAATAATTTTGAACAAAAATTAATAAGAGCAACATAAATATGAACGCAAATATTAAGAAAATAGAGAAAGACGTATAAAAATATTGGAAAAATAAAAAATACCCGGAAGAATGCTAAAAAAATCAAAGTAAAGACGAGATATTTTTTCTCACTAAAACAGATTTTAAAATGAAAAGTCGCAAAACAAAAGTGTACAAAAAAATATCTTATTTGTAATAAAAACTAGACTAATATAAGTATAAGTAACAGTAATACATAACAGTAAGATAGATTACCAACTAAATCAATTTTGCGCACTAGCTTGCATTCCAAAAATCGATCCAAGCGGTGGGTGGTTTGTATTCGCAAAAGGTCGGAAAGAAATGAAATTTGGTGAGATGATAGACATGGGTCCCCTGATACTACGCCTAAGTTTGCGACCTCGGGGAATGCAGCTCGAGGGGTGGAGGGATGAAAACTATGCGTCGCGATGCTTTTTGGGAAATAGCGCCGTTGTGGTAAGTGCTATCGAAAAAATTATACCTATATCTAGGCATGAGCGGCGATTTAATATTTTCTAGAAGAGGATAAGATTATACTTATGCGAGTAGAGCTCACACTAAATTTTTAGTAAAATTTATTTTGTCATCATGCATATTTATTAATTACAATATTATGTCTTGGCTAAGTGAGTACTTTATCCTAGTTTCTTAAATGCGTTGAATGACAAAACTTCGTATTTACGTATTTAATAAACTGGCTAACAATGAGTCCAAGCGGTGGGTAAAGAATAAGAGGGTCTATTCGCAAAAGGTCGGAAAGAAATGAAATTTGGTCGAATGATAGACATGGGTCCCCTTAAACTACATCTAAGTTTGCGACTTCGGTGGGTTGCCTTAGAAGATTACGCCCTTATTTCAACCCTTCAGCCACTTCCAACATTAAAGCCTTTGGTTTTCCGAAGCCTATTCCTATTAATTTACTAATATAGTGAAAATGGTTTGCGTGGAAAAATGGGCAACAAATAACCTTTTTGTTAGGGAAAATCGAATTTTCCATGTGTTATTCTCAGCAGCCATTCGTAAATTTCCTTTCATTCTACTTAAAATCGATATACTTTTCAACCCTCTTCGGGGCATGTATGCGAAAATGGGGCACCTAAACCTGTCACTATCTGACGGACTATAAGGAAATATTGACTGTAGATTCTGATAATTACAAAATCTTTATATCGGAGTATGTAAGGGCGCGTTTCAAAACATCATAACATTTATTGTATACGACCAAATGTATCAAATCGGGCATCTGCAGACACAGAAATCATTACTCTTTTAGAAAAAATATTACATAATTGTTTCTTAGCGACTTCGTCTTAATTCTCATTTTGTTGAACATTGCAAATCAATCCCCTACTTTGGCGCGTCGTAGAGCGGGAACTATTTGTCCCAGACAAAAAAAATGTAGAGGTCAAAATTGTGCACGATTCTGTCCTGTACATATTTCATTTGAACTTTTTTTTAATAGCACTTACCACAACGGCGCTATTTCCCGAAAAGCGTCGCGACGCAGAGTTTTCATTCCTCCACCCCTCGAACGGCAACCCACCGAAGTCTAGTTTTTAAGGGGACCCATGTCTATCATTCCACCAAATTTCATTTCTTTCCGACCTTTTGCGAATAGACCCTCTTATTCTTTACCCACCGCTTGGACTCATTGTTAGCCAGTTTATTAAATACGTAAATACGAAGTTTTGTCATTCAACGCATTTAAGAAACTAGGATAAAGTACTCACTTAGCCAAGACATAATATTGTAATTAATAAATATGCATGATGACAAAATAAATTTTACTAAAAATTTAGTGTGAGCTCTACTCGCATAAGTATAATCTTATCCTCTTCTAGAAAATATTAAATCGCCGCTCATGCCTAGATATAGGTATAATCGTGGCCGACGTGATTCGTTTTTCGTCTTTTTTGATCACTTAATAATCATTTTAGATGTCCGTTAGGCACTTTGGCGGATCTTTCGATGTATATGGTCATTAGAAAAATATGTGTTCATTATATATCTGAACTCTACAGTTGAGGGCAAAAAAGGTGACAATACATCCACTAAGATATAAAATTACCAATGGGAGTGAAAATATGCAAGATTTTTTTTTCAATAACCTGATTTTACTGCAGTTAAACAATATTTATTATAAAATCTTAGGAAAATAACAGATATGTATGGTCGTGGATTCGAATTGTATGAAGGCCGACATTTTAAATGTTTAATGAGAGTCCTAAAACTTAATTATTTATTGCCAAGATATAAAGGGACGTTTACACGATTCGATGTCATTGATCAATATGCTTGAATCAATCCATTTGATTTTCCATTTTTACGTATTAATCAATAACAAGGCAGCTGGTGACAGAAAAGTCTTATGATTGGCTCGTCTTCTATTTATCTGAATAATTAGGGTGTGGTTCAAAACTCACTGGTATTTACTGGAGCTCTAGGCTTTTTGTACCCCTCTCTACCCCCATCAGGTTAATATTCTTGATGAATTCAAGAATATGTCGGATGGGCGCTTTCTACATGATCCGGATACCATACCCCAAAGTGCCTTTCCCGTTCACATTTAAGGTTCCAGCAATGGCATAATGTGTGAATAGAAGTTTCACCCTCCTCTTCATATATTTTACATAGGGAGTCATCAGATGAGTCCTATTAAGGCCTTTAGTTCGTTTTTGCTAAGGATTAGCAGTTTATTTCTGCTTTGGATGTACCCTCTATGAATATTCTGGAATGCGTGAGACCAGGAAGTTTCAACCAGAGCCCATGTAATATGTTGATATGAAATACCACATGTGGATTCTAGTCCAATTAGAGTTTTGTTAGCTCCTTCCTAATGGCTAAGAGGTCTGCTTTTTCGTTTCCCAATATACTCTCATGCCGCGGCACACATTCAAGAGTGACCATGTTATGTTCTGCCAGGACCTGGAAGGACTGTTTGGGAATCAAATAATAATTTAGATTGAACTTCTACCCTTTTAAGGGCTACCTATCTGTCATAATGAAGACCCTCTTACCTCTAAAAGAGTAATTTAGCATAACCTTGGTGCAGGCATTTATTGCTGTTACTTCAGTCTAGAAGAGGTTTGTCAGTGACCCCAGGTTCAAACTTATGGTCCTCCCTGAGTTCGCATGATTAATCCCAACTCCTATGCTGTTTTTCATCTTCAAACCATCTGTATACCAGATTGATTCGTTTTCTATTTCCCTATTTTCCCGGCTTTTGGTCCTTTTTGATATTTGACTATCGAAAAGTTTTCCAAAGTCATAAATAATAGTGTTTTATCTGATTGCATTCTTAGCACCAGATTTTGACCTTTCTCGCTGCGATATTTAGCCTACAAAAGCCAATAGATAACCTCATGTGACTCCCAACTCGCCGATGATTGGCCAAAACTAACGAACAGGGATAATGATGCAAGCTGACGCGAGTGTTAAGCCATCTTGGCTTCACATTAAATCAAAAATATTTCTCGTTACCGAAGCAACAGTTTTCTAAAACGGCTTTTCAACAATAAAAGTATTTAGTGGTAACAGGTGAATTTGAATTTCAACAGTACAACTTTAAATCTAAAAATAGTCCACCTATTCAAAAAGGTATGACTTAGCAATGTGGAGTGTAGCTTACAACTTTATATGCCTATACTTCTACAAGGGCCATAATATTCGTACAGTTGTTTTTGTGTTGTTGCAGTCATATAGACTGCAGAAGGGTGATTCCAAGATATTTAGCCTCCTTTGCCACTTCTATGTGTTTTCTCCACATATAAAGTTTCTTTATTCCTTGCAGGTTTCTTTTTCTTGTGAATGCAACAACGGATATTTTCGTCAGGTTTGTGAACAATCCCTCTTTTAGGTACCACCTATCGACGATATTTAGCCCCAAATTTATCGTTTACTATAATGCGTATGTCCTCTGCATTTACGTATAATAGGTTTGTTTTCGTCAGGTTTGTTAACAATCCCTCTTTAAGGCATCACCTTTCGACGATATTTAGTGCCTACTGGGTCCTTTCGGAATCAACAGCCCCAAATTTAACGTTTACTACAATGTGTATGTCATCTGTAAATGATTGCGTATAATAGGTTTTATTTCTCCTACCACCATCAGCCACCAAGGTCCACACGAGTGCAGATAAAACTCTTCTCTACGGGCACAGTTTAAAGAATATATATTTTTTAAACTGTGCTACGGACATCCCTTGTTAACTGAGACCTCTCTTATTATGTCAAAGTGATTACTGGTAATGATAAGGAATCGAGTTTTGATGCTTAGTAATGGGGTAAGCTTGGTGGCATAGTCAAGTAGTGTCGCTAATTTGTAGAAAAAAATTCTCCTAAATTATTGCTTATGCCTGTCATTTAGTTATTATGTAGTTATTATAGGTACAGGAAAAATATAGGCGTTATTTTTTACAAAATTGTTAATTTGGAAAACAAAAATTATTTGTTCGAATATGTCGCTGCGTTTAGAAAATTTTAATGAAAATTTAAAGAAAAAATTAGTACAATTTAATATTTCCACATTATTTAACATATCTACAAAAATTAACATAATACAATTTTGTAAATATTTAGTGATTTTTAGTTAAACAATAAATTTATATTGTTATGAAATTCTTAAAGCCTACCCTGTGTACACTCGTCCTTAACATTGCAACCGACTCGTGCTCGAGGCGACGGAATGTTCTGGGAATGCCGCTGAGGCTCGAGAAACAGCTGGAACGGCGGAGAGCGCCGTTTAGTCATAGGAATGGAATGTTCGAGACGACAGTCGAGAGCCTCTAGCATTTTCCAGTAGCGGAGTTGGACTAATATAAAATAGCCGACGTATCAGCGCCGAGTTAGTTGAATATAGAACGTGTAAGAAATAAATTAGAATTGTTAGTTAGTATCTAAATATTATATAAATTAAATAGTACGTCTGAAATAAATTGTAAATAGTGTGTTTTTAAATAAATTAACTTTAAATAAATTAGACTTTCGTCACAATATATATTATCTATCTCCTCAGATCCACTATCTTCATCTTCAACACTATTTATATATTATGAAATTCTGCATCTTTATCCATTACATTACAGTCCTCTTTTGAAATGAATAATGTATAACAATGTTAAGTTATTTTTTAAAATTGATTAAATCAATGAAAGAATAATTAATTTACAATACTATGATTTTAATAATTATTATTATATGATATTATTTTATTATTAGTTTTTAGAATTTTATATTCAAATTAACAACTTTGGGTACTTTCAAAGAAATTTATATACCTTTGTTTTCGGATCAATAACCGATAGTTCTTTGTAATTTTGTACCAATTTTCTCTCCAAATTTTGATAGTTGTTGTGTATTTTAAAATTTAAACAAATAGTAAAAAGAGAAAACATTCACATCCCGAAAAATCAACTTTATTGCGAGACATATCCACCCGATCAATAGAATATTTTATTGTTAAATCCATTACACCTTGTATATACAAGATTATATAGAAATCTAAACTTTTATTCGCGTGTGTACAATTTAATTAAAATTCCAGCTACTGGATATTATTCTTTTATTGCTTTTCGTAATCGAAAATCATTTCTCGGTTGGAAGTGTCGGCGGACACTAAAAAAAAAAAAAATTCGCACCCAACCATCATCCATTAATTGCACGAAGATGCTTTAATTCAATAATTATTATGACACTAAAGCTTGAGAAACAACTAATAAGTATACTTTGAAAATTTTCTACTGTACTTTTATAGCCAACCACTTGGAGTTTATGCCTAAAAATGTTTTATAGGCGTCTACGGAACACAGTGTTGTTTATACGATAAGCACGGACTAAAAGACATAAAGTGACGTCACGAATCGTAAATCGTTGCAATAAATTATTTTGATTTGTTTCGCCTGATTGCAAACAAGAAGTGTTATTGAAGGAAAAAGGCCTGTACGTTGTACCTGCGACCACTGAGTCTATTTCGCAGTTCGTTTGGTTTCATATTTAAGAGCTACAACTAAGAATTTTTTAAAGAAATTTTCCCTTTTACTTTTACAGACCACCTGAATGTTATTCATATAGAGGTGAAGAAATATCTCAAGACACTGTGACCGTCCACCCCCTGTACCCCATTTTGTTCTTTGTTTTACACTCTGAAATATTATTTACCTCACAAGTTTATTTTATTTTAGTTTATACTTACTGTATTTGGCCTTTTTCCTGTAGTAGTAGAAGTGATCGTATAGTTAATTAATTAATAATTTATATGCCCACGTTGTGATAATGTTAATTAAGATAACCCAGGATTCGATGCAAAGTTTGGTGCAAATTGATAAATAAAACATAAAAATTCATATTTAAACTCTTTTATTTTTTATACTTTAAATGTGACAATTTGTACTATTTACTGAGATCTCACTTGAGTCCCGTTCAAACGCGGACCACGTTCATTTGCTATTAAGATGTATTTTATTTAGCTTGATGACCAACAGAGTTAACGAACAGCGTCAATTTGCCAGTTGGTTAACTACTGTGTTGATGTTTATACTTTTATTTAGATTGATGACCAACGGAATTAACGAACAGCGCCAATTCGCCAGTTTCTAGGGCCGACGAGAGAGGGGCTGGCGGGACAAATTCCCGAGGCCTGGACACAAGGGGGGCCCGGTAGCGGCACAAGGGGTCCCGGCAGCTTTAGATAAGGACATTTTATTTTTTTAGAAGTTCGCCACAAAAGGGAGGGGCGCTGGTTTATGTAAAATACAAGACGAGGACTTTTATTTTAAAGATTTTACCGAAAAGGATCTAAGTTTTTGCTTGAGTACCTTTTTTTGTTAAAAATATGATATCGAAAGAGGGCTTAATTTTTTTTAAAAATTGTTCCGGGGCCCCACCTGGCTCTCAACGGCCCTAACTGTTTCGTTAAATCAGTGTTTTTCGAATTACTTTTTCATGATGTAGTCACAAAAATTGACGGTTGCAGGTTTCTACAAGAACACGTATTGGCTGATCGGAAGGCATTTTAAATTGTCAAATTGCAATAAATTACTCATGTATGAACATAACAGCATATGGCAGCAAGAGTAACATTGAAATAATACAGCGCTTTCAGATTAAAGTACTGAGTAACATAGTTAATGCCCTTTGATACTTTAGAAACCGTTGCCTTTATAGAGACCTGGACATAATTAACCAGACCATTAAGAATTTTACTACGAGTCACAAACAACAACTCCACAACCACAACTGACAATCCTGTTTTTTCTAACGTTTTTTTTAGGGAGACTGTACTACTATACAAAAGTAACTTAAAGTATCACGTTAGCCATGGTAGGGGAAGCAAAAGCGATACTAGTGCTAGCTGGAAATAATTCGAGCATTTAAGGACGATATTTTGTAATTTTGGCATATCAAATACACGTATACATTTAACTTTTTTCAAAAAAGTAGGTAAAGCAGCCGGAGTTGCTGTGTTGAAAATTGTAAAAATACTGTGACTTACTGATAGGAAACCAGTTTTAATCATTCATTCTATGTGTTCTTTCGAACAAAAATGAAAATATAAATAACAATCCTTCTGCTTATACATTTTAACTTCATGATATTATTTAAAGATATTTTTTTATTTTGTATTGTCAGTATGGGCAAAAATAGCCCATTAGTACAAAATTAAATTGGTGGAGCGAATAAGGAGATGGCAAGCCAAATATATTTTTTATATATAAACTAAATACATTGCATGTTTGAAAGACGGACGACTCCCAGGATCTTCCAGCCTCGGCAAGAGGACAGGGCAGACTTGTTTCACTTATGCATGAAATATAAATTAGTCTATATTAGTGTATATTAGTGTATATTAATGTATATTACTGTATATTACTGTATGTTACTGTATATTACTGTATATTACTGTATATTACTATATATTACTGTATATTAATGTATATTGCTGTATATTGCTGTATATTACTGTATATTACTGTATATTACTGTATATTACTGTATATTACTGTATATTACTGTATATTACTGTATATTACTGTATATTACTGTATATTACTGTATATTACTGTATATTACTGTATATTACTGTATATTACTGTATATTACTGTATATTACTGTATATTACTGTATATTACTGTATATTACTGTATATTACTGTATATTACTGTATATTACTGTATAATACTGTATATTACAATATATTACTGTATATTACTATATATTACTGTATATTATTGTATATGACGATGAATAGTATATTATGCAACGATCATGTAATGATGGTTATTAATACACGAGCATTAACCGGGATACGAAACGAGCCAAAGGCGAGTTTCGTATGGTTTATGCGAGTGTTTTAATAACCATTACATGAGAGTTGCATACGCTATTTTTTCTACACCCGATAAATAATAAAGACCTATAAATATTATATTTATATTGGTATTGAACACAATAACAGTAATTACTCGTATTTCTATAAAAAATTCTACAAAATTGTAATTAATGGTATTACTTCAGGTATTGGTATTTCCCTAGATTTTTGCGGTAAAATATTTTGTACTGTATTTTCTGCTTTCTCCGATATGTGTGGAGGAGTCTTCTATATCGCTAATATCAGACATTTTAATATTATAATTATCGAAGTTTAGCTACCTACGAAAATTTAATACGTTTTGACAACTAAAATAATTACATAGGAACCTAGGACAAACGTCAAACAGCATGCTTGATTGAAAAATTGTAGGTTTCTATTGATTAAAAATCTGTATCGTAATGAAAAATCTGTATCATAATGGGTATCATTATGAAACGGATTATGGGCATATAAGTGCATTATTATAATACGGGTGTAGAAAAAACTATTTTTGATTTGATTTGATTCCATAACCACGTTGATACGGAAGCAATCCAGCTCTTGTGAAATAGTGTTCTTAAATAGAAAAATATGTATTTCACGAATGTTCAAAATTACCTCTTTTGTAACTTCAACTTCTTTGCATAGATATAGATAAGTCTAACCTACTCTAACCTACATTTTTGTTACCCCATGTATATCTCGTGCAGATTTAGAACCACTTTATACTAACTAACCTACGTAGAGCATCCGATTTTTATTTGATGTATCTGGTGTTATAAGGTCAGAGACCGTTTGTGAAGTCTTTAAATAGTTGATACCTACATCAAAAATTGGTGTTTCATTCTGAATCCCGTTATCTTTAAATAATTAATTACAGTTACAGATCCGTCTTATTTTGAATGACATCTGTTCATTTAAATTAAATCTAATTTTTAAATCGCTATTATTTATCAAAATTCGCAGGCAAATAAAATGAATCGGCGTAAAATGTGATTCATGTCCAATATAATTAAATGAATTATTTATGTTGATTTATAGCAGTTACTTATGTTTCATTCATCATACAGAGCCATAACATAACATGTAAATCAAAATTTATTAAGATGGATTTGAGAATATGACATACGGTTAATACATCCTTCTATCTCTCTGCCTCTACTTCAATGAAATAGACAAGACGGGGCCGGTCACTAGACAAACAAACCGGTTTGACTAAATGCAATTAACATTTGAAACAATAAATTTATTTATATTATATAAATTAGTCAATATTTTCTACAGTTTCATTAATTATTGATTTATTAATATTTATATAACCTTTATACACACAATGGGTAGAAGAGATCTAACGGATCTATTTGCTCCTTAAAGCCTGCATCGGACTACAGATAATAATAACATATATACAGGGTGTTCATTTGAAAACTTCCCACCCTTAATCGGAAAGACACGTCAATTTTATTTTCAAAGGCGACACTCTCAATGAATTTGTTTAGCCCTTTATAGGTAATTTTATGGAGAATTCAGCATTATGACTGTTCATTCCATTACTTTTGATTTTAGCACCCTTTAGCGGGATAAAAACTGTTATGTATATTGTAAAGAATTACACTTCATTTGAAAACTAATTTTAATAGTAATTTAATTCACATTATAACAAAATATAATTTAGTGAAATATGAACTTAAATAACTGAAAAATCGTGCAGATCTTTAACGTTAAGAAATACAAACTAAAATAACAAATGTATGCTACGCATTAAGTAACTAATAAAATTTATTTTCAAATTAAGTATCACACATCAAGACGCTAAAATCAGCAAGTAACGCTATTAGTCATATTGCTGAATTTTCCATAAAAACACCTTTAAAATGATGTGCCACTAGACCACCTTTTCATATGTTATTCTAATATGTAATTGTTGTGTATTTCCGATTTTTTATTTTATTTACTGTGAGAAAAATATTAATAGTGGGAAGTTTTCAAATATTATTGCTGTGTAACGAAAATATTTTATTATTAAGTGCAGCGGACTAGGATATTAAATTTTGATATTTAGAATGCCAGTCTGTAGGTTTCAAAATGGCAAATAACTTTATCATTAACATGCTTTTATTATATAGTCTGAATAAAAGAGGAGTGCAATAAAAGTAGGGATATAACGTCACATTCCATAGGCGTACCTTGCAAAATAAGTTGAATAATATTAATAAGGTCACGGCATATAAAATGGTATACGTACCTACTTCGTAAATTAAATTTTGAAAGAAAAAAGTTATAATATTTAACAAAAAATAAAAAAAAGCTTATCCTTCTGACAAAATTGTTACACTTTAACATTGAACGAATTAAATTTAAACAATAAATAACAAGGAGGATTATATGTTTTTAATGGGATTCCATTTTTTTTAATCTCTTAGCATTAAAAGTAACACTTCAGTACCTAAAATCAAAGATTAAAAAAATAAAAATTCTTTAAAATATTTTTTGAATTTGTTTTTATGCTGCCTTGCTATTACGAGGAATTCTGCCTTTAAGGATTTAGGATAACAGATAATATTAGAATGAAGCCATTTTGAAATATCTTCTTTTTTCCATCTTGTTGTAGGTAGTCATTTCTTTAACCGACTTTGACTCTGTGTTTTTTTTAGTTTTACATTTGATTTGTATCCGGTTTTACAATCTGGAACGACGTAAATCTTGCTTTGATGTTTTTTGTCACTCATGTTACTTGTACTCAGGTACTTTTTTTCACATTATTTTAATTCTTTTCACCAATTTTTTAAAAAATCACTTCATTCTACATTGACTTACATAGAAAATTGACACTGCTGTTATTCGACATGCCAACTACAGTCAATTTCGCGAACTTTATAAAAAGAAGTACGGAAATTTGAAATTTGACCATTGCCGATTCGCCTCCTTCTCTCTAGTCTTCATAGCCGCAGTAGATACATCTGAGTCGCAGTAGCTGCTGTCGTTTAGTCAAGCTGTGTTCGTTTATTCCGATTAATGGAAGTTCAACACCTTTAAGTGACAGTTAAGAACAGTCTTAAAAAACTGCTCCTTTCCCGCTCCAACTTCTGACCCAACCGAACCCACCTCCAGTGGAAGACGTTGAGATCAACCCAATAATTGTCAACCTAACCTTACCTAGTAATTCAATACACAACATAACAAAACATAATTGAATTGAACTAGAACTTTAAAATATTGCAGAGCTCTGTCTTTAATAAATACAATTCGCAATCAACCAAAATAATCGTTTTTTATCCAGCTAGAGGGCGCTAAACTCAAAAAGAATACGATGACCAATCAGATTATTGAATTCTCAATAAAATTACCTTTTGGGTAATTTGTCATTCTTGGGTACTTTCCTCTTTAAATATTATTGGTTAGTGTGATGAAAGGGAGAAGAATGATGCATGGTAGGACGTGATAGAAAGGTGTCCCTCTTGGAATAAATATCGACCTATTTTTGCTTTCTTTTCCTAATAAACTCTACCTTCCAGATATTCTAAAATATTCTAAAACAGAGTGACCAATGATTGTTTTTTTAGTTCTCGCAGAATATTAGACAGTAATATCAGACATCGGTTAAAAGCAAGTAACCACGGAGCATTCCCAAAAAAAAATAAAGGATTTCCAGTAATAGGTTTTAAAATAATATTTTAGGCCCGATTACTCTGACTCATACTATATTGATAGTGCCATTGTTATTGGGCTAGTCAAAAATATAAAAATTATATACATAAAATGATACTGATATCTTAAAAAAAAAACTTTTTTTCTTCATTGCTTATAGAACAATTTTAACAATATTTTGGAAGTCAAAATGGTCCACATGCCCACGAAGATTTGCATGGTTTTAAATCAAATTTTTAAAATAATCCAAATTAAATATTAGATCTCGTGAAATAAAAAAATGTATAAAAAATACATAAAAAATTCATAAAAAATACATCAAAAAATACATAAAAATACATAAAAAATACATAAAAAATACATAAAAAATACATAAAAAATACATAAAAAATACATAAAAAATACATAAAAAATACATAAAAAATACATAAAAAATACATAAAAAATACATAAAAAATACATAAAAAATACATAAAAAATACATAAAAAATACATAAAAAATACATAAAAAATACATAAAAAATACATAAAAAATACATAAAAAATACATAAAAAATACATAAAAAATACATAAAAAATACATAAAAAATACATAAAAAATACATAAAAAATACATAAAAAATACATAAAAAATACATAAAAAATATATAAAATATTTATATAAAACATTTTTAGAAAAATATGTTAAAAATATGCAAGCCTTCGTGTGCATATAGAACCATTTCAATACCAAAATTAAGAAATCATAATAGTTTTATGTATATAATTTTTTATATTTTACTAGCCCAATCACAATGACACTATCAATATAATGTCAGAGTAATTGGGCATATTATATTATTACATTAATCCTTATTACACGAAATCTTTTTTTGTTTTTATTTTCTGCGGACGCGCAATGGTTGTTGGCAGTGTTGCCAGAATATATTTTTGCTATGTACCAGATTGATGTGCGTTGTTTTGCGTGCGTTGTTTTGCATGCGTTGTTTTGCATGCGTTGTTTTGTGTGCGTTGTGCGTTGTTTTGTGTGCAATGTGCGTTGTTTTGTGTGCATTGTGCGTTGTTTTGTGTGCATTGTGCGTTGTTTTGTGTGAATTGTGCGTTGTTTTGTCTGCATTGTGGGTTGTTTTATGTGCGTTGTTTTGTGTGCGTTTTGCGTGCGTTGTTTTGCATGCGTTTTGCGTTGTTTTGTGTGCGTACAACGAACACAAAACAACACACGCAAAACAACGGTCACAAAACAACGCACGCAAAACAACGGTCACAAAACAACGCACAACGTACACAAAACGACGCACAATGCACATAAAACGACACACAAAGCACACAAAAAGACGCACAATGCACTCAAAACGACGCACAATGTACACAATACAACGCACACAAAACAACGCGCAAAGTTCACAAAACAACGCAGAACGCACACAAAACAACGTACAACGTACACAAAAAACGCACTACGTACAACGCACACAAAATAACGCACATAAAACAACACACAAAACAACGCAAATAAAACAACACACACAAAACAACACACACACACACAAAACAACGCACGCGAAACCACGCATACAGAACAACGTACATAAAACAACGTACATAAAACAACGTACATAAAACATCGCACACAAAACAACGCACAATGCACACAAAACAACGCACAACGCACACAAAACAGCGCATAACGCTCACAAAACAACGCGCTCAAAACAACGCACAACGCACACAAAACACCGCACAACGCACACAATTAACGCACACAAAACAACGCATGTAAAACAACGCACGCAAAACAACGCACACAAAACAACCAGTGTTGTCAGAATATATTTTTGCATTTTTGCTATGTACCAGATTTGTCTAAAAAATTTATCAGATTCCATAAAAAATGTACAAAATTCTATAAATTGTACCAGATTTTTCGAATTGTGATGGTTTGGTTCATTGACGAGCAAACTAAAAGCGGTGATCTTACGTACATTTGCTAAAACTCTCTAATATATTTTACATGTCAAATAGAAACATACGCTGATAATCGAAAACGTACTAGATTTTGCTTCAAGTGTACTAGAGTACCAGATTCTTAGATAATGTACTAGATCTAGTACAATTGTACTAGACTGGCAACATTGGTTATTGGCTCTTAACTCGTTGCGGTAATATCTAAGTATATTTCAAAACAAACATTTTTATAAATTTGATTTAAGTTTTTTAGTTAATTAAACTTTTGTTACAATATTTTTTTCAAACTAGAGATTCCGTCGTTACGAAATCTTTTTATGGTAGGTACTCAGTCACCTTTTTAATTTTATTTTTTTTTATTAATATTTAAAATTATAGCTTAACATGCGAGATTGTACGGATCCCCCTTTTAAATTTTTTTTTGAAGGTAATTTAATTTGAATTCCTGCTCCATTATAAAATTTTACGAAATTTAAATGAAAACGTTTAGAATAAGTTTAAATATTAACTTAACACTGCATATTTTGAACATGGTATATTCAGAACCTAACCAATTATCTAATGTATTTATTGTTGGTAAAGTAATAATATTTTATTAGACTTCGGAGAACAACAACTCCTGTTACAAAGATCATGTCGAAGCATTTATTACTGAAATTATTATTACTAGGCCAAGAATTGGAAAACAAAAACCATAAAGGTTTACCCTTTATTGTTGCACAGCTAATATTTTATGATAATTTTATGTCGAACTTCTAGTAAGCAACTTATTTTATTTATTTTTTAATGCGCTCTACACATTTACCAATGGTTTGTGGTTATATGCACTCAGAAATGATTTTATTTAATTGTTATTTTCTACACTAAAAATGTTTTTAAATATCATTATTTTGTAGTGAGTGTCTTGTTTTTCACTAGTTTTAGTAAATGTTTAAATATACAGTTGGGAATTTATGTACTATACGAGGAGCTTTGCTAAAGTTCGCTGAATTGAGTCCTCGTTTTGCCAATTCTATTTTAAACAACGGCAGTTTCGTTTCAATTAATAGAATATGGTTTTAATGCAACGGTTGTACATGCATTATTTGCAACAAAAATCACAATTACTTCAAATAATATTTATTTGATTTAAAAAGAGATTACAAATTAACGGTAATTTGTATTGTTTTTTTTTTTAATATAATGGAAAAAAAGCACATAAGTTTCGCGGAATCCTTGAGTAGTGATGCTGCGAGACGAGAGAGATATTTTCTCTCGAAAACAGATTTTTTGGTTTTTCTTGATATACTTTTATACCATTTACATACCATATTGTACCTGTAACGTAAAAAAGTTTTTCAGTTTACGGTTAACACTTACAGGTTGAACAAATTGTCAATGTCAGCTGTCAATAATGTTGATAGTCATGACATAGTCGTAACCATAGATGGGCATAACGTTACTAGCTTTGTATGTGCTAGGGGGTTATGATTGACAACCTGTGTTATTTTTAACAGGTCTGTTATTTTATAAACACACAGAAATTACAACCTGTTCACAAATAACGTGTCTGTTAAAAATAACATTACTTGTCGATCATAACCCCGCTAATAACTTTTACTTTTAGCAGCAGCATTTTGTATTTAACAAAAATAGATAAAACCAATTCACCACGCTTATGTTAAAACATTGTTGACACCTCATATTGACAATTTTTTTCAACCTTTAAACATAAAAAACTCTAAAATAAAAAATATTTTTCACGTTACGGGTACAATATGGTACGTATAAAAGTACAGGGTGTTTCAGTTTAAAACGGACACAGCTTAACCTTTAATCTCACTCGTTTCTAGAACGGCTGGAGATATTTTGATAAAATTTTGTACTCAAGTTACACTCTCTTAAGTTAATCAAAGCCATAATTTCATTTTAAAAAATTCCAGGACCGGATTCTCTTTTTTTATATTGCTCTTCTTAGCTAGAATATCACCCTGTGTAACAAATTTTAATAAATGTTACTGCACATTTAAATAGTACGTGGATCAATAAACAAAATAATGTAATAATATTTATTGGCACCATCTTGATTTTCTTACAGTAAGTTTTTATAATGGCGACTACAATATTATAAATCTATACACAAATTAGGTACCATCTTCATTTATTTTTAACTACTGCATTTTCCAATAAGAAATTAAACATCTACACAGGACCGGGCTCACTTTATTTGACAAAGTAACAGAAACAAATAATTAATTAAAACTAAACAAAACGAACACAGTTTTAACTGGTTTTTCACTGATTTGTCAATTATTTCCGGTTTATTTCTAATGTCCCAGCAAACCTTTTGGTGTAATTTGACGTCGATACTACCTAAATTATATATAATAAATTTGGTCGCAAAATTAGATTTAACCATAATTAAGTAAAATTTACGTTGGCTCGACGTGGATTCGACATAAGTGGAGAATAAGACGACGTCGAAATTTGGTTTTATTTACCAAAATAGGTAGAATTACATCTAAATCCACATTGTAGTAGCCCAGTACGTTTGGTTAGTAATACCTCTCTAGGGAAATTTGACGTCAGTATAACGTTAATTTGACGTTGATTTAACTAAGTTTAGGTAGAAATTACCAAAATATTTACAGATGACGTATGCCTCCAAGTGTACGAAAAGAAATTTTATACTTATTTGGTATTTTTATCTATATATAAGTAGAAATATTGTAAGAACACAACTAAAACATATACCTAATTAACATGAAAGATTGAAAAGAAATAAATATCGGTGACAAAAATATATGTAATGTAATTGCGGTGAATATATAGTTCACGCTTGTTGAAATTAAGGCGAAGAAAATTTTGTCGTGCATGTAAACAGTTCTACTTAGAAAAATAACAATGCCCTTCCAAAATACTCTCTAATTAAAAAAATATAAGAAAAAAATATGATCGTGTAAAAAAATAACAATAATAATATTATGAGCTAAAACTATGTTACGTTTGTTGTGTATCACTTTAGAAAATCAATAATGTTTCGTTTTTCGGTATTTTCATTCGTATGTTTTAGTTATGGTCATTTTAAAAATTTAAAATTTGGAATCGTACTTCAATTACGTTAAGAAAATATGGCGTATTCTGCGAATTCGACCTAAAAGTTATTATGACTAAGGAAATCTACGTATTTTACAAATACCGTTTTACTAAGTTGAATTAACTTTAATTTCACGACATATTAGTTAACTTTACCTATTTAAAGAAATAATAACTTATAGGTTTTATAAAAAATTTACCTATAGGTAAATATAACATATTTAGGTCACGTTGTTCTGCACTTGAGATTTTAGACGTTTCACTTTACGATAAAAATCGGAAGTATAACGATATGATTTATTATTTTTCGAACTCATTTTATTAATTATTTTTCGCACTCATTTAAAGCTCTATCTACACCACACGTAAATTAAGATTACGACTGTAATGGTTTTTTTAAAATGGCCGAAATTCTTAAGAATAATGACGAAGACAGTAACTGAACAACCTAATTGTTAAAATAACCTAAATAATATAAATTTTACAAATAGGTCATGTGTGACTCTTTTTAAATTGGTGGTTTTTAGTCGAATTTACTTTGTGGTAGATTTTTCAGGTAATTGCTACAACAAAGTTAATAAATATTTCTTCAAGATGACTTATAGGTCAACTAAATGAGTATTCGACTATTTGGTTGAAATTAGGTAAATAAACAAGTAGAATTTTGCTACGATCTCGACCTAATTTTAATTTAAAGGAGAGTAAATAAAAGCGGCCAAATAGGTTACTATGGAGGCATCAAATTACGTAGAATTTTTAACCAAATCTACCTAGTTGGATATTCTACTATAAAGTCGATTTTTAGTTGCCAAACAGGTAGATATTACCTAAATATGGCACCTAATTTTACTACAAAGGAAATTTATCTTTGAAGTAATTGTTGGTTATTTTTTTTAGTAGTTTTTCCCTTACTGATATGGTTAAAGTTAATTTTAAGCAGATTTGTGTAAAAGGTAGATTTCTTGGTATAATTTAAGTAAATTTAAATATAAATTAAAACCGTTTGGTAAATTTACATTAGAGGTATATTTTTCTAGTCAATTTTACGTAATAATTACCTCAATAAGTAAATTCGTCTTTAACAAAGTCGAGTTATAACTAATGTTATAGAAAATGTTTGCTGGGGTTGTTACATACATAATTAATTTTTTCCAATAAATGTGCTCGGGTGTTCATTTCTTCGTTGTACACCTCTAATTTAAGGTAGCCCCATAAAAAATAATCCAGAGGTGTTAGATCTGGAGATCTTGGTGGCCAATTGACGGAATCGCCTCGACCTATCCATCTATATGGGAAACGATGATTTAAATGGTCTCTGACCAGTATTTGAAAATATGATCCAGCACCATCGTATTGAAACCTCATTCCTCTAGCATTAATCCCTTCTAACAAATTTGGCAGGATGTCTCTAAGTTTGTCTCAATTTTCTCTGATCCGAGACTTGTTCCCGACTCAGGATTCATGTGCAGTGTCCAGTCCTGACATCATTAAATAAGGTCATCAATGGTTTTTTTTCGGACCAAGCCACACCCAACTTTTTATCTAAGTGAGCATATTAACTACCTATTCAAAACTAACCGGTAGTATTGTACTACCAACCGTATTTTTTTTAAATTTTAATTTAAATATATTAATAATTAATGCGTGGCAGTACAGAACGCTAACCGCTACACCAACCAAGCTACACGTTGAATTTTGTCTTACCGGATAAATATGGTAGTTGTATTATTGGATTAAGAATGATAAAAAAAATTGATATTATTCGTCGGGGTTGGACTTGAGTCAGGACTTTTCTATATTTTCTACGAACTCTCAAAAGAAACTCATTAGCAATTAAAATAAAATCTTTTGTCAAATTGAAAAATTTAAGTTTTACTTCTTATGACTGTGGGTAGATACCTACTATAAATTATATATCTGCATATATGTATCTGCATGGAATTTCTCACCTTCGTTACTAAATAAATATTATCTGGAGCTTTTTCTATAAATTTATTTATCTGTTCTGGAGTAAATGTATTAGATGTTTTGCAGTGAATCCTGTCGATTTGCGGTTGAGAAATACATTTAATTCAGAATAATTACTAATATTAATATCATTGTTTATAATAAGACAATTCTGTAAAATAAGCCAGTGGAATATTTTCTGAAAAGGAGTTTGCTTTGTTATCAATACGCCACTTCACAAATATTTTGTACGCTGTTGAATAGGTAGGTATATTTTTGCTGATTTTTCGAGTAAAGTTTAGAAATTGTTTGTTGTGCTATCTCTAATAACTGGGGCGGAGTACCTCTAATGTCATTATCACTTTCAAAATTTTCAGAATCCATTATTTTGTTTAAAAAACTTCGTAATAATTCTAATATTTAAAACACGGTCAGTTTAAATCAAATTTTTTGACGTTTATGTCAATTCACGGAAGTCATAGCACACCTTTGATAATGATATATTAGCGAATTTCTATTGGGCATAAATATGATGTTATTATGTAGTTTGTGATTGGTTAATTTCATTATTTCACTAGTTGAAGAATGTAACTAGTGGAAGAATGTATATCATACTTAATCTAAAAATGTATTAAGAATCAACTTATTATTACATAGTCGTGAAGAAAAATATCTTCTGTTAAACTGTATTTTAAATTTACCCTTAGCCTTATATAGGTAAAACTCAAAAATAATTAACCATACTCAACCATTTTTTTAGATTCGACATTTATCGTTAATTTAGATAAAATTAAATAATAAAAAAAAGTAAACAATTAGCGTTCCTATTTAGGACCCCATCGAATGTATATCGATTGGCCTCCTTTCCTCTAGTATTTCATAGTTTTAACAGTAACAGTAACAATTTTTAGAAAATAGTGATCTTACATGTCAATAACACCATCTAGTGGTCTTTTGTATCAAAAATTTCAAACAGCCAGAAGACAACTGCAAATAAGCCAGGCGTATATTTTTTCAACCATCCTGTAATATGTTATGAACAAACCCCGATATTGCCACAATTTGTCCTGAAGACATGTACCCGTCAACCGGAGCAAAGTGAATGATTTCAAGGGTTCCACACTGCATAAAATCATGTATACCTGCCATCGGAGTTTGACACTGCATTTATCAGTCGCCTAAAATAGTTATGTTCTGTGTCTGTTCGTTCAAGCATCGATATCATTATTAATAACTGTCCATCAGAAGACTTTTAAGTATATTTATTTCTATGACATTTTTCTTCATTTTTCTTGTCGGCTTGTCAGTAAAAATAAATGAAGATTTGATAAAAAATTATGGATAGGTATCATTAGTATTTAATGTTACTAATGCATTAAGGGACTATGATGCATGGCTGTATAAAAAAGTCTGCAGTCTTGCAATTAAGTGTCCCTTCAGTCGGATTGTTACAAACGGAATTTCTTTGGCATTGTATAATGAAATTCTAGACTTGCTAATTTACTATTGTTTTCGATAATGATATTGATATATTAATTTAGACCGTGATTTGATCTTTATCAATGCAGTAGTGTTATTTTAAATTATTAAGTAAACTAATTTTAACAAATATTGATAATATATTCTATTGTATTTTGACTGAGCAATTATAAATTAATGTATGCAATATCATTTCAATCAAATTACAAAGATCTAGTTATATTGTAATGATGAGTTAAACCACAGGTTAAACTTTGAAAATAATTTGGCAACCGATATCTATAGTGTTAACTGTCGGTAGGTATATTAATATTCATATAGAAAGTGAATGTCAAAAGGCAAATGGCAATAAAAATAATTAAAAATTTTAAATTGTCACAAAAGAATATTTAATTTATATGCAGGGTACCCCACGCTGAACGGCTACAAGTTAAAATTAGTTTCATATATACAGGATGTCCTAAACCAGAATACCAATATAACTTGGACAATATAGACAGAAAATTTGTATTTCCCGCATGATGGCGTTAAGAGCCACAAATACCGCAAAACAGTTGCAGTTACGGAAAAATTTCCAGGGCGCATTATTTAGCTCGTAAAAGAACGACTCTACGCTAATGACCCGCAAACGATTCAAGTCCTCAAAGACAATATTCAAGAGGTTGTTCGCCAGATGCGGCATCAATTGGGCGAACATATCATATGAAACTTCCTCAAAAGAATGAACTATTTGCAGATAGTACCAAGATGAGCATTTACTGAATATCATTCTTCACAAATAATGAGAAGAATTTGCACTTTTAATTTAATAAATACTTTTGTACTACTTGATAAATGTTTCTTTTATAATTAAAATGGGACTTCTTATTTAAAAACCCTTTAGTTAGCTAAAATTCAATACTTACTGTTGATAAGAAAGTTTTAATTTTGATTACAATCTTTAAAAATTCCAAATACGTTCGCAGAGAACAGAAATATTTTCAAGATTGCGATCGAATTCATGAGTCAATGTTCCTGAAAAATCAAGTGATCAAGAGAGTATGTTGCATGATAATACAATGTGAAAGATACGTTTTTTAAAAATGTGTTCGTAATAATTATCATGTTTATGTTATAGTCGTATGAGCCATTTTCGACCAGTCAAGTCAAGTTTTAATCCCTTACATCACTCTCTGCCTCTTACGGCCTCCACTTTCATGAATGCCAAGAATGATCGATACAGTGGGTAAACCTCCGAAACCCCCCAAAGATACGCCTACAGATAAAATGTATGATCACTCTGGAATATACCAGAACCATGACGATGCATCTAGAGATTCAGGTAGAGCAGGGGTCGAAATCGGTTTCCCAGGGGTCGACATTACTTTAGAAAAGTTGTTACCTAAAATTATAAATGTTCAGTTTTCTTTGTTTTCGTTTTTTACGCTGATTGGTACCTAATACAAATTTTCTATACTACAGTGAATATATCCAAGTTTATAAATGAGTAAGTTCGTGAGCATTCCTAAAAAACATCCAGTGTGAAAAAAAAAAGATTTCAAGTTTCCTCACTTAATTAACCAACCGCAAAGTTTTTAAATTGGTAAGTATTTTGTATCAATAGGAAAAAAACTTAAGATATGATTTTTAAAGTAATTTGGCTATGGGGGTTGGGTATAAGTTCATTTTGGAAAAGAGGTATCTGGTCCAAAATAGTTTGGGAATCCCTGGGGTACAGTATAGATAAAGGTCAATATTGGTTAGTGTAAGAAATGGTGCAGGTGCCTTTAATAAATTTCAAAACCGTTCTGAAGCTTAATATTTGGGCATTTAAATAGGCCGTGTTTGTTGTTATGGACAGTTGAAGTTAAGAAACCAATCAGTACACATTAATGATAATATAAATTAGTATATAAATAAATAAGTAGACTAGGAGTGGTGTATACACTATAAGTGAAATGTAAGAGGAATAAGTATTTCAGTGTGTAAAAAATTTAAAATTTTCATTAATAATTAGGCAGAGCGCTTTCGGCTTGACAAAACCATCATCAAAGCCGTCGTCTATGAATCACATTGAATCAATACATTGAGTTGTTAGCAACAACAGATACATTTAAAGAAACATTTAGGGACGATAAAAGCACCGAACCACAATTAACCCTATAAGTGGTATAATATTAATAATATAATAAAATAAAAAAATTAGACATCATCGGTACAACAGGTGTCGCTTGTTGCACCGCTATTATACAACATATAACGAGCTATAAATTTATTCATGAAGCTATTTCAATAATTAAATCATGAAAAAATTGTTAGATGTAAATTGCGGACGAATCAATCTAGCTTTCCAATTACCAAATAGCAAATATTCCAGGAGAGCAATTATAAAGTTAGACAAACCACAGCATGTCAGTGCAATAGTATTTAGTTTAAATTAATATGATGAAATATATTTTTTCTACGATCACTAGCCAAAGTAGGCTTTTGCACTCTTACTGCAAAGTTGACGTTTTCCTCGTGTCTCGGCGTTACTTTTTAGAAAGTCGCAGAAGGTGAGATTATGAAAGCGGGCAGCACAGACCGTCCCGAGGCGACCCAGCCAAGAGATGAATATGACCTGGCGAGCTTTTGTTAAATCTTCCAGTGATCCGATCTGGACTAATTATCAGCTATGAAATTATATTAAGATTTGTTCGCGTGCTATGGATAATTAAAATTAACGAGATATCCATAAAGTATAGAATTTTAAACGAACAGTTTAATGTGAATACTACATACTCTCTTTCAGTTTCTTATCGGAAAATATTCTACTGAAACTGAATTCAATTGTATTACGCCTTTCGCATGGCAAAAAGCATGCAAATTGAATATATTTGCAGCCAAGTTCATGATATTTAGTAAATAAACATTTGGTTCTACCATACATTGACGTAGATTTTATAAACAATGTTCACTAGAAACATTATGAAGATCAGAAGATCATTATGCACGATACTTCAAATGAAATGATATATGATGCATGAAGCCGTATAATGTATAATTTCTTTTAAATAAAAATAAAACCCTTATATTTATTAAACCAATTTATTTAACTGTATTTTCGACAGTTTTTGTATTCAAATGAAAATTACAAAATGTAATATAGCACAAAAGATGTTTTATCAAAATAAATTCACAAATAATTTAAAAACCTCCACCGGAAATGTAGTCATCGTAAAGGGAAGTTTTTATTACCGAAAGATACACCTTTCTGAGGTACATGTAATTTGCTGCTACTGAAGCAAACCATTTCAATATTGTAATCCATTAAAAATTAGCATTAACATCATTATCCAATTTGGACATGTCGAAAATGCTTCCACAATTTACTTAAAAGTGCAAACTGAATTTTAAATAAAGATATATGTGTATTACCTAATTAACAAAAATATTGAAATGTATTGTTTTCCATTAAGGCCACCTTAGACAGTAGCGCTCCTAAATTTATTTAAGCGGATGATAAACTTACAGGACAGTAACAATAAGGATGAAGTGGGACAAAAAAATTATTGCACCATGTATTAATTGATATATCAAAAATCTTCTGCGTCGCTTCTTTCTTCTTTCTCCCGGTCCTTCTGCCTTCTGTTCTAACTCCTAATTGTACGTACCCTATGTTCTCCTGCCTGGTTTTCCTGCCTTGCTGTTTTCCTCTGTTTTCTCCTCTTACTCTTACTAGTCTTACTCCTGTTTTTGCTTAACTCCTTCCAATTATGTCTCCATATTTTTCTTTTGATTCAAATAAAGCTTTATTTACCTTTATTTTGTTAACTTTATTTTACTTCTATAACTATGTTTCTCAAATTAAATTTTTTTTGACAATTGTAAAATCTATTTGACATAAATTCTAATAAAAATATTTTATTGCCCAACAAAATATTTTGGTACAACAAAATACTTTTCACTTCAATAAAAATTTTCTGTACTTAATTAAAATTTTTGTTATATAACAATAATTTTTAGTTGTATTAAATATAAAAAAATAGTTGATAATATAACAAATTATTTTGTTCTACACTTAAATTTCTTTTCTCCTCTTGGGCACTTCTTTTTGTAATTTAATAATATATTTTTGTAACACTTATATTTGAACTTTGTTACATACAGGGTTGGGCATAATTGGCAGAATACCCTATTTCTAGCTTTATTGGAAAAGTTAACAAAAAAACCCTCGGATAGGTCGTTAATATACATACATTTTTATGACGTCATTATTAGTCAATATATAACTTGATCAACAGTGTTTTTCAAATGGTCGCACCCTTTTTTGATAGTACCAATTAAAAGAGCAAAAAAATCAATTGAAGTTATTAAAAATAATAGTGAACATTTTACAGGAAAATTTTAGAATAAAATAAAATTGAACGACATAATGAGCTGTTGAAGTACTTTATTTATTTCTATTGTCTTTGTGGGTCAGTGTTTCAATTGTGTTTGTTCTCTTAATGCGGTATCAACCAAGTGTCAATATTGTTACGATACTTTATGAAAGTTTAATTAAGATACACCTAATACATATAGGTATGATAATGTAAAAATGAACATGAAATCAGGTTCGATGAAGCTAATCCTTTTCATTTAGCGTCTTAGTTTTAAAAATGATACAATTTATGTTCTAGTCTTTTCATACTTGTGAAATTTATTGTAGACTTTGGAAAATATTAATACAAAACAAACATAAAACATGCGCAAAAAAAGTAAATTAAGGCTTTAGTTGCCTAATCATATTTGCCAGTGGCAATCAATGAGTACGAGGTATATTGTAAGATGTGTCATTTTTCGGAGGAGACGTAAATCCATACACATAAAACTGTCAGTTTAGAATCCATAGATGTTGAACCATTTAATACGAGGTCTGTTCTCTGTCCTTTGAATCTAGTAAAATCATTCTTGAAAACATTTTCTACAATCTTCTGGCTATAGTTTGTTTATTTCATTTTTAATGGCAAAAACTGCTTCTTCTGCCGATGCAAAACGTTATTTATTCATTTCCCGTAGAAATAAGGAGTCATTAGGTGCTAAGTCTAAACTATAAGCCGAATGACCCATTATTTATGTGTTTTGAGCATTTAAATTCTTATTTGTGTGAGCAGCAGTGTGAGCCCTAGCGTTATCTTGATGCATCCTATTGGACGTTTTTCGCGAATCTCTTGGAGAACCTGAGGCCAACCAAACTGTAGTGTACCGTTTTAAATTAACAGTACGTCTATCCTCCAGTGCTACAGTGGAAACATGCCCAGTAATTCCCAAAAAAGTTACGACCATCTTTATGTTTCGACTTTTTCAACGAACTACTTTTGTTCTCAAAGATCAAAATTGACAATTGTTGTCTTTTTTTTCGAGGTCGGCGCTGTTTATCCATGTTTCATCATATCAAATTAGACGATTTACGGTCACAGCGATCCATCTCACACGGTCTTCTTTATAAACTAAAATCTAGTTCTAGGGAAAACACCGAGAACAAAACTTACGAACTTTTAAATGTTTGTGTACAATAGTGCTATTTGCTTTCATGTCAAATCTTTAAAGTTGCTTGAATGTTTCTGACAGAGTAATGTGCTGGTCCACTTAAAGGAGCTCAATAATTGTCATTTAAGGACAGTACCAAGTCAAAATTTATTGTACCACCGCTTTACGCTAGCGAAGAAACACGACTTGTCACCAAGCAGTCGACTGATTTTCTCAAAAAAAAATTTACAGTTTAAGATACACTTAAATCACAGCCCGATAATGCTCCTTGTTCATTTCTATCACTTACTGGTGAAAGGATTACTTTAAACTTATGTTACTTACAAACAATCAGTTATATTTGACAACTGTCACTAACTAAACTTGCAAACAACTATACTCTGTTTTTAAACTAAGAGGAGCGATTTCAATTTAAGTTGGCAATTCTGTAGCCTTCTGATTGGTCAGATTACAGTCAGTTTCACACATTACTTTTTAGCATGAACATCAGCTAATAATTGATATTGTTGACAGTTCTGACATTTTATAATTTGATATCTCATCCATTACTTAGTTTTTTACTTTATTTCGTAAATAATAGTTCTTCAGTAAGCAATTGTATTGAAAATCTACAATTATGGATCCTTCTACACTGAGTACTATTAAAGGTAGCAATTCCTGAAAAGCCTTACAAGAAAGGGAAGACACCTTATTATTTTACATGCTGATTCTGAAGGTTTTGTAGAAAATGTATTATTGGTTTTTGAAGGTAAAAAGATGGGAGATTACCATGAAGAGATGAATTCCGAAGTACTTTAGAAAAAAATAATTTTATTACTGATTTTTTTAAACTAAAAATTGATGAATTTCTAACCAAAATGATTAAAATGTAACTAAATATTTAAGCAAATTTTATTTATTAGAATAGAATAAAACTATTTACAAAATTGTTATAACATTTAAAACACCATCTACTACTTTAGGGATAATCTTAATTTGGCACAATGAGTTAACATTACTTTTACAAAAAATATTTTAAAAATACTTAAAATTAATACATATGTATGAATAGTTCACTTTAAAAAATATATGTTGACATGTAGTGTTATGAAAATGTTGGTTCCAGTTTTCAAAACAAATTCTGATTCATAGGCCTGTAAACTTTTGAATGCCCTTATTTGCCCTCTAGCGCATTAACCATGGGTTAACACTAAATAAGCCATAATATCCACATTACTCATAGAAGAGATACCAGTTACTATGTGATCCACTTGTCATTCACTGATTAACTTTTACTTTTTATACCTATAACAAATTATCCTCAAAAATGTAAACAGATCTTTATATTTTATACTAACCTGGCTACATCTGGATATTCCATTAACAATTTTCTTAAATATTTAATATCCATTTTAAAAAGATCATAGTTATTCTCAAAAAATCGATTTCAAAAGCAAGAAAAAAGTATTTCTGACATCAATCAACAACCATATTGACTTTAATTTGACAGTGACATTTCGTTTTAGACACACATTTCAGATCACAATAATGTGAAATTTACGACCGTTGTCTGGGACCAATTAAAAAATTACTTCTATGACATTTATTCGTTTCTTAACCGCTCATTGGCCGTTCGCCGACTAAGGCCGATAAAGATAATTATTTCATAAATTTTGAACACGACTATATTTCGAAACTCGCTCTTAGTAACAAATCTAGTTACTTTTCCCTGTGTAAATGCGTCTTTTCAATTCGCTCCTCCTAGTTTAAAAACAGAGTATAGACAACATTTGCTGGCTTGAACATAGGTGGGTTCGGAAACATTTCTGATATGGATGTAACGTGCTCACCAACGTTAAATAAATTAATTAAAAAAAATAAATTTTAATACTATCATTAAAAAATCTGGCTGCGGACCTGGTTAAAATATTGTATATGTTTTTTAGTAGATATTAATATGAATCGACAGTTCTTGATTTCATCAAAAGTCGATATTAATTCGGACACAGATAGATTATCATTTATAATGGGTTAAACCACAAGACAGTCTTCGGTCGGGCAATGGTCCGTCGTCCGCCACTTTGAACAAGAAGAAGAGTATTAGTAGTACTTAAGGGCGCACCCAAGAAGCCAGGCGGGCCAACATGCACGCGCCGAGTCACACTCTGCATTATAATAAGCAGCGCGAGCTCTCAAACTCTGAAAGTGTTGTATTTAATAATAATATGAGAAACCTACAGATGATATTACTAATGTAGAGTTGGGGAATATATACTTTTATATTTATTAATTATTAAAACTTACTATTCCCAACCCTTAATATCCCCAACCCTTAATATCCGTTTGATATACTTATAGGTACATGTTTTAACAAATTGAGAATAAATTATTTCTAATTTAGGCATCAGTATTTATTATTTCGTTCTTTGATTTAGATGGAATCGTACCCAATATATTTAATGTATAGTGAACAAAGTTGTAAGTTATTGGTTATCGATAAATTTAAATTTTCTAAAGGTGAGATAAGTTGGAGATATGAGAATCGCAAATGTAGTGCTAGGAATGTTTATAATTTTTAACATTGATCTTCGTTTTGTTGTTTAATTTTAAATTTAAAAATTAATATTCTATGAGTTATTTTGACTCAATTCACATAAAGACGTATTTCTTCGCACAAGGCAAGGGTTTAACGCACAAAATATCTAACAATTGCTGCTATTTTATTTGTTATTTCTTCTGTTTTATAGTAAAATGTCCATATTATTTGTTATAATTAAAAATACCGCTTTTAATAACAGTTTCTTAAAGCCGATACTGCTCCACGTTAGGTATGTTAATTAATTCATTTGGATTTAGAGAATTGACACCAGACGCGTTGGCAATGAACTGTACCGTGTTTATTAAATAATCCTTTATTGTATCCACTTCATTAATTTACGTCCATCAACTGTTACTCGGAAAACTATTTTTAATTTGATCGGCGATGACGCTTCGGTATATACATCGTTTAAGTTGTAACTAAAAAAGTGTGTTCCACCAACATGAATTTTGAAAGCATAAACCCATGAATTATTAATGCATTGCCCGTCATTTTGCGTCTCTCTCACCTCACTCAGTGGATATAAGAGTTTTATTTAGGGTGCGGCACCACTTGTTATGATCGAATTTTTAAAAATATTTAAACCCTGATTTTCATTCTTGATTCCTATAAAATCTATGTGAGTATATTATTTGTTGTTTTAGTTACAAACCCATTAGTAAATAATTGATAATTTTAAAAACTAAATGTTCTTGTTTGTAAATATCATTTTATAATAAAACAATATATTGATAGTGAAACTTCTAACGAGCTTTAGGTATTTTCTTATACTTGTTAAAAGCATTTGACACCGGGAGTCGTGGTTTACTCCTTGAGTCATATAAAAATTTTGGTGTAAGAGGTAAAACATTGAAATTTTTTAAAATAGACCTCAGTTCAAATTTATAATGTTTACAGTGACTCAAGGGAAGTGAAATATGTGGTACCGCAGGATACAGTGCTGGGTTACATATTATTTAACATCTATTTAAATAACTTATTTTTTATAAAATGCACATACAACATTATTACATATGCTGATGATAAGGTTAATTTTTTATTTAAATAATACACGTAAAAAGACTTAAAACTAATCCTGTTTTGAATAGTGCCTGCAAACAATAAATGAGTGTGGAACATTTTTATTCCTATCTCTGCCAGTGATCTGGTCTTCCAATGTACAATAATCTTATTATAACTGACAACTTTGAAATAAAAAAAACATATAATTTGAAATACCTAGAGATCGTTCAGGATGGTCATTTTAGGTGGGACAAACTTATTGATTATGTCCTAAAAAAAATACTGCCGTCCGAACCAGATTCAAAGAGTCCGGTTCTACTGTAATCCCGTAAGTTCCTCTCTGCTTTATTTCAGCCTCTCACGACTTTTAAATCCCCTGTGACTAGGACTATGACTAGTCATCTAAATCGTCGCGAACCATTAACTTCTAATATTTGGTAGATACACCGATCTGGAATATTCTATAATTTTTTATAATTTATCGGAAGCTCCTATTGACATTGATATTGGTGAATTCGGTGTCCTAAAAATGGTGGATCTGTGTTGTATATTTTGGCGGCTGCAACATTGTTGACTAGAATGTTGCAAAACATTGAGGATGACTCATTTGTATATATAATGCTAATAACAATAATAATAGTACTGTTCCTTAATTCAGCCCCTCACAAGTGAATTTCAACCCCTAAAGTCGATTGAGCTTGTGTAGGGGAAGGACCGATTATTATTATTTTCCGTGGTCCAGGGCAACTTAAAGATGGTTGCTATTTGAATTCAGTATATAAGTAAAAATTGTTGTGTTAAGATAAATTGTTGAAGGAAATTAGTATATAAATATTTGAGTATAAATAAATTAAGTTGTTCAATATATTAGTATATTTAGTTAATAAGAAACGTCTGTCTACGTTGTTTATATCAGCTAAGTCCGGAACTTCAGTGTTGGATAACCCAATTTGTAGAAAATGTGAAGTTGTTAAAGAGACCAATTCCTCATTATCGCCTACATAGGTCAATGGCCTCGAATTGATCAGCGAGTATCATAATTTCTTCGTAAATAACCGATGATGTACCAACATTTCGCCTAAGAAGTTCTCTTGTGATTCAAACGATACGCTTCCACCATCTGGGATCTTTAAATTGGTCTATAAAGATAGAAACTTCTTCCCTGCCTATCATGGCTTCCTTCAGAAGATTTTCTTTGTTCTTGCATATCCTTTAAAAGAAGATCTGAGTTGAACCCTGTGTCTCTTAAGACCCTCAAAATTCGGTCTTTCCATTATTTCAACATCCTCTTAATATTTCCAACAGTCAGACTCACCTTATTCGTTGTGACCTGTGGCTGGATGAGTCGGATGTGGAGTTTAGAGATAGTGGTCCTGAAGGTTTTGCACCTCTGCATCTTTTTCCTCCCATTTTTTCTTCTTCCATCTTACCTTTAGAATGAAATAAATAGTTACATAGGTACTTTCAACATGCTCTTCAATTACTTGAATAAAAAAATCATCATCTACTTCATCCTCCTCGGTGGCACTGAATTACCTCCATCAAATACGTTAACTTTACTTTCCATAATCCAGAAGAACGGTATAGAAACACAATAGTATTGATTAGATAGAAATAGGATAATAGGCAGGCGGACCGCTATATGCATGCACTATCCTATCAATGCTATCGAAAGGGTGTGGTTGAACTATTTGCTCTCTTTATGCGTCTCACGTCCAAATATAATTAAGCGTCTCATCTTTATTCTACCGGATGGATCTATTAACATACTGTATGTTCTAAATTGCCTTCGCAGTTGATACAAATAGAAGAACAGTTGAGGTTTGACTTTTTGTAGCTACATCTTCCCCTTTAGGTTATCTTGCATCTACATGAAATCATCTTCAGTAATGACTAATTACCTAGAAGCAGTAGGTTAAATGGTAGTAATTGGCACAAAATATCTTTCAGCCCCAATCTGGTGGGAATTTCTCATTCTCCAGCCACTGTTGACCAGAGCTAAAGTGGAACCTGGTCAGAGGTGGGCGCGAAGTAATTCAAATACCACTTGTCAATGCTGAAAAACTTGGTTACTTTCAAAGCGCTATATGGCATAAATCATTCGTTTGAGCATAGCTTAGGAGTTATTAAAAAAAAAACTTTTGTAGCTGTTTTTTGCTTATAACTTTTCCCGGAAAACGGTATATAAAACAATTTTTATTTTTAATTTTTAAACAGTTTTTTAAATTTTTCACCCTTTTTTGCAAGTTAGCTTCAGCTATGCCTCACCATATGCCTGGACTACATTACTATTGATTGTGCTATGCTGATTACTGTAAGCACGTCCCTATTGGACCAACGGTTGCGTCATCTGACTTAGATTTGTATGCGGAGCAATCATTATGTTATATTCCACAGATATGTGTTTTACTAGTAGTAACATTATGTACTTTTATCGCGCCTCGTAAAGTATACTGGTGCAATTAGTTTTAGTTAAACATTACCATACGTAAAATGCAAAAGACTTTTTAGGCGATGCGATGGATGGCCACCATAATAGTAATAAAACAAGTGTGAAGAACCAAAGTGTATTTCATTAAAAAGGTACAAGCTGTGAAGTGGAACAAATTCAGGATGTCTAAAAGGTACGGAAATGCTTTTTAGCACGCTTGAATTTTTCCTGTTAAAAATTAAGAAATCACCCATGAATATCATGTAGAATGGATTGATAGTTGAATAAAAACAGATAGCAAAAGTAATCGAAGTTTTTTAAATTTTTAATTAGAAATTTCAAAAAACATGAACATCAATAACAAAATAAATACAAACTTATATTTAAATTTAAGGTTTAAAATAAAATGTCTTTTGTAAAAAATGTGTAAATTGATTAAGGAGGTCGTTCCGTAGATATGCTTTACGAGACGCCCTTGAAGTACATTATTATGTTACCAGTAGTAAAACATGGAATGTAAAAATGATTGTTGGTACAGGATTTGTAACAGCTCAATAACTGAAAATAGGACTTGTAGAAAGAATGGAGCAAAGTAGGATCCAAATAATGATTATTAGAAACATAGAAAGCAAAATAGAAGAGGAAGACCGAAAGAACATTAGATTTGAAATGTTTTTATGTACAAAACTGTAAAGACAAATAATATCAGAATAGGAGAAACTGTAACTAAATTACAAACCAAGCGATGGGCCTGCTGGATGTGCAGAGCTAGATAATTATACAACATGTTAACCCATGAATCCTTCGAAATAAGGACGAGACGCTTAATTATATTTGCACGTGAGAGAAATAAAGATAGAATCGGCTACCTTCCTGCCGTGATTGGACAGATGGATACGCCTCTACCACTAGTGAGCTAGCGCGCACTGTTCTACCTCTGACTAATTAACAGCATCGCTTATTCTACACCGCTCTTCTGGCGTTATTGTGGAACACCTAACATACTGTATACAGTTGAGAGGGCCAGTTTTTTTCGATGCATCGTCATTAAAAAACCAAAGAAACAAATCGAGAATCGCTAAACAAAATAACATCCGTAGTCTTTTTTTAAATTAAAAAATACTGGTACAGTCTCATTTAAAATACCGTGTTTATTACATTTTCAAATAAGGAAATCATAAAAAAATAAAGAAATTGTATTTTTAATATACTTTGTGGAATAGATGCCCCTATGTTTTGGTTAACCATCTATATTTAAATAAATCAAATTATAAAAAAGGAAAATAATTCCAAACTTAAATTTGACCAAGATGTAAAATAAAGAAGAACAAAATCTAAAAGCCATGCGTCACAAATAATACTAGCGACCGTGGTACCTTTGGTTGATACCACAACAGGGAATTATAGACAAAGAAAAAATAAATGCAAAACATGCTGCTTTGAAAGATCTTTTACATAATTTTTTTTAATGTTTGAATTGCAACTGTTTCGCGCAGAGATTGATTTTGTTCTTTCTTGCTTGGAGGTTCGAATAGTTCTCAACTTGAAAAGAAGAGTTGTTGATACTGACTTGTGATTGGTTTAAAGCAATGGTGTGGTTTGACCAAGTTCGACGTGGAGAGAGATAGAGTGATGTGTTACAAACTGTTGAGCGACCGTTTGCATTTATTAGTGGAAATGATTTGGAGCTTATGTATCTTTAAACGGGTATTTTCCACAAAGTGAGAAAGCTATGTCTATCTTTGAAAATACGTTAAATGGCATTTACCAGGGTTGGTTCTGATTTTAGTTTCTTATTTATATAATTGAAGCATGATTTTGATTTTATGTAAGATTATTAAATCAGGCAATGAAAACTACAGATTAAATAATGAAATATATTGTGGTTGTTATATTAACTATACTACGTTACATTACTTATACGGGGGTTGGATCATAATGAAAGTAACTAAAGTATCTAATAAAAATACTTGTCATTTTTGAACACGCATAGTAGACAGTGATGCTATAAAAAGAATGTGTTATATAATATCTTATTTTGATGACGCATAGAAAAATATCCTGCGATTCAACTGTATATACGTGTATATGTAATAGAAATTTTAAAGAATTAAAAAATATTAGGAATATATACCGCAAGTATGTCAAAAAATATCCTGCAAATTATTTTATTGCAAAATAGTCTGTGATTTTATTTTAGCTTCTTTATTACACGATATTAGTGATGACGAAATTTGGGTTCAACTGATCATAGCGTTACAGTAGACTTATAAAAATAGAGGTTGTAGGTATTTATCACAATTTTATTTCTTAATTATTTTAAGAATGTATTCATTTAAACATTAAAAATAATTTGGTTACATATCTTTAAACGAAGGGAAAACCTCTGATGTACTAGGCTGTACAAGCAATCTGTACTATGTTACTACTTATTTATTTATATATTTTATGTACTATTTCTATACTTCATGTGTTATTGTATTCTATTTGTGAACTATTGCGTACTATTTGTGTAAAACTGTATACTACTGTGTATTATTTGTATATTAGGCAGAAATGGCGTATGGTTTCCACTGCAGCGATGGGGACCCGAACAAAAATGAAGCAATGACTTTTTTATAGCTCACTAACCAAATTTTCATCTACTTGTGTACTATTTATCCACGATATGTGTATTATTTATCTACAATTTGTGTACTATTTCTGTGCTTTTTGCAAAATATCTGTTCTATTTGTGGCAAAATGAGTACTAGAGTTCAGAATGTTTCCAGTTGTTTACCCCTCGCCTTTAAACTACCTTTTTAAGACAAATTCAATGACACTTATTGTTAAAGGTATGTTAATGACACTACACTAATATGGCCTATACGCCTCTAAATCGGTTTCGATTACTTTATAAACTTAAGTTATACATATCCATATTTTCCTATGATATAAACATTTTTACATGCATTGTTTGGATCTTCTTTCATCTCTTATTTATTTGAATCAAAAATAGATGGACTGCAGCTATGTATCATTTCCATTTCCCATTTTTTGTTTGTTTGCATCGCACCTAGAACTTAAGTTAAATAGTTTGGTCCTTCTGAACCTTCTCATTAGGTACCGGTTATCCAGGAACTGTAGATCTTCAATGTTGACATGGTCATACAGTCTTTTTTTATGTTCTTTTGCGATGGTTTTCATTTGAACTCTTTTAGTTTCGTTCAGATTAAGCGCCATCTTCTTGTCCACTTGTAAATTTTAATAATTGCCTGTTGAAGTTTTCTGGTCATTTTTCTATGGTTTTACCCATGGCAAGTATAGCCGTGTGGTTGGCAAATACTTTCACTTTTTGAGTTTTTAGTATGTCGGAGTTAAACAACAGGAATAGAACTTGCCCTAGAACACTTTCTTGATTTCTTTTTCGTGAAATCAAAGTGATTTGACAAATTGTATAACAAACTCGAGAATTCAGCATTTCTAATTACCCTGTTCAAGGCCGAAAACTCGAAAACCGTTTTCTTCTTGCCTTTTAACAGAACTGGCAAACATTGTATGCCCAATGGCCCCAGCATGGTCTAAGACTACCCTGACTATACCACTTCATAAATACAAACACACACATTTTGTATAGAAAATAATAAGTATATTATTGAACAGTTTTTACTTCAACTATTAAAACTAAATAGAAGATCAATTTTGAGTAATGTAAAAGAGATTTTTCAATAAAAAGAAAATATTCAGTTACTATAATAGTTATTTATCGTTAAAAATGGCATTATTTATCATTAAAAGTGTATATGACATGAAATGTATGTTTGAGTATTTTCAGCAAATCAATTGAGATAATTGGATCTAAGTTATACCACAGACAATAAATGAATGCAAAACCTTTTTGATGACAGTGAACCAAAATGAAAAAATACAATCAATCAAACATAATAAAATGTATAAAAGAAAATACTTATGTATCTTCCCCCACATTAACGAGAAGTTATGACGATTGAACTAAAACACCCCTATAAAATAAATTTACGATATTTCTGTGTCACTATATATTCATATTAGCCGGTCCATAACAGCGAAGCCCGTAATAATAATCAGTTTGGAAGAAAAGTTAACAAAAAGTGACAAAACATCATAAATAACAAGAGAATCTGGTTAATGAGAAAATATTACATCGAAAATGCAGATATTAATCAGGACCGGATTAGCTATTGTACTTTTAAACTCTGAGATGGTTATTGTCTTATTTATCAGATTCAGAACATTAGTAGATTCATTAAAAGTATATTAAATACAAAACCATTATTTGGTGAGTTCTGGAGACAGTTTGGTTTTCATGGAATGCTAATTAGTTTGGAAATAAAGCGATATTAATGAAGCAAAGGTTTAATATTTAGTTTTACATTTAGGAAATTTCATTTGTGATTGCAGGTGTTTTATTGTGCACATTTAAATCTTTATTTTACATGTACAATGAGGGTTACGCGATAAATCATTTGATGGCGTTTTTATTTCTAAAATATTAAATTTAGACTTCATATGTTATATTTTTTTGAAATAAACTTCTCAAGCACTTTTTAATGATGTATAGATCTAGAGATTATTAGATACATTTCTAGAATATATAAATACATTTATTTATTTCTCTTTTTTCTATATATCTATTCAAAAATTCGGTTTTTAGAAATATTGCTGTTTATTTTCTACATTGTATTAAATTAAATTATATAATTTATTTTAATGAAGAACTCAACCATAGACAAACCTAATGGGTCTAGTATACGCCAAAAATATACTTCAGACACCTTTAAAATTTTACAGCAGATGTATTAATCGTCTGATTGCGATACGGACGATGTATAGTTTTGCTACGACCTTACAAATGAATCTAGAGGTCATAAAAATAAGATATTTATTTTAAAAATTATTTGTGACTTTTATTAATTTATATAATATAATAAACTTAAAAAAAAATTGGATTTGAACCCCGACTTTTCACATGACAAGTCAGTACTCTATCTACCCTCTGCACTAACTAGCCAACTAACCCTTATAACTAAATTATTAGTTTTATTAAGTTATAGATATTTGTAAATAATATTCACGGCTTTTTTGTGGAATGCTATTATTTATCGATTCTTCACAATAATCATTTATTTTTAATTATATTTAATTTAAAAATATATTCATAATTAGTTTGACAGAATTGTGACTTATTTAAAGATTTAATAAATAATAGGTCTGTAGTTATTTTTACTTTCCTGTCTATATGCAGAAGGAAAGTGTAGAAATCATGATTTTTCGTACCTCGAGTATTCGACTGATTTTTACGTTTTGGGGTCCCCTGAATCCAGTGGCGGTTTGCCCGTAAGGGCACTTGGGCACGTGCCCTAGTATAATAAACCAAAAAAAAACTTACATATTTTATATTTTCCTTAATGTCTATTATTATTTTATCTAATATTCAACGCAAACCGCGTTGGCACGACACTATGGACGACCGGGCGTTGATCGATGTTCCGAGAATTCCGAAATTAAGTGGAAGATGGGTACAGTAAATGTGTGCCTCTGTTGTTTTCTCTCTCAATATGAAGCAAAAAACAAGGACAACGATAATATCTCTTAGCAAGAGATGAACACAAGGATTATACGTCACAAGCGGGGCGCTGTCCTCATCGTAACGTGCTGTACCCATGGCACAGATTAATTAGACCACATACGAATGTACGCAGCGGCATCTTTACCGGCTTCCTCACAAAGGCGATGCCGGTTTCGGTTTAAGGTGCACGTTTGTTGGACCATGATAATAATTTATTTATTGTGATTACGAAAAAACGTTAGTTGGACCATTGGAATAGTTAAGAAATAAAACTACAAAAAAAAAATAACTTTTTTTTTTATAAAGCAGTCAAAAATATGATGAAAAAAAATCAATAATATTTATAAATGGGACAAAATTTTAATTTTTCTTTTGGTTTTGTCTGACTTTTTCGAGGATTTCAAATCTCTGTTTGCATATTTAATTCTGAGTCTTATAAATAATTTAATGGTGTACATTTTCGCAAATTTGTTGGCAAGGATGACCAAATTCTATTTTGCTCATCTCAAAAAGGTATGCGTTGGAAATTCCAGGCTTAGTTGACAAACTATCAAATAGAGATAATATAAAAGATAAATTTTTCGCTGCGAGATTTTAAATTGCTAAACACCTTTTCTTCAGAGTCGTATGCTTTAAAATGCGTTAACAAGTTAGAATTATTAAGTAAATTGCGTTCTTCTGAGAAATTTACGCCAATTTCGCAAGAGTGGATATGTAATTATTTTTTTATTAAATAGCCACATACATATAGTTAAATACATTTTGAGTCACATTTAGCCCCCTGTAGTCACATTCAGAAATCGTTATTGCCCCAACTGATTTTTTTGAAATATATTTAATTTTCATTAAGCGGAGAACTTGTTTTTCTAAGGGAAAAACGAATCCTGGGATTCCTTTCCAGTGTGTGCCCCACTGCCGCTAGTGCCTACGAGCCGCCACTGCCCGAATCCATTTTTACTATTTTCGCAATGATGTGTGTGTCTGTGTGTTAATATCCACGATAATTCAAAAAAGGATAAGTAGAAAAAAAGTAAATTTAAAACTTAAGCTTTAATATGTCTTCTAATGAGTTGATTAGATTTTGCGCATAGTCGGATCATATGGGGGATACTTTATAGGAGTTCCTTTTGCTACTTTAAAAAATATATAAGCTGTTGTTTAGGCTTGAAAAGAAAATTCGTCATATAAAAATTGCTTTTGATGTGATTATTTATAATTTTTGTACCATACACGATATTTTCCTAAAATGGTCCGTACTCGAGAAATTTGAGGAAAAGTGCAAAATTAGAATTTTGAAGATAACTCAAAAGGGGATAAAGAGAAAAACACCAAAATTTAAGCCTAAATTTGAATCCATCCTGCGGTGACCTGATTAAATTTTGGACATAGCCCATGCATCTGGGGGGTACTTTATAGGGTTTTTACGATAAGATATATCTCTGTTATTTACGATTGTAGAAGAAAAGTGTTCAAATAAAAGTTATTTGCGATATCATTCTCTATAATTTTTGTTTTATACATGATTTCTCTAAAATGGACCGTAATGGAAAGAAATAAGAAAAATGTAAAATTTTTAGTTTTCAGTATATTCGAGTGAGATGTGTGTGGAAAATGTATATAATTCATCCTCTAAATATTTACAGAGGTGATACAATAGGTTGTACCAAATACCCGGAAAAGTCTATAATAACTTTAGATAAGACAAGACACATTAGATTTATAGTTCATATACTTTATATTTTAATGAATTCAGAAACCTTGAGTTGTGTGATTTGTAAAAAAACATTCTGAAATTTTTTTAAAAAGTGGTTTTATTTTTATAACCTCTACTTTTTTAAATTTATAGATTTTTCTTAGTGGTTCGTAAAAAATATACATCGTCCGTATCGCAATCAGACAATCAATAAATTTGCCGTACAAATTTTAGAGTGCCTAAAATATATTTTTGTATATTAATAAATTTATGGCAGCCTGGTCATACTTCAGGAACTTTATCGATCGATATCTCAGAAACTGGACGTGGAAAAAATTAAAATTTGGGAGCTGGCTATATATCTTAAGGCTCATATAGCCAAATTATTTTCATCTAGTGAACATTTTCGGTTATACCGGTAATAGACTTTAAGTCGCTTATTTTAAATACAACACCCTATATATTATTACATTTTTGGATTCTACTCAAGATTTTAGGCAGATTTTAAGCAGATTTTAGGTATCATGTCCTATGCCTAAGTCTAAGCGTTTTTTATATAAAGACCTAAATATGTGTTCAACACCGTCGAGGCAGTCTGACATTTTTATTTCTAAATTATATAAATGTTACAATAAAAAATTAAATTAATTTTAAGTTGCCTAAAACATAATTTTCAGGATTAATTTTTTGCGAATGACATATGCTGCCGCAGTAGCACAATAACCACAAATGGCTTGGCAGACTCTCCATTCCATATCCATTATAGTATAAATACTTACAGTTTTTTATAATTGCAAATTGCCTAAAATACCTTCCCCAAATTCGTCATCAGTTCTTATTCAGTTGCAATGATGGCACGGCTTTTCGAATCACACAGTAAATCGTGGATTTGTCTTTGCGTGGTTCATTATATATTGATAGTCGCGTATTAACAGTAATTTTATTTTCGTTTCTACAAATATGCAGATGCAAGATACTTATATCATTTTAGCATATTCAATTGCGCATCTGCAATAATTGTGGAAAAACATTTTGTTTTCATTAGTTTAAACATTATATATTTGTTCAAATTCTAACATCATTTCACATTGATCAAAATAAGAATAATTAATCATGGATAATTCATGGAATAAAAAGGATATGAAAGCTCAGACCGCATTTTATCACTCGAGAGGTAAACATTTTTTTCGCTAGCAATGTCTTTTGAAAACACCATAAATATGTAAATAATTCATGTGCCATTTCAAACGCATGCCGCTTTTTACGTGTACCAATACCCCCCACAACAATAAATAACCTAAATCCACGACAATCATTTAAATTTCGGATGCACCAACGGGCCCGCTGATATAAAAAACAAATTCTAACTTTTATATAGGATAGGTTTTAAAATTCTACAAGTTTGCAGGACATTTCAACTGCCCATAAAGTTGCACATTATTTGTAAATGCAAAAAAAAATAAAACTAGTTTCTGGAATACAATTTTTGTGATTCTAAGGTAGACCATGGAAAAAATGAAAAAATCCTGCATGCCGGAGTGTACAATTCTTCTTTTTTAAATGACAGTTTAAATTTAATTCAGATGCATGCATAATTATTACAGATATGACTCGTGTCTCTATCTTTGTCGGTCATGTTCTATTTTAGAAACATTTTATGAGTATCACTCGTTATTTTAGTCTGCTTCAAATGTAGGCTTGATTATGTCATATAATAGGCACCACATCGTCTACAGCAGCATTAAGTTCGTAACGGATATTACCCCCAGGCAATAACATATTTAAATCAAGTCGCGATGAAAACTTTGATAATAAATTTTAAAATTACTTCGATACACAAGGGTGAGTTTAACCTTTCCGCTAGTCGCCCCCAATTAAACTCGTAATATTTTAGTTTACATTGGGATCTGTTTTATAAAACATCCTTTAAAATTTAAAGTTCTTTAAATATGTTAATTTTAGCCAGCCATAACTTTATTTTATTGAAAACGGTTATAAATATTAACGGAGTTTTCCTTTAAAATGTCGAATGCTTGACAACATCGCTTTAAAATTTATTTGAACTAATTTCGACCCAAGGTACGCAGGGAAATAGTGCATTGAAGGCATAGAAACAGAAAATAAAAGTAACCAATAACCAAATAATTTACTTTAACTTTAGATTTTATATTAATTTTTTTTTCAGCGTTCAGTTGTCTTTCTGTTTTAATACTAAAAAAAACTGATTGCTGGCTATAGATTAAATCGAGAAGCTTTTTTAAAAGATACCTACATTTTGTAATTGGACCGGGTTCTTTCAGTTCTTAACTATTTAATGTAGGTAATAGCTTTACAATACGTACTTCATACCTTTTTTATTTTCCAGTAATTCCTCATTGATAACTTCTCCAATTAGGTATTAAGCATTCCAAACAAAATGGTTGCTCGTGGGTGATACAACCTTGTGGGCCTGGTGATTTGACAGGGTCAATGATATGGATAGTTATATAGATTGATCATCCATGTTTTTCAAAATAAACATAAGCTTATGCCTTAAAGTAAAAATGTAGGTAAGTACTTTTTTACTATATTGAAAGGCTAAAAGTGTTTTTTGAAACACATTTTTGCTAAACCGATTCTGATTAATGAGCATAATATGGCCGCTTGCAAAACGATTCATTCTTTGTAACTATATGTATCATTGACCCTGTTAAAGACAACAGGCCCCACATACTTAGATTTTCTCTTACTATACGGAGAATGGTCGCACTGCGCAGCTTTCTGAGTACCTTTTAAAAGGAGATAGAAAACTCCGCCATTTTAAAAACTTATTACGTGTTGCCTACATCTTGGCGCAATAGTTTTAGTGGTTATGTTATAATATTTAGGGGTATTTTCTTGAATAGAAAATATTCAGCAATTTTCTACTGCGTAACAACTGAAAGAAGACTCATTTGTAGATGAACAATACATCTGTTTTAGTAAACATTTAACAACTACATATAACTAATTTAAAAAAAATAACTGTTATACAAATTAAACGTGTCTGTCTCAAAGATAAAAACCATCTTTTGTAGCTTGCCTGCAAGAGTATATTCCTCTGGTAATATCTTTTAATTAGAGCTTCTTTAATCTTACATTTCTTTGTTTTTATTTAATAGTTTCGAACTATATTAACAGCTGAAAAAATGCAAAATACAATATTAGATTGCTTAACCTCAAAGATTTTTGTTGCATTACAAAAATAAAATGTTTGTTCATGGGCATGGGACTGGCGAAATATAATATTAAGGTAAAACCATATGCACAGCTTTAGAAATAATTTAAAACCACTCACCTCTATTTCAAGATGCACTCGCAATTATAACTTTACTTCAAAGAAGTATATTATTTAAAATAAATAAACGTTTCTTCTACATTTGTTGCCTTCATTTAAAATCTCAAAATACCAAGATGTAGGCTACCAGTTTAACATTTTGGAAAATGTGTTGCCTAACCTAGTAGTAATTGCATCAAAATGGCCCTGCCACATACTTTGATTTTCTTTTACTATACGGAGAATGGTCGCACTGCGCAGCTTTCTAAGTGCCTTCTAAAAGGAGATAGAAAACTCCGCCATTTTGAACCCTTATTACGTGTTGCCTACATCTTGGCGCAATATTTTTAATAGGTGCGTTTTAATCATCCGCTTCTGCTTCGGAATTGTCAGTTTTCTTGTTTTAATCTGACAGGTTAAAACGACTAAACCGACAATTCCGGAAGCAGAAGCGGATGATTAAAACGCACCTGATATTTTGCTTGCTGATGTCAGTGTCAGTGAATATTATTTTTGAAGTCACAGTTTATTGCTAAAGAATTAGTTAGCTCACTCGGACCAGTTGAAAGTTCCAAAATAACATCCACTACAGGGATACAAATTCAGGATACGCAGAGTGAGCGATCTGATTCTTTAGCTGTAAACTGTGTCACAGGGTTCAAAATGGCCGCGCCCTATGTTGGGCGTGTCGGACCTCTCTCTTGCCTCGTATAGTGGGCCCCGCCCTATATCGGACGTCTCTCTTGCACCGTATAGTAGTCAAAGTTATGTGACAGACGCATAGACATTTTGGACAGGCCCACAGGTTGCCTGTCATTAACCACGGGCAGCATTTTGGAAGGCCTAATAGAGAGTTATTGCAAGTTCACTCAAGGTCAGTCACTATTAGTGCCGCTCTTATTTTGACATATGAGCATGCGTAGATCACTAACTTTAATAAAGATTGTGCCTGTCCTTAATAGGAAAGTTATTAGGCATTCCAAACTGAATGCCTACCAGTGGGCTTTGACGGGTTATGATATTGCAAAATTATGGCAACCCTGTAGACCTGGTGATTTGACAAGGTCAATGAAATAGATAGTTACATAGATTGATTATCCATATTTTTCAAAATAAACATAAGCGTATGCCTTGAAGTAAAAATGTAAGCAATTATTTTTTTTAAATATCTAAAGGCTAAAAATTGGTTTTAAAACACATTTTTGCTAAACCGATTCAAATTAATAAATATTTGCCAGGCAATATGGCCGCTCGTAAACGACCAGCTTTGAGCAATCTATATAACTATATATGTATCATTGACCCTGTTGATGACAACATGGTTGCCATATATAAACTGTCATTACCCACTGGTAGCCATTTGGACAGGTCGTTGGAATGCCTAATTGCAAGTTCACTTAAGGTCAGTCACTATTAGTGCCGCTCTTATTTTGACATCTAAGCATGCGCAGATGTTTATGTTCTAAAACTGACTTTATTAAGGATTGTGCCTGTCGTTAATTGTGGATGTTTAAGGGCAGCAGGTAGTGGCGACTTTATAGCTTTCGGATGCGCTCGTCATTTAAACCTTCTAAAATTATAATTTCTAATGCCTCTTTAATATTAGGTACTATTATAGAATTTATTTGACTCTAATTACGATGTCACTATTAGTGGCTGGCTTTATAGAAATTTGCAATATCTCTCCATTAAGGACAGGCACAATCTTTATTAAAGTTGGTGATCTGCGCATGCTCAGATGTCAAAATAAGAGCGGCACTAATAGTGACTGACCTTAAGTGAACTTGCAATAACTCTCTAATATCATGAAAAATATCATGTCAAAAATTAAAGGTGTATTTTAACACTCCTTTGAAAATGAATATTTTTAAAGGAATCTGTTTTAATATTGACAGAAGTAAATTAGTTAATTGGAAAATATTTTTGAAGGCCTTCATCAATATTTTATTTAAATCTGTTATAATTTACCGGTATTATGTACTGTCTAAGTTTAATGCATAAAAAATTTCAAAACACCATGAAGGTAATATAAAGCAGTCCAGTGATTCTTTAATATTTTTTATTTTCCTAAGTCCGAATCTGTATGCTGTTGACGAATGGTTTTTTAAGTAGGTTTTATTATATGCATTCTATATACCATAAAGAGGGCCAAAAATTTGACACAAACGGAGACCGCATGCTTTCAGGGCATAATATTTATACGGTCTTTGAGAAAAATACACGGACAGGTGGTTAACACTCTACATATTTCTCCACGCTCTTTATTAATGTAATACATGACACACGTGTTACTGGATAACAGGTCTGGTATTTATATGGCAAAGAATTTTGTAATAATTTAAATTAAAAAAAAGAACCATAAATGAAGCTGATTTAAGGGATTGTTTCCGATATTTATTATTTAATAAACGTGATTTAAAAACTATTTGATATAAAAATGTAAGATTATCTATTATTATATAAAAGAATCCAAAATATTAGTACTACCTACCTTAAATTGGATAAAAAAGTTCTCCAATAATTAAAATTCGGCGATAGTCTTTTGTGCAACAAGAATGGATATGTCGGGCCATATTGGATTGTACAGAATATTTTTTATACGACCAACTAATATAAATCCATAAACTTTAAACATTAACTATTTAGAGGTTATTAAAAATTTAAAATATCTAATGACACAAACATTTAAATTTTTAACTTATACTAATTTATGAACTAAAATTAAATTAAATGAAAAAAAATAATTTAATTCGCCTGGAACCTGAATTTAACTCGCACATGAATTCATCAAACCAAAGTTCTTTAAATAATGATGTTGCATACTAACTTATTTGCTTAAAATCCCATGATCTATAGTTTATTTAAAAATGCATGATAGCACAGTTTCATGGCAAAGGTCTATAAACAGAATTTTCACTAGATTTTAGTACGACCACCCCTAAAAATCTCTGCGTCAATATCAAGGATCCACATTTATTTTTATGAAAATAGTATACTAGATATTAGGTCAGGACATTTCCTTAAAATTTAATAATAAATATACACACAACCAAATTTATATAATACACTAAAAAAAATTTTTTGCAAAAAAATATTTTCTAATAAAACACTCATATTTCTTTTTCAGAAATACGGGGTGATTCCATATAAATTTGTTTGTTTGTATTTTGGGTACTTGCGCCATATAAACTTATTATAATTAATATAAATATAGAGTTACATACCTAAATAAATAAGTCGTTTTCTCCTGATAAGGAGTAATCATCATCATTTTCCTCTCTTCCTACAGAAATAATAATTGGTTCTATTGTTTCTTCTATTAACATTAACATTTTACTGAAATATTCCTTAAAAACATCAGCAGTCATTTCATGGTCGTTTTTCGTAGAATTTGAAACGAATTCTAATAAGCCTCTATCAACAATTCCTTTATCTCCTCCAATATGAGTGATAATTAAACGCCGACCTTTACCATTTAGAAATTTTAAGCCAGTAGGCAAACCTTCTATAAATGCCTAACGAGCATTTGTAACCTGTTTATCTTGCCAATTTTTTTTTACAAAATGTCCTTCATTTATCCATGTTTCATCAAAATAAAAAAATATTTTTGTCTCCTCTTCTTAATTTTCTATTTTCTCTTAAATATTGACTTCTCCAACAAATCATTTCATCTTTCTCTATGAGCGCAGATTTTCTATCGTTCTTCTCCCAAACGAAGTCTAATTCAAGTTTTCCACAATTTGTCTCTTTTATCGTTTGGCAAAGTTTCGTCTCCAATAATGTTTACTAAAAATTTTTCCCAAAGTAGGTATCTTTTTTTGTAAATAAAACGAATGCACTTTTCTTCGGATTAGTTGTTTCATAGTACCGTCTATTCAAATGGGTTTTTTCCCAGTTGACGTTTTAGGTGCTACTGTAATATTCCATTATTTCGTTGCTTCGAAAAGTCTATAAATGGTTGCTTCTCCGACTCCGGTCATATTTGAACACTTAGAAACTATACTCCGAACAGTTATTGAAATGTTTATGTACAAGAGGGTCATGTACATTTAACACTAAAGTTTTCCTATACACGGTTAAATTGCACTTTAATTTCACAGGAGTATAATTAGATGTTTGTGCCATTTTTATTGCACAAATTCACTTGATCAATATCGCTTTTTATAGCCTATTATTACAGAACTAACAGTTTTACGTGTTATAATCACAGGACCATACAAACAGAAATGTAAATCTTAACTAAAATAATTTACTTTCTGTCGATTAGAAATCTTTGTTGATTAAAACGACTAGAAAATTTAAGACAAGAATTGAAATAAATTGGTATTTTTTAAAATTTTAGGTAGAAAACCAAAGATTTTATTTTGGAATAAACAATCCTAAACATTTTATTTTAGAAATTCTCCGTCACTGATTTATGATGTTACATTGGGGTTTATCTCCTGGGTCATACAAATTTTGCTATCATTCATTTTTAAATAAACTATACCAATATGAAACTCTCCCCACCTTGTGAATTTATGACTTACATATTATTTTTTGTTTGTATTGCCATACAGTTTTAGTTGGTTCCGCCTTGTCAACTACAGCATATTGCGGAAAAACCCGGAAAACCACAGAAATACGGAGAAAATAATTGTTTTTCAATAATTTCCAATTCATTTTAAATATAGATATATTTATAATCAATATCTTGTGCAGAAATTCTTATTCTATTTTTCCTTGCTTTTCCGGGGAAAATATCTGAAAAATGAAATTATTAGAGTTACATAATAATATATTCTTCAATTTTGTTAATGTAAATATGAATCTTAATACAAAATTCTTATTAGAATTATAAATGAAAACATTCAAGTTATAATAATGAACAAACAATATTTTATTCTTAAAAGCAAACAACCGGTTTTAATTTTATAATAGCATATGTAATTAGCAGTGTTCTTAATAATAGTATATTATGCAACGATCATGTAATAACCATTACATGAGAGTTGCATACACTATTTTTTCTACACCCGATAAATAAGCAAGACCTATAAATATTATATGTATATGTGTATTGAACACAATAATAGTAATTACTCGTATTTTTATAAAAAAAATTACAAAATTGTAATTAATGGTATTAGCTCGGATATTACCATAGATTTTTGGGGCAAAATATTTTGTACTGCATTTTCTGCTTTCTCCGATATGTGTGAATGAGTCGATGGTAAGTCTTCTATATCGCTGATATCAGACATTTTGATAATATAATTATCGAAGTTTAGCTATCTACGAAAATGCATTATGTACTGATTTTGATAACTAAAACAATTACATAGGAACCTAGGACAAACGTCAAATGCACAGCATGCTTGATTGAAAAATTATGGGTTTCTATTGATTAAAAATCTGTATCGTTATGAAAAATTTGTATCATAATGAAACGGATTATGGGCATATAAGTGCATTATTATAATACGGGTGTAGAAAAATATTGTTATTATAGTGTATCGAATTGTGTTAATTTTATTAATTAAAATGTTTTTTTTATTTTTTAATTTTTAAAAAATATGATGGTGAAAAAGTATAGTATGTAACATGTGAGGAAAGCACTTTTCCCACTCACATGATTTGCGACTCGTGCACGAACTTCTGCGCTCGTGGAAAAAGACTGGTTTCGCAAACTTGTTGTATCTACAAACTACTATTGTTTACATAATTATAATCTGGGTGTGCACAGTTATATTCATAAAAAAAGGGGGCAAGTAGGGATTAGAATGTGATAACAGTAGCCAGTTTTAGTCAAATTAGATCAAGTTTACCTCAGATTCATGTACGTGCACGCTTTTTTTTAATACAACTCTACAAGAAAAAATGAAATCCATTATAAATGACAAAATTTCTTAAAAAAAGATGAGGCAACAATTTTACACTAATGTACTTTAATAAGGCAAATTTTGTTAAATTTAAATAAACATTTACTTTGCAAGTTTAGTCGTAGAAAAAATAGTGTAAATAACTTGTTGACAAATGTGTTTCCAACACTCTTTACATTTTCGATATTTGTGCAAAATATATTACCTACTAGTTATGTATACTAATGCAAATATCTATGGAAACTAACTATTGTGCAAAAGAAATAAATTAATAGAAAGTGCTAGTAATAAAAAAAATGCACTGTAGGCTTTTATCAACTTTTCTTGATCATTCCCACATTTTTAAAATAATTTAATGCTTGCTTAGCTAAGAAAAATGCCTTCTCTATCTTGCTCACTATTTCTTAGTTCCATTCTTTTAAACAACAAATCCGGCGGGATCATTTTTACCGTTCGTAACACAAAAACTGATTGGATATTTCTAAATCGTCAATAACTTTGACATTTTAAATCTGAGACATTTCCAATGACTAATGCCGGCTATCCACGGGTGGCGGGCTTTTAATACTTTAAGCTCTGCACGACACCATCGTTATCTGGTAGCCAGACTGCAGGATATAACACCAAAAATTTTTACCCAAAGGCGGAGAGGGTGGCGATAAAAATCTCAGTAATAATTTTAAAAAAATAATAATAAAAATACGGTTTTATTGCATTTCTAATCTTTCTACAGGGTAGTTCAATATTAGATTATAAATTATTACGTCTTTTTTGTTAAAGGAAGAAGATTTTGTTACGGGGTATATCTAACAAAAAAGAATATGAGGCTCACCCATCAAAGTCTTAGACACATGTTTCTAACTGTTTGACTGTTTCATTAATTGTTTGACTGTTTGTTTGATTGTTTGATTGTTTGATTGTTTGATTGTTCGATTGTTCGATTGTTCGATTGTTCGATTGTTCGATTGTTCGATTGTTCGATTGTTCGATTGTTCGATTGTTCGATTGTTCGATTGTTCGATTGTTTGATTGTTTGATTGTTTGATTGTTTGATTGTTTGATTGTTTGATTGTTTGATTGTTTGATTGTTTGATTGTTTGATTGTTTGATTGTTTGATTGTTTGATTGTTTGATTGTTTGATTGTTTGATTGTTTGATTGTTTGATTGTTTGATTGTTTGATTGTTTGATTGTTTGATTGTTTGATTGTTTGATTGTTTGATTGTTTGATTGTTTGATTGTTTGATTGTTTGATTGTTTGATTGTTTGATTGTTTGATTGTTTGATTGTTTGATTGTTTGATTGTTTGATTGTTTGATTGTTTGATTGTTTGATTGTTTGATTGTTTGATTGTTTGATTGTTTGATTGTTTGATTGTTTGATTGTTTGATTGTTTGATTGTTTGATTGTTTGATTGTTTGATTGTTTGATTGTTTGATTGTTTGATTGTTTGATTGTTTGATTGTTTGATTGTTTGATTGTTTGATTGTTTGATTGTTTGATTGTTTGATTGTTTGATTGTTTGATTGTTTGATTGTTTGATTGTTTGATTGTTTGATTGTTTGATTGTTTGATTGTTTGATTGTTTGATTGTTTGATTGTTTGATTGTTTGATTGTTTGATTGTTTGATTGTTTGATTGTTTGATTGTTTGATTGTTTGATTGTTTGATTGTTTGATTGTTTGATTGTTTGATTGTTTGATTGTTTGATTGTTTGATTGTTTGATTGTTTGATTGTTTGATTGTTTGATTGTTTGATTGTTTGATTGTTTGATTGTTTGATTGTTTGATTGTTTGATTGTTTGATTGTTTGATTGTTTGATTGTTTGATTGTTTGATTGTTTGATTGTTTGATTGTTTGATTGTTTGATTGTTTGATTGTTTGATTGTTTGATTGTTTGATTGTTTGATTGTTTGATTGTTTGATTGTTTGATTGTTTGATTGTTTGATTGTTTGATTGTTTGATTGTTTGATTGTTTGATTGTTTGATTGTTTGATTGTTTGATTGTTTGATTGTTTGATTGTTTGATTGTTTGATTGTTTGATTGTTTGATTGTTTGATTGTTTGATTGTTTGATTGTTTGATTGTTTGATTGTTTGATTGTTTGATTGTTTGATTGTTTGATTGTTTGATTGTTTGATTGTTTGATTGTTTGATTGTTTGATTGTTTGATTGTTTGATTGTTTGATTGTTTGATTGTTTGATTGTTTGATTGTTTGATTGTTTGATTGTTTGATTGTTTGATTGTTTGATTGTTTGATTGTTTGATTGTTTGATTGTTTGATTGTTTGATTGTTTGATTGTTTGATTGTTTGATTGTTTGATTGTTTGATTGTTTGATTGTTTGATTGTTTGATTGTTTGATTGTTTGATTGTTTGATTGTTTGATTGTTTGATTGTTTGATTGTTTGATTGTTTGATTGTTTGATTGTTTGATTGTTTGATTGTTTGATTGTTTGATTGTTTGATTGTTTGATTGTTTGATTGTTTGATTGTTTGATTGTTTGATTGTTTGATTGTTTGATTGTTTGATTGTTTGATTGTTTGATTGTTTGATTGTTTGATTGTTTGATTGTTTGATTGTTTGATTGTTTGATTGTTTGATTGTTTGATTGTTTGATTGTTTGATTGTTTGATTGTTTGATTGTTTGATTGTTTGATTGTTTGATTGTTTGATTGTTTGATTGTTGATTGTTTGATTGTTTGATTGTTTGATTGTTTGATTGTTTGATTGTTTGATTGTTTGATTGTTTGATTGTTTGATTGTTTGATTGTTTGATTGTTTGATTGTTTAAATTGTTTAAATTGTTTAAATTGTTTAAATTGTTTAAATTGTTTAAATTGTTTAAATTGTTTAAATTGTTTAAATTGTTTAAATTGTTTAAATTGTTTAAATTGTTTAAATTGTTTAAATTGTTTAAATTGTTTAAATTGTTTAAATTGTTTAAATTGTTTAAATTGTTTAAATTGTTTAAATTGTTTAAATTGTTTGATTGTTTAAATTGTTTGATTGTTTGATTGTTTGATTGTTTGATTGTTTGATTGTTTGATTGTTTAATTGTCTGATTGTGTAATTGTTTGATTGTTTGATTGTTTGATTGTTTGATTGTTTGATTGTTTGAATGTTTGAATGTTCGAATGTTTGAATGTTTGTTTGATTGTTTGATCGTTTTAATGTTTGTATGATTGTTTGATCGTTTTAATGTTTGTTTGATTGTCTGACTGTTTGAATGTTTGATTGTTTGAATGTTTGTTTGAATGTTTGTTTAAATGTTTGTTTGAATGTTTGTTTGAATGTTTGTTTGAATGTTTGTTTGAATGTTTGTTTAAATGTTTGTTTGAATGTTTGTTTGAATGTTTGTTTGAATGTTTGTTTAAATGTTTTTTTGAATATTTAAATGTTTGTTTGAATGTGTTTGAATGTTTGTTTGAATGTTTGTATGAATGTTTGTATAAATGTTTGTTTGAATGTTTGAATGTTTGAATGTTTGAATGTTTGAATGTTTGAATGTTTGAATGTCTGAATGTTTGAATGTTTGAATGTTTGAATGTTTGAATGTTTGAATGTTTGAATGTTTGAATGTTTGAATGTTTGAATGTTTGAATGTTTGAATGTTTGAATGTTTGAATGTTTGAATGTTTGAATGTTTGAATGTTTGAATGTTTGAATGTTTGAATGTTTGAATGTTTGAATGTTTGAATGTTTGAATGTTTGAATGTTTGAATGTTTGAATGTTTGAATGTTTGAATGTTTGAATGTTTGAATGTTTGAATGTTTGAATGTTTGAATGTTTGAATGTTTGAATGTTTGAATGTTTGAATGTTTGAATGTTTGAATGTTTGAATGTTTGAATGTTTGAATGTTTGAATGTTTGAATGTTTGAATGTTTGAATGTTTGAATGTTTGAATGTTTGAATGTTTGAATGTTTGAATGTTTGAATGTTTGAATGTTTGAATGTTTGAATGTTTGAATGTTTGAATGTTTGAATGTTTGAATGTTTGAATGTTTGAATGTTTGAATGTTTGAATGTTTGAATGTTTGAATGTTTGAATGTTTGAATGTTTGAATGTTTGAATGTTTGAATGTTTGAATGTTTGAATGTTTGAATGTTGGAATGTTGGAATGTTCGAATGTTCGAATGTTCGAATGTTCGAATGTTCGAATGTTCGAATGTTCGAATGTTCGAATGTTCGAATGTTCGAATGTTCGAATGTTCGAATGTTCGAATGTTCGAATGTTCGAATGTTCGAATGTTCGAATGTTCGAATGTTCGAATGTTCGAATGTTCGAATGTTCGAATGTTCGAATGTTCGAATGTTCGAATGTTCGAATATTCGAATGTTTGAATGTTTGAATGTTTGAATGTTTGAATGTTTGAATGTTTGAATGTTTGAATGTTTAAATGATTGAATGTTTGAATGTTTGAATGTTTGAATGTTTGAATGTTTGAATGTTTGAATGTTTGAATGTTTGAATGTTTGAATGTTTGAATGTTTGAATGTTTGAATGTTTGAATGTTTGAATGTTTGAATGTTTGAATGTTTGAATGTTTGAATGTTTGAATGTTTGAATGTTTGAATGTTTGAATGTTTGAATGTTTAAATGTTGGAATGTTGGAATGTTCGAATGTTCGAATGTTCGAATGTTCGAATGTTCGAATGTTCGAATGTTCGAATGTTCGAATGTTTGAATGTTTGAATGTTTGAATGTTTGAATGTTTGAATGTTTGAATGTTTAAATGTTTGAATGTTTGAATGTTTGAGTGTTGGTTTTCATTTGAAAGATGCAGCCAAGTTTAAAAAAGCATGGAACTTACGATGAAATCAAAATAAGAATCGATAGTCACTCAAGGAGCTATCAGTGTATCATCCCCATTAGTACTTTAACATAATATATTTTACACGTCCGTAGTTAGCTAAACAATAAATTTTTTAAATACCCTGAATAATGAAAAACTATGAAATTAAGTACCAAAAAGATTAATTTAGAATTAACAAAAATTATTTTAACAGGAAGATTTAATTTATTATATTATTGTATTAATAATTATACATAATAATCATAAAAAATAAATTGTTAATTTTATTTCGTAAATAAGCTGTATGAAGCAATTAAAATATAACTATTAGAACAAGTTAATAATTATTGTTCCAAATAACAACCATTCTGTTGAATAACGTTTTAAATGTTTCCAATGAAGAGATTCACAATGATCTATCCTTGTTAGGAAGGTTCTTATTTAGAAAATTTATTATATAAACTTTAGAATATGGTACAGGTAATGATGTAAAATACCGGAGTATTAATTTTTACGGGAAATTTCTCAGGAAAAAGCAAAAATAATTACTTAAAATGGGTAGTTTTCTTGATATATTTTCAAGTAGTAGATTCATAAGTAAGACATGATAGCGACAATTGTGTTTTCCCTGAAAATTACAATCCTAATTCATTGTGATCTAGCTTTTAAACCTGAATTATTAATATTTTTATCTACCTGTATGTGTATGTGTGAAAGGTAGAAGGATGGCATTGTATAAACCATTTGCAGAGACAGTCAATAATAATTATAAACTTTTGTTAGATAATTCTTTCAAACCATAATCATACTAGTTTTTTGTCGTTTTTATGACAACCTGTAAAATTATTCAAAACAAATACATTTTTAAATCAGCAAAAATTGATTCATATTTTTAATGATTTTGTCTATACCCACATGGATATTAGGTTATCTACGCACAGATTACAAAACGAAAAGTATGTTATTGCCTTTTATTTGTACGAATATATTTCATATCCGTTCTAGGAAGTGAGAACACTGCAAAAAAATGAAATCCACCAATCACCGTTCATATTTTGATCAACCGATTGCTATTTTTAAAATTCTGTCAAACTAATGGTCAGTATATTTTTTAGTTATTGAGATTAAACATACCTTAAAATAGGTTATTCTTGTGTAGAATCGATTAATAGCATTTCTGTTTTTATTTCGTCTATAATTGTAAATAATGTGTTAATTTAAATAAAACTATATGATGTCAATTTAATTACGAGTATTAAAGCAACAAAAATAAAAGAATAGGTGGTCCTGTGGTTAGCGTTCTTGCCTTCCACGCGGAAGACTGGTGTTCGATTCTCGGATGGGGAAAAATGAAACGTTTCTTTTTTTTTTTTTCGTTTATTTTATTTTAAAAATTATTAAAAGTCATAAATTATTTTGATACTTGATACTTTATCTTATTTAATGTTGTGAATTCAAAATAATTGCTTTGAAACCTGCACCATTATTTTTAATCCGTATATACAAAAAACTAAGATTCACAATAACCAGCGTCAAATTCGGTTTGACATCACGTGAACTATGGGTTTGCCTATTTTCAGGGACCTTAACGTCACACTATTATAGTCCATTTGCGAAGTATTCTTAAAATATCGGTTTCTTTATCAACAACATTTTTAATTTTTGCAGATATACAGATACTAACAGTGAGACAGTAAAAATAAGTCAATTTTAATAAGTTACCTAAATAAAAATATATATATTCAGTAATAATGTAATTTAAAACAACATAATGCCCAGAAACATCATTACTTCGATTGGTGTCTTTCGTAGGTTTGAAACGTGGGTGTTTAGGTTTTTGTCATATCGGTATTACAGAGGCCGATCGTAAACTATAGATATAAATGTAAATTTATAAAAGTATTAGATTTCACAGTAGTAGTCGATACCAAATGTTTTATATATTTTGATAATAAGCAACCTGAAATGCCGTAACCCAATATTTTGTTTAATTTATCCTTATATTTATTCATCCAAGTATTAATAAAATTATTTTTTTGTGTTAAACAATAGTTTATTGATTACAAACTCGAAATAATACTCATTATCCACGAGTTGGTATATAATAAAAACGTCATATATTTTTTCTACGATTAATTTGTTATAAAGATATTTTAAAACTTTTTATTGTAGAAAATACAAATATTAAATAAATATCAAAATCTAATTACTATTATTGAAATAAAAAGTCATTTTTGAGCAGCTATTTATTACAAAATTTCGATATATTTTAGTTTTATTAAATGTTACACCGTTAACGTTTCTGTTCTTTACAGAGGTAGTAATTTTATTTTATATTTAATGTTTTATGTACTTACGAATCAGCTATGTATACAGAGTGTCCCGAAATTAGGCGGTCATATTTTAACAGCGTAATCTACATCCTAAAATAAAAGTAAAAGTTTATGTAAATATAGGTCCGAAAACGTTTAGTTTTCGAGATACAGGGTGTTACAAGTGAAGTCCTGATGGCACATTTTCGTAAATATATATAAAATTTCTTTAGTCACCGGTTTTCCAAAGTTAAAAAAAATAAAGTTTCTGATTCCACAGGCCTACTAATTTTTGTTTACATTCGAATAAGATAACATCAACTTATCATGAAATTTTCAAATGCTTTTCTCTTAAAAATGTTTCATCCCAGCGAGATACATCATAAGTAGCTTTATTATAAAGAAAATATTGGTCTATCAAATGTTGTAGTCAAAAATGTTAAAAACAGTCAACAAAAAAACTTAGGACAATTTAACTCTAAGCCCCTCCCCTAATTCGCCCACCTATGAAGATGATCAAAAACTGGCGCTTAGTTCATTAAATGGAGCGTAAAAAGTTTAGCATTTGTACCAAATTTCACTTAGTTTTCTTTAAAAGTTTAGAAAATATTTATAGAAATGTGTCATGAGGACTTCACTTTTAACACCCTTTATCTCGGAAACAAAAAGTTTTCGGGCCCCTATGTTTATATAAACTTTTACTCCTATTTTATGATGTAGATTACGTTGTTAAAACATGACTGTTTAATTTCGGGACACTCTGTATCGGGTGAATTCCTTAGTGAATACTTTTGTTTAGTGTTCAGTGCACAATTTGGCACACTTATGGAACCACCTCGATGTCTGCTTGTCTGTCTTTCTTAATTTTTGAAAAAGTTGTAATAAATAGAGTATTATTATATTGTGGGTCAGTTTATTTTTGAGGGGGCACTTACATTAGAAATTGCAAAATCATTTTTTTATGTTATGCTGAGAAGTTTAAAGGAAAACTTCCTTAAAGTACGCTATCAAAAAAGTATAATACATTAGTTTGAGTTTCTTTTTCTTTAACAATTTTTCGAAAAAAAAAAGCTAAAAACGTTTATGTTTGACGTCACAATTGTGATCGGCGCTTAAATAGATGATCGCACCTTTACTTGACATAAGCGTGCGCAAAGTAGTTACTTGTCGCACACCATTTTTAATCGTCATTTAATTATTTTAATTTATTAAAAGCAAAATAGTAATTTTTAGTCTTTACAAATTATTTTAGCTCTATATTCAATTTAAAATTTTTCCGCTAAAATTTGCCAAATTAACATAATTTTATGCACTTCCGACTCACATGATCACACTTTTTCATGATGTCTATAAAATATTCTATGCATTGAATTATTACAAGATCAGTGGGTTGTAATTTTTAGATGTTATTTACCTAGAAAAATGTAAATAAATTTAATATATTATCATTTATTTTGTTAAATATTTCATTGCATCACTACCTAACAGCAATATATCATTTCTTGGTCTATTTGATAAAGAATTAATATTATTTACTTTGTTTGAATGTCGAGACTACTTCTTTTTTTTGATAATCCTTTGTCACTAAAACTGAGAATGGTTAAAAATGTATAAAATTATTAAATGATTTGTAAAATGTTTTTTGAAAAGTTTTACCACCTTAACAGAGTACAGAATTTAGTAAAAAAAAATGGAAATAACAATATCACGGATGTTAATGTATTCTGGAATTTTATAATTAGTAAACAAAAGAACAACCAATCTAAAATATCTTTTTTCTACACCCACATGGATAATAGCTTATTTAAGTACAGACTGCAAAATTCATATGCATTCTACATTGCAAAAAACTGAAATCCACCAATCACAGTTCATATTTTGGTCTACTATTATTTTTTAAATTTTAAATAAGTAACAATTCTGTCAAATTAATTGTCAATATATTTTTTAGTTATTGAGATTAAATATAAGTAAAAATGAGTTATTCTTGTGTAGAATCGATAAATAATAGCATTTCTATTTTTGATTCGTCTATATTTACAAATAAGTAATAAATTGTAATCAAACTATATGAAAATAATTTAATTACGAGTATTAAAACTAAAATCGTAAGTGATTTGGAGATGACACCAGGGCATTTAGTTGCCATGCAGGCCCGAGTTCAAATCTGGACTAGAGACTAATTAAATTAAATCTTTTTTAGTTATTGAGATTAAATATACGTAAAAATAATATATTCTTGTGTAGAATCGATAAATAATAGCATTTTTATTTTTATTTTGTCTATATTTACAAATAAAACATTAACTGATTTTAATAAAGCGTTTGACTAAATCCATCATGACACATTATTACATTATTATAAAAACTGTGGGCTCTCTGTGGGTTTTGCTACTTTGTTAAAACTATTTATAAAATCGGTTTTATATTGTAAGGATCACTGGGAACATATCAGATAAGTATCATACGCATCCTGTGATACCACAAGGTTCAAACCTGGACCCTCTATTGTTTACACTTATTATAAATGATTTAGCATCTTGTGTTGGAAACAGTCAGATATCGTGTGTTGCTCCAGAAATATATCAGCAATATCGAAGACATGTACTAAATCTAACAGGTTATATTTTTTTATTAAAAAGTGTCCCATTACCCGATAAAAATATCCAATAGTTTTTGATTATGCAACGAATCAACAAATCTTGGAAAGATCTGAAGTTAAAAATCTTGAAATGTGTTATAACAATTAAATGTCGTTTGTTCTACATTTAAAAATGTATAACGACGATCACAAAAAAAGAAAAGAGGAAATAAGTGATAATAGGTTTCCTTAATGGATTGGCCAAACATTTTTATTTTAATGTGATTTTGTTGCATTTTAGAACATGAACGAGTTACATAAAACGGCATTTCGTAACGTGTTACATACAATATTTTCTGTATTACTGACATCTAGGCAACCAATATTACTACTTTCTTGTATTATTAGTGGCATATGATTAACTTCATTCTTTTATTGACAAATAGAAAATTATATTAAATTATTATCATTAAAGTTATTTAGATTTCAATAAAGTGGGTTATTTTGTCACGTATTGCGTTTTTATTATTTTGTATTGATTTAAAATGGAAAATGAGGACAAAAACAACATTATTACTAGGTTGTAAGTTTAAGCAAATTCTATTTTTATTAGCCAACTTGCCCTTCTTCGATATACACTTTCAATAATAATGTACATTATTGAGTTTAAAATCAAAAAAGGTTTTTTATTTGTCTTTTTTTGCAACTGGTAACATAATGAATTTTTTGAAACCAATTTCATAATGTTCAACATTATGCTACTGGTTGCGTAAAGTAGATCTTTTGACACTTGCTGCGATTACAAAAAATAGTGACAATATGTCAAAATTTGAAAATCTTTTTTAGATTGATTTTGTGTTTGTCCATTTTATTGATGTCTGCATTTTCGCATCATACACATTAGAAATTTACAAATTTAATTATTTATCGATAGGTTTTTATTCGATCAATAAAAATTAGAAATTATTCTTGTATTTAAGCCTCTTTTTAGAAACAAAAATGCAGAAAAATGTAGGATCTACTTGACGATACAGTTACCTAAAAAAACTTGTATACACTTCGGCCATATGATCTTTTTTGGCTTAACCAGAAGTTTCTTGGTTTCGGCTACGTCTCGTATGCAGATTTCTGATTGTGCTAAAAAAGATAAATTTTTCGTATTCGTGCACAAATAACTATCTTGGTTAGATACTGTAAATTATAAGAAATAAAATAACTAGAAAACTCTACATTCTTTTGACTAAAGCTATTTTCATAGTTAAAACTAGTTTATTCTAAAATGTAAATAAAAATCTCGAAAAAAAGAACATGTTTTAACACATTATTTTTTTTTTTTTCAGGTAAAAAGTGGCGATCTTTGACTCCACAAGACAGACGGCCCTTCGTAGAGGAAGCTGAGCGTCTGCGAGTTATTCACATGACTGAACACCCCAACTATAAATATAGACCTCGTCGAAGAAAACACAACAAACAACGTGCAACAGCAGGACCAGGAACCCGCGTGGGAGCCTCGTTGCCGAGTCCTAATCTTCCCAATATGTCGCCAAGATACTCCCAGTACATTCCAAACGCTAGTCTTTCCCCGAGTTTGCAACAGCAGTCAGCATTTTCCTCCATGGATTTTCCTAGTCCAGGTGGTAGCGTAGATTATACCAATGAAAAGAGATATAGTCCTGATAGTTATAAGTTCAACAATCATTACGGATATTTATCATATGCCAGTTACAATCAGAAAAGTCCTTACTCTAATCAATCGCCAGATATTTCTCCAACACACAGCCCGGATTCAAAGGGTCAAAACATACCAGGCAGTCCATCAGATGGAAAGGATATAAGTGGCGATAAAAGTACCGGTCTACCAACCCCAGATATGTCTCCAATGGAACAAGAAAAGGAACAGTATCAGCAATATAAAGAAGAAACAAGGTCATCAACATCGCAGAACGTAGCCTCTTCCAATGAACAAAATTTTAACTCAAGAGTCCATAATTACAGGCAACCAAATACTCAATTTACTAATGCCCAACCAATAACATCCGTTCCTATGGCAAATGGTATGTACATCATGTGCGCAAATAAAAGCAGCGTTGAACAAGGTCAAGTAGTAACAGGAACGTTTTATCCTCCTGTAGCTACATCGCAGGACCAACAACTTTTGGGAAGTTCTCATACTTCAGGTATAAATACTTCAAGCAACTTGAGCTACTACAGCACAAACGTTCCATCGTACTATAGTAAGGATTATTCCTACGAGCATCATGACCAAAACAAGGATACTTTCCTCGGATATCAACCAATGAAAGTTATGGAAAAACAAGACTACCTGCAAGTGTACAAACCAAACCCCATTGAAGAGCAGCAACACTACGATTATAACCAAGATTCGCACCTTGTACAATCGTATATCCCAAATCCCACAGAAAATCGAAATGATATCGACGGTGATGATGTTGATACGAGAGAATTCGATAAATATCTAAAATTTAGTAATTCCGACGCTAACGTCATTGATTCAAATCATAACTATAGGAACGAAGGACTGAGTTCTAATGTATCTTACAATTTTCAAGCTCAACCCACATCTGTGATTTTGCCCAACTCAAATGTAAAACCTGAACCCTTCATACCACACTGCCCGGAAATTTATGAGATATCTCCTAATGGTGTTCCTAAGAATGAGGATGACTTTAGTGAAATTTTAGCCGGTGTGCGAAAGACATGTTTTAGTACATGATAGTTGTGTAATTGTAAATGAAATACTAAGTGCAATCTTTTTTGTTTTTCTAAAATTTCTGCATCAATAATTCGAGTGATAATTTTAATTTTTGGTGTCAATTAATTTAAAAATTTCACACTGTTTTTTAACCAATGAAATGCAAACCAGCTATTGTTTCGGTAATTATTTTCTACTTTGGTACTTTGGATCAAATTATATTGAATTTTTTTGACGTTTTGAAGTGAACATAATATTATTTATTTATTTTACAAAATAATTCTAGTTTTCAAGGTATTAGTGGAATTTTTTATGAATGTAACATAACTTTTAGCTATAAGAAAAAGTGTATAACAGCTCACAGAAAAACAACGTTTTTTGAAGATCAAAAGGTAATTGAATTAAAAGATGATTTTAGAGGAATATATTTTATTATAAATCTGTACAATGATAATATACCGGGTGTTCAAATTAAAGTGTTACAGTTAAATACCGCCGAAAATATGCATTTTAGAAAAAAAAGTTTCAGACAAAAGTTTTATAGTTTTTTGGGGGAAACAATTTGGATAAATTAATTTTTTTATAGCTGACCATAATATGGCCATATCGAGATGGACTTTGTTTTTTTTAAATGGGAATCCCAGTTTTTTTTACATATTCTTAAAGTACATAAAAAAATAAGAAACTTTTGATGGAAATATTTTTTTTGTTGGACTTTTACTTTTTGAGTAACAGCTACTTGAAAATTTTGTTGGACGAAAAAAAAGTTGACCATATGGTTAGCTATCAAAAACGATTTTAGCCAAAATTTTTTCCCTACAAAACTATAAAACTTTACTCTGAAACGTTTTTTTTTTTTATAAAAAGCGGTATTTAGTTGTAAAACTTTAATTTGAACACCCGGTATATTATCAGAAATATAGGCAAAACGTAATAAAACAATTATGTCAAAACAAAAATTAAAGTTTTCTACCAAATAACCTACGAGGTTAAATTAAAAACAGAAAATTTAATCTCTAGTGGTATTACATTCTGAAAGCTCTATTTTAGGATGAAATTCTCGGAAAATTTTGTTCCTAAATTAAAGTTATACAATTGAATTTTACTTGTTTAGTACATTATTGTTTTTAAATGCCATTCGAAACAAATTATGCCGAAGTATTTGCAGTAATATTGACATCGAAAATAAAAATGAACACTCTCATGGTGTGTATAATGTTCAATCTTCCCTAACATTCGAATAGGATAATTATTTTATTATTTAAAAATAAGTTGATGCAGACATTGTTGTAGTGTTTAATAGTATAATTATTGGTTAAAGAAATAAACTATGTTTAACTGTGATATTTATCATAACATAGGTACCTACTGGTATACATATCACTTAAAAAATGTATTAGGCAAAACATTCTTTATATAATTAAATTTAAATTAATGACCAAATTTATAAAAACGGGCATTTTTCCACAAATATTATAAAATATGATGCTGCAGTACAAAACTCCTTATTATGACAGGTATTGAAAAATAAGGTTGAATATATATTTAAGAAAATACGACAAACCAATAAAGATCACTCGATGTAAATTACCTGACTATGTAATAGTACTTTATACAGTATCAGTCACTGTAGAGAAAATCCTAACACCCATCGATTTTTATATTTAAATACCAACTTATGAGATATTTTATTTATACGTGACGTCATCAGTAGGTATGAGCCTGATAACGTCATCGTTTGCAAAGTCTTTTAATTGTATATCTCACTCTATAAATATTGTATAGTACATAATTGAGTTTTGTGTACGGTCGAAAATTTTATTATTATAATTATTTATAAAATTATAATCACCTTTACAAATGTAAGAGTGAAACAGCAATAAATTCTTCTCGTCTATTAACTTTTCTAGTTATTTGTGTAGAAATCTCCATTCGGATGCATTCTTTTGTTTTTTTTTTTTTTTGTTTTTTAAGTATAGCGTTAAAAAATAATTTAAAGCAGTTAAATCTGGAGATCTAGGTGGCCATTCAATTTATCCTCTTCGCCCTATCCATCGATCGTTAAAGACATTATCCAATACTGCATAGTGTAGAGGAGTGCCATCTTGTTGAAAACACAAACCATTTTTGTTTGAAAATCACCCATTCAGTTTAGGGAATAAATAGTCTTGTAAAATTGTAATGTAATGTTACCAATTGTGGCGGTCCAAAATTGCTTTTTTTGTAATTTTATAAACAAATTTTTTGACACTACACAAACTTTACTTGAACTCAGTAATATGATTGAAATAGACAAATAAAACAGTTATCAAAAGAAGAGTGTCGCACGACTCACATTTCTATTTAAAATCACGTTTAAAATTCCAGTATTTTTTAAAATAAAAGACTAATTATTGGACAACCTCCATATTTACATAAAAGTTTAATAAAAAAATTATTTTATAAATATTTTTAGGTTAAAATTATTGAAATCAAGTTTTATTACAAATGTATAAGAAATATTTAATAAATAAAGAAATTTTGTATCTAATGTTAATGAATAATACCATTTTATTTATTAAAATAATTTTAATAAAAATTCATTTGGGCAATCAATTTGTAAATATACTTTGTCATCATTTACTAAAATAAGTGCCAATCTTTTCACCTCTGAGTAAAGTTGAAAGTAACTACTTACTGATTAAAATATAGGGTTATTGCTTGTTAATCTGTCAAGTAAACCTAAACCTCAAAGGTGAAAAGATCGACCCTAAATTTAGTAATTTATTGTACTTCATTTCGTTATAAAAAATACATTAATGATTTCAAACATTTATCGTTATTATAAATCTTTATAATTTTTAAAACTTTTTTTATAAACTTTTAACCTAGCCCTAGTAGGTATGTCCTAAATTAAATTTGCTAACCGATTTTTCAGAAAATATAAAAAATCTTCTATCTGAAGATTCTTTTGATCAATTATTCGTAATTATATTCTTATTATTCCTATATTCATTATTCCCTTTGTATACTCCTTATCTAGTAAATTTAACAATAGTTTCTGTGGATAAAAACAGTCGTTTTAAAGTTACTTTCTTAACTTTGTACAAAATTTCATCTCAAAGAACTTACTGTGATTTAAAAACAATGTAACTCATTATTTTCACTCACATTCGTATTCATAAAAGATTTTTAAATAGTTTACCTACTTGTAAATCATTAAAGATAGAAACGCAATGTCAAATCAGAGAAAAAGAAGAAGTGAACGATGAATTATGTGGCATTTCGTCTATTTTTTGTCCAAAATATCAAAGATTCGTTTTCATGAGACGAACGTCTGTATATTAGAATTTTTAGGGTTATTGATTTTTAATATGACATTAAAAATTGATAATACAAGATGGCGGAACAATATGGCGCCCTAAAATATTAAAAATTGATTGTTTTGCATAAAATGAAACCTGTAGGGTTTCTAAGGGGTTTTCTAGGTCGCTGATTGTGAATATGACATTAAAAATTAGATATACAAATTGGCGAATCCAATGTGGTGGTCGATATTAAAAATTTGATGATCGAGAATTGAAAATTATTTATGAATTAATTAATTACGACTTATTCAACATTTTTGTCATCTATTTTTATATCAAGATCCGCTATATTAGATCCGCCATTTTTAGTTTTGAAAATCTGATAGCAGTTGCGTAATAGGTGACTCAAACTACCTCTGAAACCAAATTTTATGGAAATTGGAAAAGTTTTCATTTATAGTTCACCATAGTGGATCCGCCATTTTGTATCTTGTATTTTTGACATCGAATTCGTAATCAGCGACTCGAAAAACCTCTGAGTGACAAGTTTCAAGCGAATCCAACTTTAACCCGACTTATTTATCATTCCCAGAAACTTACGTTTATGATCTGTATTTTTATTACACTCTTTATACTACTACATTTAACGTTATATCCAGAAACAAACAAAACATATTTTCTTGCTGTTAAAATATTTACTAACATCTGCTTTTATCATCGGCAAATACTCAAGAACTATTGTAAAAACAGTAAGAAGAAAAAGTTGGGTCAGAAATTTTAATAGTAATATTACCTACCACTCTACCATATACGCTATAAATATTAAAGAAACATTGTTGCTATCATTTACTTTGTGTACCACCATTTCTGTGTACCACTATTTCTGAAAATTAAAAAGTATGAAATATTTTTGTAATTTTAATTATTTTTATAGTTTGTTTATTTATTTCTTAAGAATTGTTTAATTGTGACGTCTTTGAATTACCTTGAGATGAAAAAAGTTTAGTCGCGTAATTCTAATTCACACAGACTGACATGTTATCAGCGTATTGTCACTGTTAGTTAACAAATATCAACTAAAAAAATTATTACTTAAACAAATTCATTAAATAGTAAAAGAATTCTATTTTAATGGTAAAAAGTTTTATTTGAAAATTTGTGTAATCTATAACCAGGCCATATTGAATTAGGTTATTAAAATAATAATATATAGTATTTTTAAAGTTCATATACGGGATGTTTCAAAAAGAAGGTGGCCCCGTTGCTAGGATAGGTAGAACACTGCAAAATAAGTTTTCTGGAACAACAAGAACGAGTTTAATCAGGAGTATTTTTTTGTTGTAAAATTGAATGATGTTTAAGTTTAAATAAAATTTGGACTAGAAAATTTTAAAAAAGTTATGTTTAAAAGTACTCGGTACGAACCGTGTAACTAGCGCCCTCTATGAGAGGCAGATATAAAAATGAAGTTATGCGATGTGTCAGATTCCAAAACATAGTCGTACAAATTTTCATTACAATGTTACCAGTTGTTTCGAAATAATCGTAAAAAATGTGTATAACATTTGTTTTTAATACCCTGTATCTTGAAAACGGATGCGGTTACGAATTTTTTTACTGAGCTTATCAGACTTATTTTGCAGTGTTTTACCTATCATAACAACGGTGCCACCTTTTTTTGAAATACACTATATTATTGCATTAAATACCTACACTAATTACAAACTAGAACACAAAATAGGAACTTTATCCATGTCATGTATAGTAGATAGTAGAAGTAGTAGAAAACGTCATGTGTGTATTTGTAAAAGTTATTTATTTTTCCATATACATTATTTTCAGTTTTCTTTTCATAATCGTTTAATAGATTTTATTTTTGTCGAAATTTTATAAAATACAAAGCAGTTATTATGAATTATGAGTAACAAATTTAAACCTGTTTTTTTCTAAAACTATTGAAGTTTGGGCCAATATTACTACATATATACGACTTTATTAGTTTTGATATCAGCTAGTACCCATTAAAATTTGGTAAACTAGATAAATTGATTACATAGAATATTCACAATAAATGCGTACATTTTTCAAACTGGAGACTTCTCGGCCCATAATTCTAATCAATATCTAGTCTAATTCACTCCCCTAAATATAGAGTTTGCCTAGAAGAGCTTTGATTGATGCTCTAACTTTTAAGTAAGTTAATGCGAATTGTGAAATCGTAATACATTATCAAATAAGAGATTCATCCAATTAATTAAGTGGACGAAAACAATTTAAAATTGTTTAAATTTAGTTATCATCTATCAGTGGCTACTTGATGGTACACAAAACATATTTTGTCTCACTTCTGTTTGATTTCTTTCTAGTAGATCAACTAGTTTGTCAAAAATGCAACTTATAGGTCATCAGTAGATTTTTTATTTTTATTTAGTAATTTTATACCTAAAAATATATGTAACTAATTATGTTTTTAACCCTATTTATTCTACTGTTCTACATATCCAAATAAAGATAATTTCGAAATATCTATTTAAAATGATAACTTTATTTAATGGGCTATTTGAATTTGACATAAAAAGTCCTGTTTTAAATAAAATACATTTTATAAAACACAGACACTTACATTTTTTTAAGTTCTAAACGTATTTTTTTCTTCATACCATATTATGAAATGTCAAACCTAAAAGTGGAAAAATGTATGTTTACAGAATGCCTAAATCATGCCTACATTCACCTATTCATTATACCAAGATAAATTATCTATAGTTTTATTTTATAGTGGCATTAAAGTCACATTAGAAAGTGTACCTCTCCTGTTTTTAAGATATGTTAAACATCATTAGATACAGTTATGACAATACATCTCAATTTATTATACCTATGATGATTTGTGTAATATGTTGTTGATTATTATTATTTTTATTTAATGTAAAAACCAAAGTTTGTATATTGTGTAAAATATAATTTAAAATAATTTTTAGTTAAAACGTTGTATTATACTTTGTATATTGTTAAACAAGGGAAAATATATTAACAATAAATTTTTACATAGTGGTTTAGTAATATATTTATATTCCTTTCCTACCTTATATTACCTTCACGAAACGTGTTCCACCTATACATATACAAGGTGTCTCATTAATGAGACAAAGAACAACTGAAGATACTCCGATTAAAAATAAGATGATTAAACAAAACATGCTTCGATAAAATATTACTAATTTCCGAAAAAATTGAAAAATTATTAATGACTATATTTTTTCTCAGTATAATTTTACAAAATTCGCCAAGCATTTTTGGTGTAATTAAACTTGAGTAAGTAACACCCTAAATTTTATGCCACTCTTCAAAAACTTGAAGAATAATTTTGAATGTTTTGTTTTAAATCATGTTGGGAATTTATATAAAAATTTAAAATTACAAAATAAACATAAGAACATCTACCTTTTAGTGTGAATCTCTCGAAAACCAATCACTTTATCAGAGTAAATTATTTATTTAAAAAAACATCAAAAAATTTAAAAGTATAGTCCAAATAAGTTTTGGAACAATCGCGTAAAATGCAGAGGATATAGAAAGGGTTACTTATCCATGCCGTACGCCATTAGCAAAGTTTATTTAACTGATTGTTTTGCTGATAGGTGTATCTTATGACACCAAAAATGTTTACTAAATTTATAAAATTATACTGAGAAATAAAAAAAATATAGCCATTAATAATTTAACATCTTATATTTCGGAAACCAGTAATATTTTTGCTAGCACGTTTCGTTTTTTTAATCAGAAAATCTTCAGTTATTCTGTGTCCGATTCTTAATGAGTATAAATCACTTAGAACGGCCGTTAGGCATAAAAGTGTCTCTCTCTTCTTTAGATTTCCTTCTTAAAAAAATATCAAAGCTAACAAAAAAAGACAAAAAATAAAAAAATAAAAACAAAAAGGAAACAAAAAAAAAACAAAACAAAAAACAAAAAAAAGCAAAAACTAAAATACAAAAAAAACAAATAAGAACAAAAAAAGGAAAAAAACAAAAAAGATGAAAAAAAAAGACAAAAAAAATACAAAAAAAAGACAAAAAACAGACAAAAAAAAAGACAAAAAAAGTTAAATAAAAAAAATAAAAAAATGAAAGAAACGATAAGAAAAAGATAAAAAAAGGAAAAAAAACAAAAACCGAAAAAGGTAGAAAAAGATAAAGAACCGGAAGGTATAAACGAAAATATGCAACACAAAAGGTATATAAAAAAAAATAAAATATGCAAATAGGTATAGATAATATTTGTTAAAAATGAACAATACCGGCAAGATCGGCGAGTGAACTGAATGTTTGTAACAAACAAAAAAATATCTTTTAAAAGAATGTCAGACACTAATAATTAAAAGCATAGTTATTGATAGAATAATTTATTTATTTAAAAAACATCAAAAAATTTAAAAGTCTAGTCCAAAAAAGTTTTGGGATAGTCACGTAAAATGTAGAGGGGATGGAAAGGGTTACTTATACTTATATGCCACTAGAAAAGTTTATTTAACTGATTGTTTTAGTGATAGGTGTATATTATGACACCAAAAATGTTTACTAAATTTATAAAAATATACTGAGAAATAAAAAAATTATAGCCATTAATAATTTTCAGCTTTAACATCCTGTATTTCGGAAAATAGTAATATTTTTGCAAGCATGTTTCGTTTTTTTAATTAGACAATCTTCAGTTATTCTGTGTCCCATTCTAAATGAGTATAAATCACCTAGAACGGGTTAGGCTCCTTTCTTTAAATTTCTTTTTTAAAAAAATATCAAAGCTAACAAAAAAAAATTACAAAAATTTAGATATAAAAGAAAATAAAAAAGAATAAAAAAAACAAAAAACAAAAAAGAAAACAAAAACAAAAAATACAAAAAATAACAAAAAAACAAATAACAAAAAACAAAAACAAAAAAGAAACAGAAAAAAGACGGAAAAAAAATAAAGAAAAAAAAAATAATAAAACAAAAAAAATTACATTAAAAAACAAAAAAATAACAAAGAAAAACAATAAAAACCAAAAAAGAACCGAAAAAAGAACCAAAAAAGAACAAAACAAAAAACAGAAAAAAGAAAAGATTTAAAAAAAGACAAAGGGTTACTTCTGCACACCGGAGTTCGCTGACTATCAAGAGGCTCCTGCTTAGTAAGATTTTCAACTGTTTTTGGATCTGTGTTGGAGTTTTTACAAGACAAGATGCGAATTTGAAAAATAATCTAAACAATTATAAAATAGATATTTATTACTTGACTGATTAAAACAAAATCAATAATATCGCCCTTTGTTGGTAAACTTATTCTTTATAAACAAAATTTAAGCTGAAAAGAATATTCACTGTTTCCGCATTTGTCAAAATTACCAAAAATGCTTCAAGACGATATTATTTGATCATATATATGTCACTCACTTGGACCATTACACAAGGATTTTACTAAGGTTTGAGTATCTCTTAAATGTACAAATTGCTCAACGGATAATAAGTTCGTACAATATCACAGCCATGGAAGAAGCCAATGTAATAATGCAAGAAGAGTTGATCACCATCCGCACAGACGAGGAGCTTGAGCAGAAGTTCAACCAAGGCTATCAGAACTTCTGGTTGCAGCGCAATATTGAAACACATTATCCTGTGTTATGGAATATTGCTGAAAAATACTTTAACGCTTTTCCATCATCATACCTAGTCGAAAAAGGCTTTAGTGTGGTTACAAACATTTTGATAAAACAAAGAAACCGTTTAAAAATCAACGAACGCGGATATTTAAGGCTTCAACTCACCAATATTGAACCAAATTTAGCTAAATTGGTAGAAAGTCACCAGGTTCATTATCACACTGTTTTTTTTTTAATCTTTTTTATCTCTGCTTTGCGATTTGAAGGTTTTTTTTTTTTTCAAAAAATAATTACCTACTAAGTATTTTTACTCACTTTACATATCTTGTCAGCACCCTATATATTGTTTTATATAAGTTTGTTATCATTAATTTTATCTTTGGAAGCTGTCATATTTTTACAGAAAATAAATTATTTACCAATATTCGTTAGATTAATAAAAGTATCATCCAGATTAAAGAAATAGGCTATAGCCGGGTAGGTTAATAGCTCTATTCAACTATAGACAGTGTGGCTAAGACAAGATTTACTTCTGCCTGAAGATGGCACAAAAGGCCGAAAGTACTCGTATTTAGGGTAGGATCGCCTAAAAGTACGCGTTCCATAAGAGTACGCAGTCGCCATATTTTTAATTTTACCCCTTTCCGAGTACTGCCGTCTGGCCCGTAGTTAGTTGTTTGTTATTCCAAATGTAATCCATAGTTTTGCCGGCTGTTGTCAACAAACGCGTTAAATTTATGTGGAAAAATTGAATTTTCTGAAATTATTTGTTATATGTTGAACAAATAAGGTAAGCCAGATTCATTTAATTCTTTAAATTTCTTCAAATAACTTGATAATGGCGTAAACAGTGATATTTAAGCTTCATCTTCAGCAACGTGGATGGAAGTTTTTTGGGTTGCCTAAATTTGGAACTCACTTTTTACATTTTTGTGTCATTGTTCCTAAGAGTACGAAGCCAAAGAGTACGCATGTGAACTCTTAGGATTCATGCGTACTTTTAGCGGCATCTGAGGTGTACGTGTTATTTTCTGTTTTAGGCTAAGATAGGCAAATACAAGCGTAAGAATGATAGAACATTAAAATTCACTCAAGAAATCCTTGACCAAGCAAGAGATCGTATCTCAAGAGGGGAAAGTAAGAGGTCCGTTGCAAAATCATTCGACATAAACGAGTGTACTTTGAGAAAAAGATTGCGAGAGGTAATAAAGAAGTGATGTTTTTAGATTTGAAATAAAAGTAAATTTTTTATTTTAGGGTACCATTCCATCTAGTTTGGGTAGGTTAAAGCCCGTATTTTCGAAAGTGCAGGAAAAGGAATTGGCTGACCATGTCAGAGATCTAGATCTCAGATATCTAGATCTCAGATATCTAGATCTCAGATATCTAGATCTCAGATTTTATGGACTGCGTATGAAAGACGTAAGATGGTTAGCGTTTCAGTATGCAGAATTAAACAAAATTCTGCATAGGTTTAACACAGAAAATAAAATGGCGGGAAAGCACTGGGTACAAGATTCTGCATCAAGAAATAAGTTGTCCCTTAGAGCTCCAGAAAAATGCAGCTTAGGTCGCGCCATCGGCTTTAATAAGGTGCAGTGATAACGATTTTTCGAAAATTTGAAATTAGTGTACGAAAAATTGAAATTACCGCCACACAGAATCTTTAATATGGACGAGTCGAGACTATCTACCGTCCCAAACAAGCTACCTAAAGTTTATACTTCAAAGGGCAAAACAACCATGTCAAAAGTTGTGTCAGGTGAACGAGGACAGCTAGTTACTGCTGTATGCTACATGAGCGCCGGTGGTATTTGGGTTCCACCGAGTCTTATTTTTACAAGAAAAAGGATGCAGGATGAACTTTTTTTAGAGCACCACCTGGCATACTCAAAATGATATCAGATTCGAGCTATATGAATACTGATTTGTTTCTAACTTGGTTGCGACATTTTAATAACTTTGTAAAACTGTCACAAACAGATCCAGTAGTTTTAATAATGGACAATCACATATCTCACTGCTCATTGGATGCCATTTTATTCGCCAAAAGTCATTATATAACTTTATTAATCTTACCGCCCCATGCAAGCCATAAACTTCAACCCTTGGATAGGGGGTTTTTCTTTACCCTCTAAAAAACGCTTTTTCAAACGAGTGCGATAAATGGATGGTCAGCAACCCTGGACATGTTATTACTTTAAAAGAAATGGCCGATCCTTTCCATGCTGCTTATTAGACATGGGTAACGCAGCGCTGCGTTGCGTTATTGCGTTAACGCAGTTGTATGCGTTACGAGCGTTGATACACCAGCTGTTACTGTATCAGCGCAACGCAATTTTCGATACTGAGTCGAAAGGATCGCTAGTTGTTGATGCGTCATGCGCCCGGCACTGATTCCGTTTTGCGTGACGAGTTGAGAATTTTAATTTACGTAATTGATGCAACTTGTAATGCAGATTACCCAAAATCTATCAAGTAATTATGTTCTTTGCATCATGACATATCATTTGTAGGATTGTAGGTCCAATTTTATGGATTTTAACCTTGTACACTGTCAGTTTTTAGTTCTTCCCATTTTGATTGGCTACTAGTATACAAAAGTTATATCCTTTTTATATAAATTGGAATTTTTGTATTCTTTGTAAAATCCGATCACAATGAAATAAAAAAATGGGTGCATTACACTGTTATATTTTCGTTTATTTTTAAACATATAATAAAAAAAAAATTAGTTAAATTCCCAATTGCGTTATTGTCTTGAACACGGTTTGACCCTTATAAAAAGACAGCCCGCGCTGAATAACACCGGTACCGGTATCATGCGATACACCGAGGTGCATCGACTTCATTCGGCGCAGGCAGTGGTGTGACGTAATAACGCAATTGCGTTAACGCAATGAGTTGGCGCAATAGAGTGCGCCGGGGTTAGTGTATCAACGCAAAGAATTTTAGTGCGTTACCCATGTCTACTGCTTATTCAAAAGTCGCTACAATACAATACAAATATAACCCTGACATTTTTAGTGAATCAGATTTTGCACCATCTGAAGTCACGGATAGACCGCAACAAGAGCAGGTCAAAGAAACTCATACTGAAATAGAGAGATCATCTATTGATGATAGCTCATCTGACGAGGATAATGACACTCTTGCGAAGGTTCGGGATTCGGGATATTATAAAACAAAAGCAAGCAAGTGTGACTAATTCCAGGTCCGAGTGGTACTGTCACGATTAAAAAACAGATTCTAAATGAAGAACAACAGGACATTTCTAAAAATTCAGCCAAATAGAAGACTGCGTCTGCGACATTAAGGGAACATGGCTCGAGTGGTTGTATCACACCTAAAATGATTTTGCCGTTACCAAAAGCTGCCCATGAACAAGTAAGAAAAACCAAATCTAAGACGTCCGAAATTTTGTCATCTACCCCTTACAAAGACAATCTCTTAGAAGAAATCGAAGATAAGCGTAAAGAAGATGTAAAGAAGATGTAAAGAAGAAAGGCGGAAAAAGAAAAGTTTTCAGTGATCCCGAAGAAAATACTCAGACTGGACTAGTACAGAAGAAAAGAAAAGCTGACAATAAAAAAGACGATACGATTTGTCCTGGTTGTTCTGAACACTATTCTACATCGGATTGGATTATGTCATTTGTGTCAAATATGGTGGCATGAGGACTGCTCAAATTATCTAGGAATTGGTATATTTTGTTGTGACTCATGTTCAAATTAAAGGATTGGGATATTAATGGCTTATATTGGGGTATGACTGAGTACTCTTAAGGGACCGGTAACCTAAGAATACGCAATTTGTTGTATTTGTTTAAACTTTACTGTTTGTTTTATATCTTAAGATTTATTGAAAAATTTGTCGTAGAAGTTCAGATTAGTATATGAGTTAAAATATTTTGAATAAAGTTTACGTTTAAAACATTTCAGATATTTTTTTTTTGTCAAGCAAATTGATTAAGTTCGTACTCTTGAGCGATCCTACCCTATATTAAAATTCTATGCTATTGATTTTGAGTTTTATTCTTTCTTCATAGTCTAAGATCCGAAGTAAGGTCGACCTTCACCCATCTGTTTAATGGATGAAAGTTTATTTTTATTAAATAAAATATGTTTATAAATGTACAGCAAATGGGTTGTCTAAGAAAATACGGTCCAGACTATTTATTTTCTTAATATAAAAAACGACACCCTGTAAAGTATTCCCCAGATGCTTCTACTATGCCCAAACTTTAATCAGATCACCGCAGGATGGATTAAAGCTTAAGTTTAAAATTTCTCTTTATCCGTTTTTGAGTTGGCTTCAAAATTCGAAATTTGCACTTTTTCTCAAATATCTCAAATTAGGTCCATTTTAGGGAAATCATTCTTAGGAACAAAATAATAGAGAATGACATCGTAAGCAACTTTTATCATGATTCGCATACTTTCCTTATCTGTACACAGAAAGAAAAATAAAAAATGGCCGTGTCCGATTTTCTTAGGCAACCCATTTGCGGTATATTTAAAAATAAATTTTATTAAATAAAAAAAAACTTTTATCCATTAAACAGATGGATGAAGGTCGACCTTACTTACGGATCCTGGACTATCAAAAATACCGAACACATTTTATGATAACATGGATATTTCATTTTTAAATTAGCAAATTAAGATTTGCGTAAACATTGTCGAGTCGTAGTGGCAGTATTTCTTTATTTACGTGGGTTCAGTAAAAACGGCTATAAAGCAAGCACTGAATGTTCTTATACAGCCAGGCGCACGATGATTGTGTAAAAAAGAAAAGTGACGTGTAGCTCAGAATAATAAATTACGGTCAGTTAGCCGGCGGTTAGGTGGAATATCTCAAAAGCCGATCGCCGACATTGTAATTTACGAATATTCGAGTCTTGAGATAATTTTATTGTAAATTAAATTAAATCGTTCACCAATGAACAATCAACTATTGATCTGTAATTCTCTGAAGTAAGTTCTTATTTGGATCAGTGGCAGATTTTAAAATTTAAGTCCACTCCATTTATATACCACGATGGATGATGGTTGTGTGAAAACCGCCTAGGTTCGATTAGGCTTGTTGAAAAAGTATCGATATATCGATGTATCGATATTTTTTATCCAACACATCGATGTTTTTAGCCGATATATTTTGATCCGATATATCGATACAAAATATCCAATATCGAAAATTGTATCAAAAACGATATGTTTTTTTAATTTATGTAACTAGAGTCACTAGAATCCTAAACCGTAATTGATAGGAACGAACACAAAGAAAGTAACTATATTGGGAACTAACAGAATGCCGGACGAGTTGAAGCAATTCCCAGATACTCCAAATCTATCTCGTAAGGAAATTCCGATAAAGTTTTGGATAGACACGAGAGACATTTTACCCAATTCGAACATCAACAATCAAATATTAATAATGTAAAAACCTATATTAAAATGTAAAACAAAAAGTTTCTACAAACCCAAATACGATAAGCAGAACTGAAATTTTTTCTTAGACATAAAATATTATTCTGCGATCTAATATTCAATTTTTCGTAAAGTGGAAGCTAGGATCATAAAAGAGCAATAAGTATCAAACGTAAATTTTGATTTTGATTAGGCACTTAACAAGTCACATCTCACATATCTACCTGCTCTGGGTAATCAATCCTATAAGTACATATTAAAACATTAATATACTATCTACAATTAAACAATAATTTAAAAATACAGATGAAGCCGATTTACCTATTTAGACAAAATACTATTATTCTGTTATTTATTAAAACACAATATTTTTTAGTGAACATGGACATACAAAAAATCTGATATAAGGTTAGGACAGAGTGAGAGCAAGAATACTTTGAAATGTGCTGTGAAATACACTTAGAAACTGTCATATGGAAAATTAAGTGTGATAATATTTGTGTATCTCACTATTTTAGTTCACAGATTTCTGTAAATGTTCAATTAAGTGCTGCTATTTCAAACTTTTAGTATCCTTTGATAAAAGAAGTTGAATATTATTGTTGACCTCTTTAAACTGTTTATTTTACTTTATACATTTTTACTTTCCTATCTGTATACAGATATAAGGAAAGTATAGGAATCATGATTTTTTTTGACCTCGAGTTTTCGACGAATTTTTACGTTTTGAGGTCCCCTGAATCCGTTTTGACTTTTTCGCGATGATGTCTGTCTGTGTGTGTATGTGTGTGTGTGTGTGTGTGTGTGTGTGTGTGTGTGTGTATGTGTGTGTGTGTGTGTGTATGTGTGTGTGTATGTGTGTGTGTATGTGTGTGTGTGTGTGTCTGTATGTCGCATAACTCATGAACCGATACACAGAAAAACACCAAATTTTAAACTTAAGCTTCATTCCAGCGTCTAATGAACAAACTAGATATTGGGCAGAGTCGGAACATCTGGGGGGGTACTTTATAGGTGGTAATTTTTATATTTTGTGGAATATATCTGTTATTTACGTTTGGAGAAGAAAATTTTTCAAATAAAAGTTACTTCTAATATAATTATCTATAATTTTTGTTTTTTACAAAATTTTCCTAAAATGGTCCGTATTCGAGAAATTTGAGAAAATGTAAAAAAAATAATTTTTTATAAAAATTGTTTAAATAAAAGTTGTTTGTAATATAATTCTCTATAATTTTTATTCTATACATAATTTCTCTAAAATGGACCGTATTCGAGATATTTGAGAAAATGTGTAAATTTCGAATTTTGAAGAAAACTCAAAAACGGATAAAGAAAAAAACATTAAATTTTAAACTTAAGGTTTATTTCGGCCTGACGTGAAATGATTAGATTTTGGACAAAGTCGGAACATCTGAGGGGGTACTTTATGGGAGGCCGTTTTTATATGTTATGGAATATATCTGTTATTTATGTTTGGCGAAGAAAATTGTTCAAATAAAAGTTACTTCTAATATTAATATCTATAATTTTTGTTTTATGTCAAAATTTCCTGAAATGGTCCGTATTCGAAAAATTTGACAAAATGTGCAAAATTCTGATTTTTATGAAAATTGTTTGCGATATTGATCTCTATAATTTTTGTTTATACATGATTTTTCTAAAATGGACCGTAATGGAAAAGTGCTAAATTTAAATTTTTCAGTATTTTCGTTTTCAATGAATATCTATAGAAAAATGTTTCGAGGTAGATGTATGTGGACAATGTATATATTTAGTTTATCCTCTAAACATTTATAGAGATGCTGCAATAGGTTGTACAAAATAACCGGAAAAAGCCTACAATAACTAGATAGGAAAGTCATGTGTTGGACACATCAGATTTTTTTTTTCTACTCTTCATACAGTATCCTGTGAAGAGTATTATAGGTTTACTTTGTCCGTCTGTCCGATGTCACGTTTGTTGTCAGCACGATAAGTCAAAAACGAGAAATGATATAAACTTGAAAATTTTAAGCAAAAATCAAGCTCTATAAGGGGACAAAGTGTATTAATTTTTAACAAATCTGATTAATGGGTTGAAATTAAAAAAAAAATCTGAAATTAAAAACTAGAAGCGATATCAACATGAAATTTTTAGTAAAAATCAAGCCCTATAAGGAGATGAGGCCTATTGATTGTGAAAAATATGGTTGAAAATAGGGGATAAGGGGGTTAAGGGGGTCTGCGAAGAGTATCATTTAGAATGCCAGGCATTATATATCTTTATTCTAGTTTGTATCTATGTAATATTATGTATTGTGATGGGACTGATCTTATAAAATAAACATTTAAAACATTTTACTTCTTATTTTATTTGCCAATAAAAGGTATTTAAAAATATATTTTTTATTTGACATCTGTGACAAATTGTGAAAATGATTAAACTTACAATAAAAACTGAAAAATGGTAGGTACAGTTTCATATAATATTTTTTACACAGAAATCAATGTCAAGCTTTTTACATAACCTGATATATATTTAAAAATAATCTCAAATTATGAAGAAAAGTCAGTTTACTAACTAATAATATTTATACAGTCTGCTCGCTATACTTACGCGGGTTTCGGATTAACAAAATTATGCAAATTAGTCATTGACAACCAGTTCCAATAAGCCTCTTCCCAAGAAATTAGGTTAAATTGCCCTAATGGTCAGATTTAAATTAAATGAACATTAGGGTAGGTACTAAATTTGTTACAAATATTGCAGTTGAATTGATTCTTTGCAAGTGTTGACATTGTATGTATATTGTAAATTTAGTGGAAATGTTAAAAATGCCTAGACGTGTGTTAGATGTAGATAGTCTAATTTGTAGTGTACATAAGTATTTTACGGATGAAAAAGAAAATGGCGGTCCTTTAAAATCGGTAATGTCTGTACAACAACGCGTATGCGATGCTCTAGGAATTAGTGAAACCAAATTAAGAGGAGTATTGCAAAATCACAATAGTGAACTGCCGAAAGAAGATCACCGCAAAACTCGCCCATCATTGAAAACGAAAAATATTCCAGATGGAAAGAAATTTGAAATTCGTGATACCATTTATCGAATGAGGGCCAACAAGGAACATGTTACCTTGAATACAATTCTCTCGGAATTAATAGATAGAAAATTTGACGACATTGGCAGAACAAGTCTATGGTAAGTGATAGATAACTTGGGTTTCAAATTTCAAAAGGAGGATAACAGAAAGGCCCTTTGTGAAAGAAGTTCTGTCGTACACAAGAGAATTAACTTTCAAAGAAAATATTCTAAATTTAAAAAAGAAGGGGCGAATTTTATTTATTTAGACGAAACATGGATATTTTCTAGCGGTGCAACCAAGAGAATGATGATAACGTATAGTCCATCAAACATACCGATGGAGAAGGGAAGCGACACATAATTTTACATGCAAGAGGAAAATCGGGTTTTATAGAAAGTGCTGATTTAATATTTTCATCTAAATCAAAATCTAGTGACTATCACGATATGAACACCGAAATGTTTGTAAAATGGTTGCATGAAAAACTTCTCCCAGGTTTAAGTGAGCCCAGCGTAATTATGTTAGACAATGCACCTTACCATTCTGAAGTATTAAACCAAAGTCCAACGAATTCTTGAACTGTTGATAAAATTAAAGAATGGTTGACAAAGGAACATATACCATTTCCTCAATATATATTAAAATCAGAATTATTATGCTTGGTAAATATACACGCAAAACCAAAACCTTTGTTGTGAATCAGATTATTGAAAGTTACGGTCACCAAGTTTTACGTCTGCCACCGTATCATTGCCAGTTTAATCCCATCGAATATATATGGGGAATAGCAAAACAATATTATGACAACCATATAGGGCCTAATGATTATAGTGACGACGCAGTTCGGGAAACTTGGCGAAAAGCACTTTCAATTGCAACTCCAGAAGTGTGGCGGAACTGTATATCCAAGTGCAAAAAACTAATAGAAGATTGGTGGACTCGTGAAAATAAAATAAACGAAATAAGTCCAATCATAATAACAATTAATGGTGATGACAGTGATGATGATAACGATTATGATATTTTGGATGATAATGACTGATTTTCATTTTTGTTGGCAAGTTAAATTTTTTTATTTTTCATTTGAAATTCTCTACATGGAACAAATTTTTATGTTAGAAAATATTTTATTTGAGCTAAATAACCCTCTTATTATATATAGACCATATTTTCTGTGTGAAGTGTAATATAAAATTATTATTAGGTTTATAATAGCCACATTAGACCCCATTAATGAAGAAGTTTAATTCTGCTCTCAATTATACAAAAGATTCTCCATTATTATTTAATTAAAAAGTTGTACAATATTTTTGATTTCATTTAACCAGTTGATATTTCTCCAAAGAACAGGTCAAACTTTCGGGTACTTACCTGGAAATACTCATACAATTTTTAATCCAAAACCCGCGTAAGTATAGCGAACAGACTGTAGATGGTTTTCAATGTATTAAAAACAAAAGAAATAATATATTACACTAACCAAAATATTCATTTATTAATAGTTGTAGTGCTTGAAAACAGTATGATGTTGATAATAATCACTACACTTAATACAAACTCAAATAATAAAAAAAAACAGAGATATTGGCTCTTGTACAAAGTTTTGAACCGAATTTACAAATGATAAAATTATTGGAAAAAGTAAATACCCATTTTAAATGACCACTAGCCACCACTGTATATACCTATGTATGTATCATTGACCCTGTCAAAGACAACAGGCCCACAGGGATGCCATATTATAATCTGTCATTGCCCACGGGCAGCATTTTGACAGATCGTTAGCCTGACTAATTGTTGGACCCTATATATTAAAATAATTTCACTAAGTTGCTTGGTATTTTTTAACCTTACTTTAGTCAATAATTATTTTTGGATCTGTGAATTTAAAAATAATTTTTAAAAAATTTGCCGAATGCAAAACATGTCCTATTGTGGTGAATTATTTACGAGTAATGGGACAAAAAATGGTTTTCTTAGTTGGGAACAATATGAGATATTTTCTTTGTAACGCCTGGTATTATTATGATAGATATAGAGAATTCGTTGCCGACCACGTGTGTTAAGTGACATTTGAATTTCAGCTTCCACACATGAAACAGTCTACTTTTAATTTTAAAATTTAAAAAATTCAGTTATTACAAGTCTGTGAATAAAAATTACATGTCGTTATTGTAAGTATACAATTTTCTATTTAATTTTTCTCGAATTTAAAAAATTAATCTACCTTCTAGTTTTTCTTCTAAAATACAAATTTCATGCTATGCTCGATTTAGGTATGTACCGAAACAAAACAAATAAGAGTTATTGCCTTTTACCATGTACAGTTACTTAGGTTCCTTGAAAACGTTCACAACTGATGATATCAGGACTTCCGCTAAAAGTCAAGATGGAAGTACAAGAAGTACCATCAGCTTTACGGTTGGTTTCTTTTAGGAGGTTATGCAGATTAGTAGATACTGTTTTGAGAGTTAAGAAACGGCGTTGATTGCTTTAAAATTAAACTATTTGTTAATATTTCATGGATAGTGAATTCACATTTATTATTATTCATTCCTTTGTTTGCAGGTAGTAAAAGGTTGTCTATCGTTTTTTTCTGCACCGATTGATAGATTAATTTTTTATACAACACCAAAACATACATAAAAATTAATTACAAGAGCCATTAAAGTGATATAAAGAAGTGGTAGAGTGCACAAGATCTTACTTTTGCCCAGTAAATATTTTGGTGGGAATTACAAGAAAACATAATTTTTCTTTGTGCAAGTAAAAACTGCAATAGAGAAAATACAGCAGGCCATATTACTGAAAAATAAATGCATACAAATTAATTAACTAATTAATTGCAAATAGATCCAGCATTGACCAGAATGGAATAATGACAAAGAGAGTAAATAAAGTATATAGACTCACATTTGATGATAAGCATGCAGCAAAAATAGCAGAAGAAGAAGTATTAAAATTTCTATTGGTATGCAGACGAATTTAAGAAAACATGTGTTGCATTGACCTAGCTGCACTAACTCACTATAAACTAAGGTATTGTCATTACTGGGATTAATTCACTGAATACTGAGAAAAGGTAAAGAGATTTTTTAATAAAGGTAATGTATAATTGATCATTTAATAGGTTATGAATTTTTATTATGTTATTTCAAATGTCTTTATATCGTTTAATTTAATGCCCTAATTCTCTATATGTAAAATCTCTTTTTTTTTGTATAGAATGATTTTCAGTCAAAATATGATTCGAAAATGATGAACAATTTGTCGTGATATTTTTCATATTAATTTATTTTTAAATAAAAATGTTTGTGAAAATCTACCAAGTTTGGTGTTTCTCATTTAATGAATCTAGAATCTTTTTCTGAACGTCAGAATGCCATTTTTTTAACGAAAAAAAATTGGCCCAAATATTTTTTTTCTTAATTTTCAAATTTTATTTTTTTATCTAAATGCGACATTATATAGACATACTTGATTTCTTTAGTGAAAATCGCGTTACGATTGCTTTTTTCGTTTAAGATGTATAGTTAAATTACGATTTTCATAATATTTGTGTGTGTGAGAGGTATCGATTACAAGGGAGGGTTTTTGGCATCGGACTAAATCCATTTTCCACAGATTTTCTCCCTAATACTTGCATCATAGGTACTATAATTATTGTAATAATGATGGTGATGAAATGATTATTCCTTTTATTAGAATATTTAATAGGAAACCCAGAATATAACCTAACCTATCAATAAGTATTACCTTCAATTGGAAATATAACTAGTGCCAGGGCCGACTAGAGGGGTGGGGGGGGGGGGGCAGCCGGGACTAACTCCTGGGGCCCGGGCACAAATGGGGGAATTTTTTGTCTGCCACTTTCAGAAGTTCGACACAAAAGGGGGGAAGTTCTTGATTGAAGACCTTTTTTTAGTGAAATTCAAGTAGAGGAGGAGAATTGTTTGCCTGAAGACTTTTTTTTTAGAGGGAGGAGAGATTTTTGTTTGAAGACCTTTTTTTTATTTTTTATAAAATTGTCGGGGGGCCCGATCTGGAGAATTTTCCTGGGGTCCCCAGTCTGGCTCTCGGTGGCCCTGGAAATATATATTCTTATTTCTTCGCTATATTCCTCCTCATTTAACAATTTCAGTTTAGATGCGGTTACATCAAATTTTGGAGTATATTTCTATTTCTAAAAATCTTATGTGTCCAACACATGACTTTCCTATCTAGTTGTTATAGGCTTTCTCCGGTTATTTTGTACAACCTATTGTAGCACCTCTATAAATGTTTAGAGGATAAACTAAATATATACATTTTCCTACGACCACTTAGGAAAGTGACACATATCACACTATATATTCCTATGGAAAGTGCCCTATATCACACGCGTATGAATAAGAATTTACTTTCCACCCGAGTGAGAATATGTTACTTTCCGCAGTAGTTGTCACAAAATGTCAAAAACCCAATTTCTATTTTGATCTATGTAATGTCCATATTAATACTAAAATCGATATGATTGTTAAATTATTGAAATCGTTGTAAATTAGATCCTAGATATTTATCTTTAACAATTATTATTAAAATAATTTTAAAATAATGTTTGCTCTTTATTCTGGTTAAATACATAACCGATTAGATCATTCAATTGACACGAGGGCTATTAGCTCAGGTGGTTAGGACGTCGAACTTATCAACTTTGCCATTTTTCGACCGCGTTCGAATCCTGGCGGGGCAGAATTTTTTTTTTTTGTTTTTTATTTTTTTTTTTTAGTTTTTTTTGTTTAGAAAACATGAAAATTGAATAAATACGATTATTGTTGATTATTTTTTTAAATACATTTTAATTATTATAGTAATAATAACCTTGGTTTTACATTTTTTTGATAACATTATTTTGTGGTCGTAGGAAAAATATTGTACATCACTTGTGTGACAATATTTCCCACTCGTGTGAAAAATGTCACTTTCCACACTCGTAATGTAATATACTATTTTCACATACATCTAACTCGAAACATTTACCTATAGATATTCATTAAAAACGAAAATACCGAAAAATTTAAATTTAGCACTTTTTCTCCAGTTTTTCCATTACGGTCTATTTTAGAAAACTCATGTAAAAACAAAAATTATAGAGATCGATATCGTAAACAACTTTTAGTTTAACAATTTTCTTAAAAATCAGAATTTTGCACATTTTGTCGAATTTCTCGAATACGGACCATTTTAGGAAACTTTGACATAAAAAGCAAAAATTATAGTTAATAATATTAGAAGTAACTTTTATTTAAACAATTTTCTTCTCCAAACATAAATAACATATATTCTATAAAATATAAAAACGGCCTCCCTTAAAGTACCCCCCAGATGTTCCGACTTTGTCCAAAATCTAATCATTTCACGTCAGGTCGAAATAAAACTTAAGTTTTTGAGTTTTCCTCAAAATTCGAAATTTGGAATACGGTCCATTTTATAGAAATTATGTATGGAATAAAAATTATAGAGAATTATATTACAAACAACTTTTATCAGAACAATTTTTATAAAAAAAAATATTCTGTATATTTTGTCAAATTTCTCGAATACGGACCATTTTACGAAAAAAATTTTATTGAACAAAAAAATATTGATAATAAGATTGTAAGTAACTTTTATTTGAAGAATTTTCTTCTCCAAACATAAATAATAGATATATATTTCATAAAATATAAAAATGACCACTCATAAAGTACCCCCCAGATGGTCCGACTCTGCCCAAAATCTAATGATTTTATTGGACGCCGGAATAGAGCTTAAGTTTAAAATTTGGTGGTTTTCTTTGTATCGGTTCATGAGTTATGGTGGATATAGAAACACACACATCATCCCGAAAATAGTCAAAACGGATTCAGGGGACCCCAAAACGTAAAAATCCGTCGAAAACTGAAGGTCGAAAAAAATCATGATTCCTGTACTTTCCTTATCTGTATACAGATAGGAAAGTAAAAAAATCAATACTTACCTAAATTTGAACAAAACACACAGCAGTTTTTTGATACATACTGTATCTGATGATTTATTTTGGATAGTAAGGTTGAAATTAAGGATAGTTAAGAACAAAAATTTCTTGAAGAAGATAATTTCTACATTCTATTATCATTATTATACAGTATGCCCCCCTAAGTTGAAATCATATAGAAAACTTTTTAATTATTAATATCAGAAAAAAAAGTTATTCTTCATAAAAAGTTCTGCATTATCCAAAACCTAGAATACAGTCTTCTAATATTAAATTTTTTTAGTGGCATGCAAGGTTTGTTAAAAAATATGAGTTTTACTCAAGAGTAAAGTACCTTTATTCTTTATACGACTGATAAAATTTGATATTTGATAGTTGTATTTTAGGTTTTAGACCATGCTCGACTTTTTATAAACAACAACTTTTTTCCTAAAATTAGTAATAAAACCTAAAATACAACCATCAAATATCAAATTTTATCAGTCGTATAAAGAATAAAGGTACTTTACTCTTGAGTAAAACTCATATTTTTTGATAAACCTCATATACCTCGTATACCACTGAAAAAATTTGATAACTGTATTCTAGGTTTTAGATAATGCAGAATGACTGAAGAATAACTTTTTTTCCTAAAATTAATAATAAAAAAGTTTTCCATATGATTCCAACTTACTGTATATTTTTTAATACATTGATAAAATTAAATAATGTTTTAAAACACCCAGTAAAAAATGTAACTAGAATAAAATTCTCTTTTTTTGTAATGTTTGTTACGTAAAACATTTCAATATATAGATATTTAGACAAGGCCAAAAAAATTTTTTTTTTGAAAATATATCGAGAATGTCATTCAGGATGACAAAAAAAAATTTCATGAATATTTGAGCCGTTAATATCAATTTTAAGAGGTCTATCATCGCTATTTTTGATTTTTAGTCATAATTTGATGTTTTACGTTAGAACTGTCAAAACATTAAAGTGAAAAAGTCCTTTTCACTTATTTTTATATAAAATTAAATTCTCTACAAAAAAAGTCTGATTGAAAATGTTCGTCAGCCGTTTCCGAGTAATTGAGCTTAATAGATCGATGTGTTTTTTCGATTTGTCCTTTTTACTTTGAAATTTTGTCATCAATGAATATTTAAAAAAGCTCACGTCGGATTCTTAAAGAAAATTTAATATTCTACAAAAAAGGTCTCTTAACATTTTTGCCTAAATTAAATTCTTCAAAAGTTATTCACGATTAAAATCAAAGAAAAAATTAAAATTTTTTGTAGAGAATTCAATTTTATATAATAATAAGTAAAAAGAAATTTTTTTCACTTTAGTGTTTTGACAGTTCTAACGTAAAACATCAAATTATGACTAAAAATCAAAATTACCGATGATAGACCTCTAAAAATTAATATTAAGGGCTCAAATTTTCACGAAATTTTTTTTTGTCATCCTCAATGACATTCTCGATATATTTTCAAAAAAATAAAAAAAACAAATAGTCAAATTTTTTGGCCAGTCTAATAGATATTATATATTTTTCATTTTCATCAAAACTTTACTTTTTGTTTTACCAAAATCGTTTCTTTTTTTGTTTTTCTATTTAATCTTTTTTGTATAAAAAATTTTAGGGATTATTTTTGTAAATAAAAGAATACAATTCAAGAAAAAAGTACATATATATTTACATTAAATTAAAAATACAATTATACAGAATCAGAAAATACCTATATTAAGATCTCTTTCGAGTAGACAATGAACTCTAATTTCTCCAAAAGGTAGTACATACACATTATAATCTTCCGTAACAACGTCGATTAATTTTTCACACGAAGTATACAACAAAGCTTTTACTCGTAGATCCTTAGGTACTCCACGCATATTACAAAAATCAATTGATACCTTCCAACATCTAGAGTTAGCGGTAAACTTAACAACAACAAAAAAACGGCATGACCCAAACGATTTTTTCTATAAATTTAACTGATTTATGAATATTTTCCCCCAAACCGATGTTCCAGATGAAAGTGTTACACTAATATACTTCATAATTCTCAAGCATATGCGGTAATAGTTCATCGTGAGGTGCAGACACCTCGCAATTCCTAATAGGACAGTCAAATTCAGGTTGATCAGGACAAAAATACTCATGAGCACACAACATTTCATCTGAAACACCGCGGTCGATGCCCGATCTCAAACATAAATTATGAAAATATTCAAAATTATTTACAATCCTACGCTCCTCTAAGACTTCAGACTCTTTTGGTATAACTGTATTTTCACTGGGTACTATTATTTGATAAGGAACATTTATAATATCAAAAGTAACAGAGATACAACTAATCGAATTATTAGCCTGATAATAAGTTGGTATTTCCAAAAGATCGATATCCCCGTTACCCACATTTGTATTAAAGTTAATATTGAACCTGATGTTGAATTCAGCGTTAACCAAATACGAAGCACTTAAATTAAATATATTACAAAGAACATCCACTGTGGAATGAATAAAAAATAAAAAATCGTCTAGTCTATACAGGAAAGTTTGACTTACAAGGTCGTCGTAAATGTAAAAAATCGGCGTCTTCAGAATAGATAGAAAATGGTACTGTTGAAAATGCGCTTCAAGCATGTAAGTTGGTAAAATAAGTCCAGGACAATTCGGACACTCATACTTCAAAGGGAAACATTCTTCTTCATGTTCAATGACTTGAAAGTAGTTCAGTAACTTTCTGCAACCATCGAATCTGTTGTTGCACTTAAACACGTGATTGTCTTCAAAACAGTTGTATACGCACAAAATACCTTCATCGTTTTCTTCGGTGCATCTTCCGCATTTAATGGAACAATCCTTGTAGGTCTTTACAGGTTTCACAGAGAGGTATTTAAAACAATTGGTACATTTTAGTTTATCTAGAGTTGAATCAGATAATATTAAAGACATCGTTGGAAACTTTTAGAACTTAAACGAATTACAAGTAACTAATAGCAAAAATAGCACACGAATAGGTTTTCTAATTTTGTCAGTCGACTATATAGTTCCAAAATGTAAACATAAAGATTGGGGTAGGGGGTGGTTAAATAAGAATTTAGAAGGTATTGATGCATTCAAGAGTTGATTGGGTAATTAGGAAGTGTTTAAAGAATTAGATAACCCTTTAATTGGGACAGATTGCCAAGCAAGGCGCCTACCTGGCGACTATAATGGTTACGTTGATGGGTGTTTATTTTGTAAATTGACTGTTGAGAATGGGGTGTTAATACACTGCGACCTAAAAGATCTATTGTTTGTTTACAATAAAATTAAATCAACTGGTGTCTATGTAAAATTTGGTTCTTAGAAATTTAGTTTACAGGAATTAAATAAGAAATATTTGAATTGAAATTATTAAACTTAGTTTTATTATTAATAGTGATGCTGATAAATTTTTTAATATGATTTATATGATTATGCAAGGAAAAATTAAAAAATTAAAGTCTGCTAATAAATTATTATCGTAAGAACACTTGAAGGAAGGTATGATACATATTTTAACATCAGCTGGAAAACAACCATAATCAAGTCTCGTTATTGTAATTATAGTCGAATAAAATTTATTTACACTGTTTTCTTTTAGGAAGCACAAATAAATCAAGGCATATGGATTATTGAATGCTTCAATATATTCTTTCCAATTGCCATTCCAATATTATTTTAAACTAAAACAAAATAAAAATTTGAACATCTCCTAATTCATTTCCCTTGATGGCAGCATGTCCTTTGGCTCAATTAAATGTTATTTTAATGCAAGAATTTTCTAATAATTAAAACAATTTTTAATTTTCCATACTAGTGAATTTTTATAATGGAAATTTAATTTTTTAGATTGAGTTTATTATAATACAATTTATTATTCTTGTACATACAAGCGCCTGCCATATTGCATACATGTCTGCTGTATACATTCAGCAGGTCTCATAAAGGCGCATTTTGATTGAAAAATATTTGTCCAATTGTTTATAGGTATTAATTTTTTTGAACCGTCTGCGTCTGTAAAAAACTGTTAAATAATTAATATAACTTGAAACAATGAATATCAAAATGTTATTTTCGTTTAAAAATAATTTGTAGTGTTTTGCTAAACAAGTATATATGCTTTATTCCACACTAGTAAATCCTACTCTTTGCTTTTACTATAAAATGAAAAATATTAAAAATTTTTCATGTACAATAAATTTAATGTCAAACTTTCTTATTGAAAAAATTATTTATTATACTGTTCATATAGTAGTCTGTGAAAAGTGTTATAGGTTTACTTTCAAGAAACCAAAATTTTTATTATTCATCCAAATTTAAAAATCTGATGTGTCCAACACATGACTTTCCTATCTAGTTATTATAGGCTTTTTCCGGTTATTTTGTACAACCTATTGCAGCATCTCTATAAATGTTTATAGGATAAACTAAATATATACATTGTCCACATACATCTACCTCGAAACATTTTTCTATAGATATTCATTGAAAACGAAAATACTGAAAAATTTAAATTTAGCACTTTTCCATTACGGTCCATTTTAGAAAAATCATGTATAAACAAAAATTATAGAGATCGATATCGCAAACAACTTTTAGTTTAACAATTTTCTTAAAAATCAGAATTTTGCACATTTTGTCGAATTTCTCGAATACGGACCATTTTAGGAAACTTTGACATATAAAGCAAAAATTATAGTTAATAATATTAGAAGTAACTTTTATTTAAACAAATATATATATTCTTATTTCTTCGCTATATTCCTCCTCATTTAACAATTTCAGTTTAGATGCGGTTACACCAAATTTTGGAATATATTTCTTTTTCTAAAAATCTGATGTGTCCAACACATGACTTTCCTATCTAGTTGTTATAGCTTTCTCCGGTTATTTTGTACAACCTGTTGTAGCACCTCTATAAATTTTTAGAGGATAAACTAAAAATATACAATATCCACATACATCTAACTCGAAACAGTTAGCTATAGATATTCATTGAAAACGAAAATACTGAAAAATTTAAATTTAGCACTTTTTCTAAAAATTTTCCATTACGGTCTATTTTAGAAAAATCATGTAAAAACAAAAATTATAGAGATCGATATCGCAAACAACTTTAAGTTCAACAATTTTCATTAAAATCAGAATTTTGCACATTTTGTCAAATTTCTCGAATACGGACCATTTCAGGAAATTTTGACATACCAAAAATTATAGATAATAATATTAGAAGTAACTTTTATTTGAACAATTTTCTTCTCCAAACGTAAATAACAGATATATTACATACAATATAAAAACGGCCTCCCATAAAGTACCCCCTAGATGTTCCGACTTTGTCCAAAATCTAATCATTTCACGTCATATCTGTATACACACACACACACACACACCACACACCACACACACCACACACACACACACACACACACACACACACACACACACACACACACACACACCACACACACACACACACACACACACACACACACACACACACACACACACACACACACACACACACACACACACACACACACACACACACACACACACACACACACACACACACACACACACACACACACACACACACACACACACACACACACACACACGATGTCGAAAAAAATCATGTTTCCTATACTTTCCTTATATCTGTATACAGATAGGAAAGTAAAAATGTTTGTACCACAATCCTCATTAAAATTTAAACAACTTTTAAAAATGTTCGTCTATCCGATGTCACTTTTTTGTCCGTACGATAAGTCAATAACGAAAAATGATATGAACCTAAAATTTTTAGAAAAAAATCAATCTCTATAAGGGTACAAAAGCCTATTGATTTTGAAAAAAAAAATCTGATTAAAAATGGCAGGGTTAAGGGGGAATTAAAATATAAAAAATAAATAAAACAATATTAACTTGAAATTTTCAGGAAAACCAAGCTCTACAATGGAACGAAGACTATTCATTTTTAAAAAAATCTGATTAAAATGAGGGAATTAAGGGTAGTTAAATTTAAAAAACAATCATAAAACAAAAACTAAAAACAATATTAACTTGAAATTTTTTGGAAAATCAAGCTCTGCAACGGGACGAACCTATTGATTGTTAATAAAAAGCTGATTAAAAATGGGGATTATGGGGGGTTAACATTAAAAAAAAAATCATAAATCAAAACAGAACAATATCACCCTGAAATTTTTATGAAAAATCAAGCTCTGCAATGGCACGAAGTCTATTGATCAAAAATAGGGGGTTAAGGGGGGGTTGAAATTAAAAAACAAATTAACAACGAAAAGTGATATCACCATGACATTTTTATCAAAAAACAAGCTCTATAAGGGGACAGCTTATTGATGTTGAAAATTTTTATTAAAAATGGAAAGATTTAAGGCGAAAGGGATTGAAACTTAAAAAAAATCATAAAACAGAAACGAAAAACAATAACTATTTTCAGGAAAAATGAAGCTCTACAATTCAACGACGCCTATTGGTTAAAAAAAACTGATTAAAGTGGAAGGTTAAAAGGGGGTTTGTTTAACTGTGAAGAGTATCATATAGAATTTCAAGTATTATATATCTTCATTCTAGTTTATTTATGAAAGTGGTAAAAATAATTACGTAGCCAAGCCAAATTATTTTTAATATTTTATGTGTTTAAATTAAAAGGCGACAAAATGTAATTATTGTATATCGTTAAAGGGGAACATTTTCTTCCTCTTAACATCGCACAAAAACATCTATCCACGAAATTTTTTTGAACTTAGAAAAAATTTCGACTTTAATCTTCATAGTTTGAATGTTTGGGCTGGCATTTAAAAACAGTTACAGATACATAAGTAATTTTTATGAATAATTTTGGGTATAGGTGGATTGTAGTGATTATTCTCAGGTTCTTTACTGTTTTATTTAAGTCCAAGCTAAAAATTTGTTTTTTTAATTAATATAACTTAAACTAATTTTAAATTACTTTTTTAATTTCTTTATTATATTTAATATTATTTCTACTTTTTCTAACAATAATCAATTTAAGATATCTACTTTGATTGAGCCAAAATATTTAGTAGGGGAAGTTTTTAATATTATGTAAACATACTGTGTGTCCAAAAAAATATATGAATTTGGCTAAACAGTAACCCTTATTTCTAAAAACAGGAGGACAATGTTACTTGAAAAATGTATTTAGAATAAATATTTACCACCATCAAATCCCAGACCTGAACACAATTTTTTTGTTAGCAATACGGGAGAAGCCGACGTGACATTTTTACAAATGAAATTAATTTCAACAAATTTATTTGAGATCATGTACAAGATTATTCATTATTAAAGACACCTTTTATAACCACTATTGCATATTCAAAAAAAGCTTTAAATAAAATTTTGTGGATATGCCTGACTTTTTTTAAATATACCACAAAAACACGTATTCAGATTTCACGGAATACAACACAAATAAACTTTTTTAATTGGGATACCCTCTATATTATAAAATTTCTGGGCTATATTTTTTTTTCTAATTTCACAAATGTATATTATTGATAACCCTATCTTATACCGTCTGTTCTCGAGTAATTTAACGTTGCTAATGTAAATATGAAAAAGTTATTAAAGTAAAAGCTATGAAAATCACAACTATTATTATGTTTGATAAAAAATAATCAAAATAGGTAGTTTCCAGTGAGAAAGAAAAAATGTAAATATTTATAAGATATTCGACGTTTAATTAACCAGGAAAGAATAAAGATCATTCCGAAAATTTAATAAAATATATATCTATGCTATCCCTATTAAAAAATATTCATGTTAAATCCTGTGAAATATGCACGCCACTGATATGCTGCCGTCGTAAGAAAAAAATACGTATTCGACATTATTTCCAAACTTGAGATTTATTTTCTGTTTTAAAATAGCTTCCTGAAAAAATCGCGTATTATGCAGTGGAAGTAATAAATTCGCTTTGTTATTTTCACGTATTTGCACCCCATTGAGTAATCGTACTTAATATAAACCACGTATTTACTAAATACTAAGAAATACCCGCGTAAAAACGAAGCGCATACGTAGTTTTTACTTAGTAAGGCGCGCGTTTACGTGGCGGTTGCTTAGCATTGAGTATTTCCGCAGTACAAAGTGCAAATAAAGGCCACGTAACAGTTAAATGCCTTAACATTAATGAAATGGCGGATTGGAAAAACTGTTCTTCAATTACAAAGATAAATAGATTAAATCCTAGGCCTTATTTACGAGACGTTTCCGAAATGATATTTACCAAAGGGAAACTTTCATTCGAATACAGAACGTTTGTAGAAGTTGATATTTTACAAGAAATGTTTAAAAGAAATCGTAATCTTATGCAGCCAAAGTTTCGCAATACGCCGTGTGGAATAAGCGCCGAAAAAAAGAGTCGATAATAAAAAATTTGGGTCCACTAATGCCAGACACGAGGTTATCTTTTTGGCAAGACATTCCTATTTGGTAAAATAAATGAATTAAGTACCTATTTGTTACTCTTAAAATGCACGTTATTCGCATTTTTTCCTTAGCAAATTGTAATTACGCATTTGTTGTTTAGTATTAAAAATATTTTTTCTATTTAAATATGCCATTTTTTTTATTTTTTTGTTATAAAACGGACATTTCTTACTTAATCAATAGTTTTTTTATTCTCATTTATTTGCTTTTTTGGTATGTAAATTCAGTTACCAAAAGTTGTTGTCTACAAAAATGTATTTCTATTGTATTTATAATTTAAATCTTTACCCTTCATTTTCTTAAATATAAGATTTTGTCGAATACGTGTTTTTTTTGTATGACGGCAGTATGGTCATTTGATGACATTTTTACAAAATTCGGTAAACATTATAAAATAATAATTATGGCATAAAAGGAGGGCAATTTATAATGAATAAATCTGTAAGTACCTAATAATTTTCAGTAAAAACATTTTAATTCGCACTTTTTTACGTAGATTAAAGAAAAATGTAATTTCGTGTTTTCTTGGCGCAGACATTTTGCGACACACTGTATATTCAAATCTAAAATGATGTATTTTCTTTTAACACATACCTAATACAAATTTGTTAGCAAAATTTAAATACTTGTTATTTTTACACATTTTTACTTTCCTATCTGTATACAGATATAAGGAAAGTATAGGAATCATGATTTTTTTCGACCTCGAGTTTTCGACGGATTTTTACGTTTTGAGGTCCCCTGAATCCGTTGTGACTATTTTCGCGATGATGTGTGTGTGTGTGTGTGTGTGTGTGTGTGTGTGTGTGTGTGTGTGTGTGTGTGTGTGTGTGTGTGTGTGTGTGTGTGTGTGTGTGTGTGTGTGTGTGTGTGTGTGTGTGTGTGTGTGTGTGTGTGTGTGTGTGTGTGTGTGTGTGTGTGTGTGTGTGTGTGTGTGTGTGTGTGTGTGTGTGTGTGTGTGTGTGTGTGTGTGTGTCTGTGTGTCTGTGTGTCTGTGTGTCTGTGTGTCTGTGTGTCTGTGTGTCTGTGTGTCTGTGTGTCTGTGTGTCTGTGTGTCTGTGTGTCTGTGTGTCTGTGTGTCTGTGTGTCTGTGCATATGCATTTTATAGTATTAAGCAAGATTCGGATCAAATGTATCGACAATTTATAAATATTATTAAACTAAAATAAAACATTTCAAATAACACCTGTTTTTTATTTAAATAAAACATGTTAAATATATGTTTTTATTAAATACATAAATTAGTCTCAACCACACATTTTTTTGTTTTACTTCTAGTGTAAAAGTGACTACTAATTCACAGTCTTTCAAGTTTATTATTTAAAGAGACCAGCTACTACAAAATATTCTATTGATGATAAATTATTTCTCTTTAATAATGGTTTTGCATTTATCAACATTTTACAGGACTTTGTTTATATGAAACATCTATTTAGCTCTTAATTAAATCACATTTAAATCAGGTAATTACATTTTTATATTCAACTTGTATGTATTCTTATTAGAACTTAGTCACTTTTTTATTTAATTTGAATTTTTTGACTGGTAACTGAGTCCATTCACTAAACCACAAACTTAGTCACTTAAAAATGTTGAAAGAGAATGTCATAAAGGTAAAATTCCTTCTTCTATGATGTTTTCCATGCAATTTTAAACGTTTTGTCCAACACCTTTTTTACAATTTATCCCAAGCAGCACTAGGAAAGATTTAAATCCTGGATTTACAGCATTCAGTTTTAAGATGAGTGCAGCCACAATGCAGTTTCAGAGATAATTTTCACATGAACACTTATTAACCACAGCACAAACGCATGTACCTATTCATATGTAACATTAAAATAAAGTTGAAACAAATTTCATAATTCGTACAACAAACTACGAGGAAAAGAGTGATTCATTCCACTTGTACCATATTGACATTATTTTGCACGATGCAGGACAAACGATAACCGTGGATTTCGCCAAACAAACATCAGAAAAGTGTTGCCAACTTAAGCTGACTACTATTTCCCCCCCTAGCCACAGTCACCCCCTCATCCATTTACGTCGCGACACCCTTAGATATACCAGCCCTGCCAGTAACCCTTAGATATACAAGCCCTGCCAGTAACTAAAATCGTTAGTTCAATGATTGTACCAATAGATGTCGGGCGCGATTGCCTCCAATAACTTTTACATGGCGATAATCCTACTATAGTTCTTTATTACGGAACCTTTAATTGTAAATATAACTAGTGCCAGGGCCGACTAGAGGGGGGGGGTGGGCAGCCGGGACTAACTCTTGGGGCACGGGCTCAAATGGGGGCCCGGCAGCGGTGGTGAGAATTTTTTTGTTTGTCACTTTCAGAAGTTTGACACAAGAGGGGGGAAGTTCTTGGTTGAAGACCTTTTTTTAGAGAATTTCAAGTAGAGGAAGAGAATTGTTTGAGTGAAGACTTTTTTTTAGAGGGTGGAGAGATTTTTTTTATTTTTTATAAAATTGTCGGGGGCCCGATCTGGAGAATTTTCCTGGGGCCCGGTCTGGGTCTCGGCGGCCCTGGAAATATATATATTCTTATTTATTCGCTATATTCCTCCTCATTTAACAATTTCAGTTCAGATGCGGTTACACCAAATTTTGGAGTATATTTCTTTTTCTAAAAAACTGATGTGTCCAACACATGACGTTCCTATCTAGTTGTTATAGGCTTTCTCCGGTTATTTTGTACAACCTGTTGTAGCACCTCTATAAATGTTTAGAGGATAATCTAAAAATATACATTTTCCACATACATCTAACTCGAAACATTTAGCTGTAGATATTCATTGAAAACGAAAAATACTGAAAAATTTAAATTTAGCACTTTTTCTCCAATTTTTCCATTACGGTCTATTTTAGAAAAATCATGTAAAAACAAAAATTATAGAGATCGATATCGCAAACATCTTTTAGTTTAACAATTTTCTTAAAAATCAGAATTTTAAACATTTTGTCAAATTTCTCGAATACAGACCATTTCAGGAAACTTTGACATAAAGCAAAAATTATAGTTAATAATATTAGAAGTAACTTTTATTTAAACAATTTTCTTCTCCAAACATAAATAACATATATTCCATGGGTGGCACAAAATTGATCGAAAAACATTTGATCGAAATGGAAATTTGATCGAAAATACATTTTATCGAATGGCATTTGATCGAAAATACATTTGGTCGAATAACATTTGATCGAAGATATCTTTTATCGAATAACATTTTATCGAAAATTCATTAGATCGAAAGGACAATATATCGAAAATCAAGATTAAAAATAGTAAAATATCAAAAAATCAAACGATACCATTCAACTGTCCGTCTAATCCCTACTACCAGAGAAACTAAACTAAGCGGCTATCAAAATTAGGTACTAATGGCAAATTTCAAATTTTATCCTTACAATACTGTTAATTTAAAATTAATTATTTTAGAGCTAAACGGTTATTTGGATTAAAAACATGTGATTAATTCGCACAAAATATGTATTTCAATAAGGTCGAGTTGTCTCCCGATGGGACATTTTAGGTAAATTATTTTAAGTTTTTTATATAAAAAATTTAATTAATTTACCTAACCTGTGCGACCTGGAGCCGTCGCGGTTTGCCACGCAAAAAAATATAGAAAATAGGAAAAATTCAAACAAAAATTTTAACTAATTTACCTAACATGTGCGGCCTGGAGCCCTCGAGGGTGGTTTCGCAAAAAAATTATACAAAAGGGGAAAAATATAGAAAACCTAACCAATTTACCTAACCTGGAGCAATTTAACTGATTGCTCTGACGCAGGTTAAGTAAGTTAGTTAAGTTTTAGGTAAGTTAGTTAAGTTTTTAAAAACCTAACTAATTTACCTAAGCTCTGTTAGAGCAATCAGTTAAATTGCTCGAGGCCGCACAAGTTAGGTAAATTAGTTAGGTTTTCTTTATTTCTATTTATTTTTATAAAACTTAACTAACTTACCTAACCTGTCTCAGAGCAATCAGTTAAATTTCTCCAGTCTGAAAACGTCGCGGTTTGCCTCGCAAATAAAATTATAAAAATAAAAAAAAAGACAAATTTACCCTGTGCTATTCAAATTTAACTGATTGCTCTCGCACAAGTTAGGTTAGTTAGGTACGTTACTTAAGTTTATTTTATTTTTCACTTTTTGTTTTTGCGAAGCAACTAGCGACGATTTTAGGCTACACAGATTAGGTAAATTAAAATTTTTCTTTTTATTTTTCTTATTATTCTATAATTTTATGAATATTTGGTTTTTCTATCAAATCAATTTTCGATCAATTGTTATTCGATAAAATGTTTTTTCGATCAAATGTTTTCGATCAATTTTGTGCCACCCATATTCCATAAAATATTAAAACGGTCTCCCATAGAGTACCCCCCAGATGTTCCAACTTTGTCCAAAATCTAATCATTTCACGTCAGGCCGAAATAAAACTTAAGTTTAAAATTTAATGTTTTTTCCTTTATCAGTTTTTGAGTTTTCCTCAAAATTCGAAATTTACACATTTTCTCAAATATCTGGAATACGGTCCATTTTATAGAAATTATGTATGAAATAAAAATTATAGAGAATTATATTATAAACAAGTTTTATTTGAACAATTATTATAAAAAAAATATTTTTTTATATTTTGTCAAATTTCTCGAATACGGACCACTTTACGAAAAATTTTTATTAACCAAAAATATTGATAATAAGATTGTAAGTAACTTTTATTTGAAGAATTTTCTTCTCCAAACGTAAATAACAGATATATTCCATAAAATATAAAAATGACCACTCATAAAGTACCCCCAGATGTTCCGACTCTGCCCAAAATCTAATCAGTTCATTGGACGCCGGAATAAAGCTTAAGTTTAAAATTTGGTGTTTTTTTTTGTATCGGTTCATGAGTTATGGTGGATATAGACACATACACACATCATCCCGAAAATAGTCAAAACGGATTCAGGGGACCCCAAATTGTAAAAATCCGTCGAAAACTGGAGGTCGAAAAAAATCATGATTCTTGTACTTTCCTTATCTGTATACAGATAAGAAAGTAAAAAAATCAATACTTACCTAAATTTGAACAAAACACACAGCAGTTTTTTGATACATACTGTATCTGATGATTTATTTATTTTGAATAGGAAGGTTGAAATTAAAGATAGTTAAGAATAAAAATTTCTTGAAGATAATTTTTACATTCTATTATCATTCTTATACAGTATGTCCCCCTAAGTTGAAATCATATAGAAAACTTTTTTATTATTAATATCAGAAAAATAAGTTATTCTTCATAAAAAGTTCTGCATTATCTTAAACCTAGAATACAGTCATCAAATATCAATTTTTTTGAGTGGTATGCGAGGTTTGTCAAAAAATATGAGTTTTACTCAAGAGTAAAGTACTTTTATTCTTTATACGACTGATAAAATTTGATATTTGATAGTTGTATTTTAGGTTTTAGACCATGCTCGACTTTTTATAAACAACTTTTTTTCCTAAAATTAGTAATAAAACCTAAAATACAACCATCAGATATCAAATTTTATCAGTCGTATAAAGAATAAAAGTACTTCACTCTTGAGTAAAACTCATATTTTTTGACAAACCTCGTATACCACTGAAAAAATTTGATGACTGTATTCTAGGTTTAAGATAATGCAGAACTTTTTATGAAGACTAACTTTTTTTTCCTAAAATTAATAATAAAAAAGTTTTCCATATGATTCCAACTTAGGGGGACACACCGTATATTTTTAATACAATGATAAAATGAAATGATGTTTTAAAACACCCAGTAAAAAATTTAGCTAGAATAAAATTCTTTTTTTTTGTAATGTTTGTTTCGTAAAATATTTCAATATATAGATATTATATATTTTTCCTTAATTAAAACTTTACTTTTTGTTTTACCAAAATCGTTTCTTTTTTGTTTTTCTATTTAATCTTTTTTGTGTCAAAAAATGTTAGGGATTATTTTTGTAAATAAAAGAATACAATTCAAGAAAAAAATACGTATATATTTACATTAAATTACAAATGACAATAAATACAATTATACAGAATCAGAAAATACCTATATTATGATCTCTTTCAAGTAAACAATGAACTTTTATTTCTCCAAAAGGTAGTACATACACATTATAATCTTCCGTAACAACGTCGATTAATTTTTCACACGAAGTATACAACAAAGCTTTTACTCGTAGATCCTTAGGTACTCCACGCATATTACAAAAATCAATTGATACCTTCCAACATCTAGAGGTAGCGGTAAACTTAACAACAACAAAAAACGGCATGACCCAAACGATTTTTTCTATAAATTTAACTGATTTATGAATATTTTTCCCCAAATCGATGTTCCAGATGAAAGTGTTACACGAATATACTTCATGATTCTCAAGCATATGCGGTAATAGTTCATCGTGAGGTGCAGACACCTCGCAATTCCTAATAGGACAGTCAAATTCAGGTTGATCAGGACAAAAATACTCATGAGCACACAACATTTCATCTGAAACACCGCAGCCCCACAAACATGTATAAGTTACATCCAACGTCCTGTAGGTTCTACTGGATCCACCATATTTTATATATTTGTTGTTTCGTTTCTCTAATCGAAAACAAATATCGCACAAAAAATAAAGATTGCGATTGATTCTTACAAATCCTCCCAATGTTTTGTGAAATGAGCTGACGAAGCAGTTGTAGCAATGCAAATAAATATTCGTCGTTTTGAATCTGTTAATTTTAATCAAATGAGTAAAATCTACGCTGACGGCCATATTTGAAGGAAAATTGTCAGTTTTAATTTTAGCGGGCCAGTCGATGCCCGATCTCAAACATAAATTATGAAAATATTCAAAATTATTTACAATCCTACGCTCCTCTAAGACTTCAGACTCTTTTGGTATAACTGTATTTTCACTGGGTACTATTATTTGATAATAAGGAACATTTATAATATCAAAAGTGACAGAGACCTTTACGTACAAACAACTAATCGATATATTATCTCTAAGATTATTAGCCTGATAATAAGTTGGTATTTCCAAAGGATCTATATCCTCGTTACCCACGTTTGTATTAAAGTTAATATTGAACCTGATGTTGAATTCAGCGTTAACCAAATACGAGGCACTTAAATTAAATATATTAGAAAGAATATCCACTTTGTAATGAATAAAAAATAAAACATCGTCTAGTCTATACAAGAAAGTTTGACTTACAAGGTCGTTGTAAATGTAAAAAATCGGCGTCTTCAGAATAGATAGAAAATGGTACTGTTGAAAATGCGCTTCAAGCATGTAAGTTGGTAAAATAACTCCAGGACAATTCGGACACTCGTACTTTAAAGGGAAACATTCTTCTTCATGTTCAATGACTTGAACGTAGTTCAGTAACTTCCTGCAACCATCGAATCTGTTGTTGCACTTAAACACGTGATTGTCTCCAAAACAGTTGTATACGCACAAAATACCTTCATCGTTTTCTTCGGTGCATCTTCCGCACTTAATGGAACCATCCTTGTAGGTCTTCACAGGTTTCACAGAGAGGTATTTAAAACAATTGGTACATTTTAGTTTATCTAAAGTTGAATCAGATAATATTACAGACATCGTTGGAAACTTTTAGAACTTTAACGAATTACAAGTAACTAATAGCAAAAATAGCACACGAATAGGTTTTCTAATTTTGTCAGTCGACTATATAGTTCCAAAATGTAAACATAAAGATTGGGGTAGGGGGTGGTTAAATAAGAATTTAAAAGGTATTAATGCATTCAAGAGTAGATTGGATAATTAGGAAGTGTTTAAAGAATTAGATAACCCTTTAATTGGAACGGATTATCGAGCAAGGCGCCTACCTGGCGACTATAATGGTTACGTTGATGGGTGTTGATTGTTGAGAATGGGGTGTTAATACACTGCGACCTAAAAGATCTATTGTTTGTTTACAATAAAATTAAATCAACTGGTGTCTGTGTAAAATTTGGTTCTTAGAAATTTAGTTTACAGGAATTAAATAAGAAATATTTGAATTGAAATTATTAAACTTAGTTTTATTATTAATAAGGATGCTGATAAATTTTTTAATATAATTTATATGATTATGCAAGGAAAAATAAAAAAATTGAAGTCTGTTATTAAATTATTATCGTAAGAACACTTGAAGGTATGATACATGTTTTAACATGAGCTGGAAAACAACCATAATTAAGTCTCGTTATTTTAATTATAGTCGAATAAAATTTATTTACACTGTTTTCTTGAATGATTTTAGGAAGCACAAAAATTAAGGTATATGGATTATTGAATGCTTCAATACATTCTTTCCAATTACCATTCCAATATTATTTTAAACTAAAACAAAATAAAAATTTTGAACATCTCAATTAAATGTTGTTTTAATGCAAGAATTTTCTAATAATTAAAACAATTTTTAATATTCCATACTAGTGAATTTTTATGCTGGGAATTTAATTTTTTAGATTGAGTTTATTATAATACAATTTATTATTCTTGTACATACAAGCGCCTGCCATATTGCGTACATTTTTGCTGTATACATTCAGCAGGTCTCATAAAGGCGCATTTTGATTGAAAAATATTTGTCCAATTGTTTATACAGTCTGTTCGCTATACTTAAGCGAGTTTCGGATTAACAAAATTATGCAAATTAGTCATTGACAACCAGTTCCAATAAGCCTCTTCTCAAGAAATTAGGTAAAATTGCCCTAATGGTCAGATTTAAATTAAAATAACATTAGGGTAGGTACTAAATTTGTTACAAATATTGCAGTTGAATTGATTCTTTGCAAGTGTTGACATTGTATGTATATTGTAAATTTAGTGGAAATTTTAAAAATGCCTAGACGTGTGTTAGATGTAGATAGTCTAATTTGTAGTGTACATAAGTATTTTACGGATGAAAAAGAAAATGGCGGTCCTTTAAAATCGGTAATGTCTGTACAACAACGCGTATGCGATGCTCTAGGAATTAGTGAATCCAAATTAAGAGGAGTATTACAAAATCACAATAGTGAACTGCCGAAAGAAGATCACCGCAAAACTCGCCAATCATTGATAATATGAACACAGAAATGTTTGTAAAATGGCTGCATGAAAAACTTCTCCCAGGTTTAAGTGAGCCCAGCGTAATTATTTTAGACAATGCACCTTACCATTCTGAAGTATGTAACAAAAGTCCAACGAATTCTTGGACTGTTGATAAAATTAAAGAATGGTTGACAAAGGAACATTTACCATTTCCTCAATATATATTAAAATCAGAATTATTACGCTTGGCAAATATACACGCAAAACCAAAAACCTTTGTTGTGGATCAGATTATTGAAAGTTACGGTCATGAAGTTTTACGTCTGCCACCGTATCATTGCCAGTTTAATCCCATCGAATATATATGGGGAATAGCAAAACAATATTATGACAACTATATTGGGCCTAACGGTTATAGTGACGACGCAGTTAGGGAAACTTGGCGAAAAGCACTTTCAATTGCAACTCCAGAAGTGTGGCGGATATTTTGGATGATAATGACTGATTTTCATTTTTGTTGGCAAGTTCAATTTTTTTATTTTTCATTTGAAATTCTCTACATGGAACAAATTTTTATAATAACCCTCTTATTATTTATACATAGACCATATTTTCTGTGTGAAGTGTAATATATAATTATTATTAGGTTTATAATAGCCACATATGACAGTTGAGGATATACTAGGAAGGTGTCCCACTCGGTGCTCCCCTTGAAATAAAAATCGACAGCTATTTAATTTTTTTCAAAAATATCTATTTCAAGATACAGCCCTTAATCAGACACCATGTACATTTAATTTATCATATCAGTATCATTCCTCTTCCTGTAAGATGTGATTTACTTGCTGTTATACCCTTAAGTTCTTCAAAGTTATTCCAAAATAAACAGTGTCGTGCCTACAGTCCTGCAGATTCGATTTTGACAAATGTGTTTCATACAAATACAATTATATATATTATCTTTAAATAAATGTTTCATAATTTCATTTTGAATTTTATTTTAAAATAATTAACTCTTTACGGATGTCAATGGTGGACGACAATCGGCTTAGTGATTAAGAAGCATTAAGTGGTCAGAAATTTCAGACGAGAATCGAGATAAGATGATTATAAAAAAAGGTACTCATCAGGTAGTCCTGTTCCAAAAAATGATTATTTAAAAAGGTATCCGATAAGTTTCAGAGAATGTACGAAGTTGTCAACCTAAGCATATTATTAATATTATATTGTTTACTAGTGAACAAATAAATAAATAATTAATTTTTCTGTAATACTGTATTTGACTAATCAACACATTTTTTCAACAATAAATAAATAATTTAAACAAAAAACAGTCAACATTAATGATGGTAGTAAGCTGGGGCGGCGTGATGAGCGGGGCTATGGCCTGGTGCGTAGTGTGTCCAGAGTTTTCCACAACAGCATTGAAACCGTTGTGGTCATCGGCGGTGTAGTGGACGGTTCTGAGGGTACCATCAGCTTCGACGACGGTGTAGTATCCCTTGACTACGTCACCATCACGGGTTTCGTGTTGGGATTTGTGATCACCAGTGTGGCCGTCTTGAACTCCATAGTTGAATTCGAATTTGGGGTGTGCCACAAAGAAATTTTATCATTTTAAAAACCACATACAAAGTTGAATCTATCTTTAAACCCAAACTTGACTAGGCCAAAGGCATTATTAGCTACAGAAATTGTTTAAGTTTCTTCCAGATTATGAGCTAATCAAAATAAAATAAAAATAGTAAAAAAATGCCTAGATACTTCAAAATTCTTGTCAACAAAATGCAGATTTTGATTTGTTTTAAAGTTGGATTAAAAAAAAATATTAAACAACAAAAAAAATTAGTTGCTTTAAAAAAATAATAAAACAAATTTTTCATTTTCTTGCAAATTAAAAAAAAAATAATAGTAATTCCATTTTATTTAAATATAAAACTTATAAGCCCAAAATTAAAAAAAATTGTTAAATAATCGTTTTTAGTTTTTGTTCAGAACTATCTAGTTCTGTTCTCCTATTTTTCTTAAATACTTATATAGTAATCTTCATGATGAGCTTCTTTGGCGTAGGCTGGGGCAAAAAATTACCCTTATTTTGATTTTTATTTGATAATACTAAACAGGCGTAAGTTCAGTGTAATTTTTTAGTTTTAACAATAATTGTTTTTTACTACTTTTTGTAAAAAAAAGTTAATCGAAAATTGAAAAATAGATAGTGTGTTCATTTTTTTAATAAAAAGTATTTTTGGGAAGATAATTCGGTAAATATTAGAAATTACGAATTAATAAATAAAAATTTAATATAATCAGTAAAAAAATATATTTTTTTCAATTTGGTTTCATAAGCCTTTTACTACAAAAAGTGTTATTTTAAGCAGTGGCGGCTCGTGATAATTTAAAATGGGTGTTCACTTTTTCCAATAATTTCATCATTTGTAAGTTCGGTTCAAAACCTTGTACAAGTGTACTTATTATTTTCAGTGTCATACTGTTTTCAAGCACTACAACTATTAATGAATAAATAAATGAATATTTTAGTTATTGAAATATTGGTTCTGTTTTTAATATGTTGAAAACCATCTATAAACATTATTAGTTAGTCAACTGACTTTTCTTCATATTTTGAGATTATTTTTAAATGTAGAAAGCTTGACATTGATTTTTCTGTAAAAATTATATGAAACTACCTACCGTTTTTCAGTTTTTATTGTAAATTTAATCATTTTCATAATTTGTCTCACATGATTAATAAAATATATTTTTTAAATACCCTTTATTGGCAAAAAACAAGTGAACTAAAATGTGTATTTTATAAGATCAGTCCCATCACAACACATAATATTACACAGATACAAACTAGAATGAAGATATATAATGCGTGGCCTTCTAAATTATAATTTTCACAGTTTAACAGACCCCGTTAACCCCCATTTTTAATCAGATTATTTTCAGAATCAATAGGCTTCATCCCCTTGTAGAGCTTGATTTTTCCAAAAATTTCAAGTTGATGTTATTGTTTGTTTTGGAGTTAGATTTATTTTAAATATTTTAACTCCCTTAACCCCCCACTTTTATTCAATTTTTTTTTTCACAATCAATAGGCCTCATTTCCTTATAGAGCTTGATTTCTAATAAAAATTTCATGTTGATATCGCTTTTCATTTTTGATTTATGATGCTTTTTTAATTTTAACCCCCCTTAAACCCCCATTTTTATCAGATTTGATTTTTCAAAATTAAAGAGCTTCTTCTCTTTATAGAGCTTGATGTTCGTTAAAAATTTCAAGTTAATATCATTATTCGTTTTTGAGTTAAGATTTTTTATAATTTAACCCTTCCTAACTCCCCTATTTATTTAGATTTTTTTTAAAGTCAATAGGCTTTATCCTTTCTTATAGAGTTTCATTTTTACTAAACATTTCATGTTGATATCACTTTTCGTTTTTAATTTAGGATTTTTTTTTAATTTCAACCCATCCTAACCCCTATTTTTGATCAGATTTTTTTTCATAAACAATAGGCTATGTCCCCTTATAGAGCTTGGTTTTTGCCTTAAATTTTCAAAAATTATCATTTTTCGTTTTTGACTTATCGTGCAGACAAAAACCATGACATCGGACAAAGTAAACCTATAATATTTACAGACAGACTACTGTGTGAAGAGTGAAATATAATATAATATAATATAATATAATATAATATAAACAATAACAAAATAGCCTACAAAATGGGTATACTAAAAGAATGATAAGGTCAAATAGTTGAAAATTATTAATAGGTATATCATTACTTCGGATATAAACTGTGCTGTCATTCTAGTCAGGTTTTTAGTAGAGCAGACTGAATGTTGGTTGAACACTTTTCGTGTTCTATATAATAATAATAGTTTATTCAGAAAATAGACAAATTAATACATACAAAAATTTGACATTATAAGAATAAGTAATATAAATTTAAAAAGAATAATAACAGCAACAGAATAAACGTGTGTGCGAGTTCATCCATAAAAGCCAAAGAGGCTTTGCATGGACGAATATATTATATTTGAATGTGTTGACAATTATTTTTATACACAATATTATTCTAGCTATTTCAACATGTATTTTATTTAAAAGTAGAAAAAAGTAACAATAAAAACAAACAGAACATTATAACAAACCAAGATTAAAAAAAGATTAAAAAAATAATTATTAGACATTTAACAAGAGGTGAACATTTTCCCTTCCTAAGTTTATAATGTATGTTTTAAAACGGTTTTTAATTAATTCTAATGAGTTTATATTGAGAAGGTACATTTTATATGATTCGGGGAGACTATTAAATACTTTACTCATTTGGTGTGAATGTGTTCGGATGCTAACATGTCTTCGTACAAACTGTGTATGTACATTTAGATTTTCTCTATATCTTGTATTGTGACGGTGATTTATAAGGTGTAATTTTTTTTTATTTTTATAAATAAATATAATTATTTGGTGCATAAATAATTGTCTTATATCAAGTATTCCTGCCTCTAAGAACAGAAGGTGGGAAAGGTATCTAAGTTTCTTTTATTTACATATATTAATTATATTTCGACAAGAAATTCAGATGGCCCCAATTATTGTCATAATATTTATTGTTTACTAATAATCTAACTATTAAAACTTTTTTTAATAAACATGAATTTTTGGTTTTTGTAACATATTTCTATGTTCTGATAACACATTTTCTATGACATACTTATACCTCCAACATGCCTCTATAAATAGTACGACTAACGTAAGAGTTAAATAGTGTTGTTTAACGTTTAACTTGTAAGTTTATTAAACATTGAACATAGTGTTCTTTTTTTAAAGTCAACTTATATTGTGACATCACTATACATGGTATATAATACCCCTGAAAAGGTCTCGATAAGCCGATTTTAAAAATATAACCTTTATAAAACTGCACTGTCTACATAGTTTACCTCCCAGATAGATATCGGTAAATATTTAATTTAATATTCATGATATAGGTACATACCTAACATAGACACAACTATTTCAAGTTTCTTCAATTAATTTAGGCCAGTGCAATATATTTATATTTTATTTCCTCTTTAAAAAATCTGATGTGTCCAACACATGACTTTCCTATCTAGTTATTACAGGCTTTTTCCGTTTATTGTGTACAACCTATTACAGCATCTCTATAAATGTTTAGAGGACAAACTAAATATATACATTGTCCACATACATCTACCGCGAATCATTTTTCTATAGATATTCATTGAAAATGAAAATACTGAAAAATTTAAATTTAGCACTTTTCAATTAATAATAATGCCAATTATTACACAAACACGTTCATGCAAGATTGCAAGCATATACACCACAAGTCGTATTAATTTGCACGTCTGAAAAAGCGTTGCGGACGGGAATGCGGCCGGCGCGGCAACGACAAGTCTCGACGCGTTGTACTGAATATGGAATATGCAAGTTTTTACAAGTAACAGTCGCTGAGCTTCTTAAAATATCTGCCTATATTGATAAGAGAAGTCAAGTCAACATTTTAGTAACTAAAATGTTGACTGTTTATATTATAAACAGTTGAAGTTTTTTACATCACATGGAAAAATGAGTAATCAATTGTTTAATAGTATATTGCTTCACTATCAAAACCAAATTAATTTTCATGCACCCCGCTTACGATTGTGGACCCCCATTTTTTATTACGCCCAACGTAGACCCCCATCGAGTCTCCCTTGGACCCCTGGGGGTCCACCTGGACCACTTTGGGAAATACTGGTATAAACCATTTGCAGAGATAGTCAATAATTATTATAAAGTCTTGTTAGGTAATTCTTTTAAACCATAATCATAGTAGTTTTTTTGTCGTTTCTATGGCAACCTGTAAAAATGAATCACAACAAAAGGTATACAAATAAATTTTTAATTCAGCAAAAATTGATTCATATTTTTAAAGATTTTTACCTACTAATCGTGGATAGATGTTTTTGTGCGATGTTAAGAGGAATAAAATGTTTCTCTTTAACTATATATATCAAGATATATTTAAATATGTTATTTTATGGAAAACTTTAAGGGCAAACAAAATTAGCGCTGTCATGCCTTGTGATTTTTTTAATATAAAATAATTTTTTTTAACCACTTTGCTCAGGATTGGGATTGGCACAGATTCCGGTATCGATTCCGGTATCGATTCCGGTATCGATTCCGGTATCGATTCCGGTATCGATTCCGGTATCGATTCCGGTATCGATTCCGGTATCGATTCCGGTATCGATTCCGGTATCGATTCCGGTATCGATTCCGGTATCGATTCCGGTATCGATTCCGGTATCGATTCCGGTATCGATTCCGGTATCGATTCCGGTATCGATTCCGGTATCGATTCCGGTATCGATTCCGGTATCGATTCCGGTATCGATTCCGGTATCGAAAGGGTATCGGAACGAAAGTATCGATACCTATATCGGAAAGAGTACAGAACAACCAAAAAAGAAAAAAAAGGTCATAGGATACACGCCGACATATACCATAAAGTGATCCTACAATATACATTTTGTAGTAAAATTATTGAAACGAAAGTAGTAATATCGAAACAAAAGTAGTACCCATATGAGTAAAGTATCGGGTACTAAATTACCCGGTATCGAAAGAAAAGTATCGATACCAGTATATCACATCAGTAGTATCGCAACATCCCTAGATATAGTACTGCAAGACCGAAGAGTACGCATCAGAGTAATTGTGAAAGATACTGGCTTATAATGTCATGTGGTGCACCACATACTGAATGAAGGATTAGATATGAAAAAGATGAGTACAAGATGGGTGCCCCGAATGGTACCATTGATCAAAAAAAAAATTGGGTGTTGACTTGTGAGCAACTTTTGGAAGGGTACCAAGCAAATAAAGAGAACTTTCTTAGTCCCTATGTTATCATGTACGAGTCATGGGTGCACCACTATGATCTCGAGACCAAAGCCCAAAGTTAAGAATGGAAAACTCGCGGTTCTCTTCCTCCACGCTAATTCAAAGTCGTGCCGTCTGTTGGAAAGGTTTTTCTGTATTCTGGGATGCTTAAGGAATCATCCGGACTGACTATTTGCAAAAGAGACAGAGCATTACAGGAGTCTATTACGCACAATTGCTTTCTAAATTGCGAGACACTCTTAACCCTGCTGTCCCGTTCCAATTTTCTATACGGCTGTACTGTTTGGGTCAATATGACCCATATTTTTTTTGTAGCCTATTTTTGAAATAAAATACCATTCAATTCTATAAAAAACTTTAATTACATAGTTAACTAATACAGATTTTACTTTTTTAAACTATAATATCAATTTAGTAAATTAGTTTTGTTTGCAGTTAGGACAATAATACGTAACATGTGTTTTACAAATATGTTTTTGACATTTGCAACATAAAATATTTGTCTTGTTATCATTTTTAGAGGAACAGAATTTACATCTTGCACGTTTTGAAGTTGTAGCTGCGATATCCAAAGCCGGTGGATTAGAAGCTGAGGTCGAAGCCCTATGTAGACTAGCCAAACTTCTTACTTGTATTTTTTTTACAGTGTCGCGTGATTCTTCTGTTCTTGGAAAATGCTGCCGAGAAGTTATAAGTGGCGTGACCAGAGATTTTCCCAATTCTTCCAGAAAAAGTCGTCTCTTAGTTAATTTATTTTCATTCCATCGAGGATTTATTGTTGTCCATAGTACAAATGCATTGTAAGCTGAAATATCTATCATATTATAGAAAATAATCATGGGCTATCGGTTTGTCTTTCTTTTACATGTATATGTACCAATAAGTTGATCAAGGGTGTCCACTGCCCCCTTTGTTGCATTATAGTCCATAATAATTTTTGGTTTTTTATCTTCTCGATCACTAATCGCTTTGCCATTATGTAGGGTGCTCATAAGAACGACATTTTTATTTTTTTTCGTAACATAGTTCACAACTTTAGTGTCTTTTGTAAAATAAAAAGAACTGCTATTAACTTCCTTATTTGACATTTGTTCCGGAAGTTCTGGTTTATTTTTCCAGACGGTACCAAGCATAGTTATGTTTCTTTTTAGAAGAAATTGTCCCAAATTATACGACGTAAAAAAATTATCGCAAATTAGGTTGTGTCCTTTCAAATCACTACTGAGATCACATACTACTCCCATTCCTTGATTTTTTCCGATTTAGCACCTGCTTCCTTTTCCGTATACACTTGTAATTTGAGGGCATAAGAAGTTTTACTGTCACATAAAGCACAAATTTTTATTCCATACTTCGCTGGCTTACTGGGAATATACTGTTTGAACAGGCAACGCCCCCTAAACGCCACTAACTGTTCATCGATTGTAACATTGTAGGAAGGATTGAATAATTTTGGTAGAATCTCTACCCACTTTTCCCAGATAATCCGAATAGCTGCAAGTTTATCAGTACTCTTTCTCTCTTGCCTTGTTGTCTTATTATCAAAACGAATAACACGAGATAATTTCGTGAATACATCGAGAGACATTGTTGCACGAAATATGTTCCGACCAGTTTCTTTATTCCAAAGGCTTTTTGTTGATTCACCATAGGATTTATAAACTCCAGCTAATATCAAGAGACCGATGTATGCCTGAAAAGTTGTGTGATCTAGGTTTTTCCATGAATCTCCAAAAACACGCTGCCCTTCCAAGTTGGTCATGTTTATAATTTCGCTCTCAACTACATCAAGAAATATGGTTTCAAATGAACTTTTTAGATCATCAATTCGTGCACATGCATATCGTGTAACTCCTGGAATACGTTTTATAACATTTGCTGCTGATAAGCGACCAAGTTGTTGAGGAGGTTCTAATGACCACTGTATATTATGGTCCTTTGAAAAAATCTATCCAAATCGGCGTCAGAACTATTTCACTTTCACTACTTGTATGATCTTCAAATTCTGACACGTTTTCATCACTCTCTGACATTTCTGCGAGAGCTTGCAAATCGTTTTCACTAATTAGGCATTCCAAACTGAATGGCTACCAGTGGGTTCTGACGGGTTATGATATGGCAAAATTATGGCAACCCTGTAGGCCTGGTGATTTGAAAAGGACAATGAAATAGATAGTTACATAGATTGATCATCCATATTTTTCAAAATAAACATAAGCTTATGCCTTGAAGTAAAAATGTAAGCAATTATTTTTTTTTAATGTCTAAAGGCTAAAAATTAGTTTTAAAATACATTTTTTCTAAACCGATTCAAATTAATAAATATTTGCCAGGCAATATGGCCGCTCGTAAACGACCAGCTTTGAGCAATCTATATAACTATATATGTATCATTGACCCTGTTAATGACAACATGACAACAGGGTTGCCATATCTAAACTGTCATTACCCACTGGTAGCCATTTGGACAGGTCGTTGGAATGTCTAATTGGTTTTCGATACGCCATTTCCAATATGCAAACATCGACTGGAGCACAAGCACAGAGCACAGCTTACATGTCTGCCTACCGAAGTCATTCGGCTAACGTCGTCTGGTGTCAGTGAGTTCTACAGCCGTGCGTATTTTTATTTGTTTACCAGACATAATTAGGAGCCATAAAAAAATAAATAAAAATTATTATCACGACATAGCTTACTAGGGTTATATTGACCCGAACAATATATGTGTAACAATTAATATTTTTTTAAAAACTGATCATTGAAAAAAAAAATTGTTGTAGTAAATGAGGGTCTAATAATATGCTACAAAGTCACTAAGCACCACGGGTTTTAATAAAGTTATTTTCTGTTTATTGAAATTTAATTGTTGTGTTCTGTCAAATAGACCCGAACGGGACAGCAGGGTTAAAGAGACACGCCGAGGAAAGTTAAGGAACGGTGTGCTGTTCCATCGGGATATTGTTCGTAGCCGTACATCTTGTATTGCCATGGCTGCTATACACCAAGCAGGCTTTGAATTAGTGGATCACCCACCATATTCACCAGATCTCGCCCCCATTGATTACAAACTATTCCCCAAATTAAAAGAAAACTTACGTGGGAAAAATCCACTAATGATGAACTTATGTAAGCTGTAGAGAGATGGTTGCAGAGGTCGAACAAAAAATTTTTTAGAAGGTTGTTGAAATATTAGAGCACTTATGGGCCAAGTGTATTAGTGTAAAAGGAGACCGTCATAAAATAAAAAAATATAATGCCTCTGTAGTTTTAGAGAAGCGACAATAACTGTCGGTCCTTTGAAATTCGGAGAGTAATTTTTTTTTTTTGAATTTGACTTACGAGACGGATGGCCGGTATAATACATCAAGAAAACATTAATGTACAGTAATAAGTGCTGTGCACTGATAAAAAATATTATATTGAAATTGAAAATAATATTTTACCTTACTTATCGAGCATAAAATTTATATAATAAAATATTGGTTTTTATTACAGTAGTTTTTGTCATGTTCAAACTTTTAATTTGATTTTTCAAAAATAAAATTAATTATAATAGACCTTTCCCGTTATTAATGATACACCGAGAAAAAACTTTGCTAATGGGAATTAAACATTTAATAGTGGGTATTACATTTTTTAATACTATATGAGACAGATAAACTGATTAATAGCAGCTATTAAACTTTTGTTCTTGGATCAGTGTTGCTGTCACAAGCAACTGATAAAAAAACTTTGCTAAACGTTAGTAAATAATTTAATAACAGGTATTATACAGTTTAATAGAAAAACTAAATACTTTAATAGTCATTATTAAACAGCTAATTGTATAATAGCGTTTATTCAATAAATTAATAACTGTTATTAAATGGTTTAATGACGGGTATTTTCAAGTTTTAATACTCTCTACTAAACCACTTTAATTGTTGTTATTAAATAAGTTAATAGAGGTCGACCAAACCCTCTCCACCCCAAATAAATTGGCAATTGTCTCTTATAGGAAATATGTGAACTTTTGATAGTATACCTACCTCACTCTTAAAGTAAATACTTTGCATAGATTAAATCTGTGTTACTCTAGAGCTACTTTCTGAACATTTTATTTAGTTTTATGGAAAAACATCACTAAAACTTTATATTGTAACGGTTTGGCTCTACGGACGAGACAGTGCCAGGGTTTGCCACAACAGTACGAGACAACGAACCGTCAAGGTGACAGGAAACCCAACCTACAATCGGACAGGCTGACAGAGACTGGGAGAAAGTGTGAAGAATGATCGAGAACGGTCATGGAAGCCGTTACCATAGATTATTGATGATACGACACTGTCAATTTGGAGTGGAAGAGAGAAAGCGGGTCAGCGCGGGGCGGATCAACGTTTTAATTGTAAATAGTTTACGCGTTCGGATATTTATTTTGTATTTTAATTAAATAAATAGTTTCAACCCACACTCGTGTTACAATTGGTGTCAGGTGTGGGGTAGTGAAAGAAGATGTCTAAGAAGATAAATCAGTTGCTGGTTGCAGAGCTCAGAAGAGAGCTAGAAGAACTTGAGCTAGACACGACGGGGTCCAAGACGGTGTTGGTAGCACGTTTGAGGGAGTACTACGAAAGTCGAGGTGACGATCCTGATGCCATAGAGTTTGAAGATCCCTCCCTGAAGGCTGTGAAGTCCTTTATCCATGCCGAGCTTGCCGAAAAGATGACCAACCTGTCTACGGAGATGTCCAACCTGTCTACGGAGATGTCCCTTCAGCGAGATGAGCTTGCAGAAAAGATGGTTAACCTGTCTACGGAGATGTCCCTTCAGCGAGATGAGCTTGCAGAAAAGATGGTTAACCTGTCTACGGGGGTTAATGAAGAAGTTTCTAAACTCTCCACCGAGATCTCCGATCAGCGAAATGAGCTTGCTGAAAAGATGACCAGCCTGTCCTCCAAGATGTCCAACCTCTCCCGGGCCATGGCTAACCAGGCAGCAGAACTGCGAGCAGAAATTTCCCAACAGGAAGAAAGAATAACCGGTGTGATCGCTCAGCAGGAGGAAAGAATATCCGGCGTCGAAGAAGAGATCCAGAAATTACAAGATTTCCTGTCCAATCCGCCACCTCCTGGAAGCAGAGAAGAGGAACCCAACCCCGTGGTAGAAAGGCTGGAGAGCAATATTTCAACTCTCGAGATCAAGCTCCATGCGATCGAAGAACGATTCTCCCGCCAGTCTTCAAGAGGTGAAGATCGACGAGACTTCGGCGCTGTAGGTGAGACCAAAGCCAGAATGAAGCCACCTACCTTCGACGGCAAGACCTCCTGGCCCAACTATTTCAAGCAGCTCAACGCAGCGGCCGACGCCAACGGATGGTCCCCTAGAGAGAAGGCAGTAGCACTCATAGTTGCCCTACGTGGCGATGCTTTAGACGTCCTGCAGACCCTCCATGCCGACGAGTCCAAAGACTTCGATCAACTGGTGAAGCGTCTAGAGATGAGGTACGGCCAAGCACACCTGGAACAAGTCTACCAGTCCCAACTTAAGAATAGAAGACAGAAGGCAGGTGAGTCCATCCAGGAGTTCGAAGCCGACGTTGCACGGATGGTACGCTTTGCCTATCCCTCGGCCCCTGAAAGCGTACTAGAATGCCTAGCTGTCCAAGCGTTCGTCGATGGAATGAGAGACCAGGAGTTGCAGAGAGCACTGTGCCTAGCCCGTCCCAAGGTCCTGGTGGATGCACTGTCAACGGCGTTGGAGTTTGAAGCAGCAACTGCAGCGTCCCGTGCCCATGACCGAGTCCGAGCCGTCACCAGCCACTCCAGCGAAGAGAAACACCATGGAGAGTCCAACAGGGAGATTCTAGAACAACTGGTGAGCCTGATGAAGACTATGGCGACGAAGAAGAGGAGATCAGTACGATGTTGGAGCTGCGGAGAACTTGGTCACGTCAGAAGTACATGCCAGCATCGTGACAAGACCACCCAAGATGACCCCCAGGAAGCCGGAAAACTAGAACGGGTCGACTCCAGGAGGGCGACATCGACCCGAAGTAGCCTACAAGACCCTCTCCTCGTCCTGGCTTCACTGAGTCACCGTAACGCCGACGACCTTTCCAGAAGACCTTGCCAACAGAATTGCTCCCATTGCAGTCGCCTTGAGGAGAAGGAAGCCAGCCTGCGCCAGATTAAAGTCGTCAGCGAGGAATGGTCCAAAGGGAGGATTCAAGAGCAGCAAGAGAGCGACCCTGATCTGAAAAGAATCAGAGAATGGGTGTCAGTAAATCGTCATCCAACCTGGCAAGAGGTATCGTCATCTTCACCAGGACTGAAATCCTACTGGGCTCAGTGCAACTCCTTGGTGATTGAAGAGGGGTTGCTAAAAAGAATCGTTGAAAATGCCGATGGCACTGAATCAAAGAGGCAGCTGCTAGTCCCGAAGACCTGCATACTAGAGATACTACGACAGCTTCACGATGGAACGTCAGGAGGACACCTGGGTGTGAAGAAGACGTTACAGAAGGTTCGAGAAAGGTTCTACTGGGTGAGCTGCTCCGACGACGTAAGAGACTGGTGCCGAAGATGTGCCACCTGTGCGGCGAGCAATGGACCACAACGCAAGCGTAGGGCTGGAATGCAGCAGTACATCGTAGGAAGCCCATTCGAGAGGATCGCTGTAGATGTATTGGGTCCTCTGCCAGAAACCGATGCAGGGAAGAAGTATTACGACAGCCGAGCAGCAGAGTCCTGCTATAAGGAAGGTGACCTGGTATGGCTCTACAACCCACGAAGAAGGCGGGGCTTATGTTCAAAGCTGCAGAAGAGCTGGGAGGGTCCATATGTCATCAGGAAGAGGATCAATGACGTAGTCTATCGAATCTACAAGGCTCCCCGAGGAAAACCGATAGTAGTCGATTCTGATCGACTAGCACCATTCGCCGGAGACCACGATGAAGGTGTACGAATACAGCGGCTCCAGGACGTAGAGAACCCCACGTCTGAAGACTTGGAGGAATGCATCTGAGGAGGGGGCAGTGTAACGGTTTGGCTCTACGGACGAGACAGTGCCAGGGTTTGCCACAACAGTACGAGACAACGAACCGTCAAGGTGACAGGAAACCCAACCTACAATAGGGCAGGCTGACAGAGACTGGGAGAAAGTGTGAAGAATGATCGATAACGGTCATGGAAGCCGTTACCATAGATAATTGATGATACGACACTGTCAATTTGGAGTGGAAGAGAGAAAGCGGGTCAGCGCGGGGCGGATCAACGTTTTAATTGTAAATAGTTTACGCGTTCGGATATTTATTTTGTATTTTAATTAAATAAATAGTTTCAACCCACACTCGTGTTACAATATTTTATCTTTTTTTTTTTTATAAAATAAACTGACCAAATTTTAAAAAAGGATTACACATAATAAAGCTTTATATAATAAACATTAAAACTGGGGTACTACCAAAAGTTTGCATACAGATATATTTCATATTAGAGATATTTACAAAAAACCTTAAAAAACACAAAACAATTTTTTTCTACACCCACATTGATATTAGCTTATCTACGCACAGACTACAAAACGAAAAAGTATGTAATTGCGTTCGACTAAACGAATATATTTCATATCCATTCTAGGTAGTGAGAACAATGCAAAAATATGAAATCCACCAATCACAGTTCATATTTTGGATATTATTTTTAAAATTTTAAATAAGTGAAAATCCTGTCAAACTAATTGTAAGTATATTTTTCAATTATTAAGATTAAATATACATTAAAATGAGTTATTTTTGTGTAGAATCGATAAATAATCGTAAATAATAGCATTTCTATTTTTATTTGAATCATATTTAAAAAAAAATAAATAAATTTGAATAAAACTATATGAAACTATTTTAATTACGAGTATTTTTTTTGTGTGTGTCATCGGCTTCAACTACCAGGGTTGTTTCGCCTCGTGTTCTATGTAGACTTTGTTACTGTTTCCCAGCGCCACTTTAGGAACAGCACTGTTAATTAGAACCCAATAGTGAATAGTCGAGTGGGGAATCCTACCAAGGCATCAGCATTCATTTTAAATAATTAAATTAAAAGAAAAAATCCCGGCCAACGGTGGGATTAAAACCAAAATCGTAAAAGTGTCTGTAGAGGGAGCCATGGATAGAGTGCTTGACTTCCACGCGAAAAGCCGGGGATCGATTCGCTGCTGGCGTATATTTTTTTTTATTTTTTTCTATTTTATTTTATTTTAAAAATCAATAAAATTCATAAATTATTTTAAAATTAGTTATTTTGCCTTAATAATCTAAAATATTTTTTTAATTTGTAGATTTCCGTTAGTGGGTCGTAGAAAAAATATACTGTACAACTCGAGTGGATTGTCCATACCGCGCACAGACTCTTGAGCACTCTGCCTACGGCGTCGTGCCCAAATTTCGTCTTCGTGCGATCAGGGCCGGCCCCAGGGTAGGGCGATCCGGGCGGCCGCCCGGAGCGCAATGATTTAGGGGCGCCAAAATCATGGAAAATGAAAATAAACTGATAAAAAAATTAAGTTACAGGCTTTTATAAAATGCACTAAAAAGTAAAGAATATTTTTTTATCATTCTGATATCAATAAATTACACCGGCACACAAAAAAAAAGTCAGTTTGGGCCGTCCACCCTTCAATATCCACCCTTGCAATATCTCTAAAAACTGATGTATGAACTGAATGATGCGAAAGATTTTCTCAGATTTTGAACTGTTTTTTGTTGGTATCAAACTTTTTTGTTCTTAAATGACCTCCGCAGTATTCAGCGGATCGAAATACATAAGAATTATGCTTGGTTTCTATTCATAAATTTTTTTTATTACTAATTATCTTATTTTTACTATTTTTAAAATTTACTCGATATTGAAGGGTGGACGGCCCAAACTGACTTGAAATTCGGATTCAGCGGGTCAAAATACATGCCGGTAGGTAGGTCATGTCTGATGTACAAACAACTTTTTTTTTTGTGTGCCAGTGTTATTTTTCATAATATTGCATTGTCATTGGACCCTTGTAACTATACCAAATTTCATTTAAATCGGTTCACGGGAATTTGATTTCTAGCTAAAATATCTAGGGAAAACTATAAAAAATGAAATAATTGAATTATTGCATGACAACATAAAGCACCACATCATTGAGCAAGTTCAAAAGGCCAAGTATTATTCCGTGATTCTTGACTGTACTCCCGATGCAAGTAAAGTAGAACAGATGACATTTGTGGTAAGATTTGTCTCCATACAGGAATCAGAGTCTGAAGTTCAAGTTAATATCAACGAACATTTTTTGGGTTTTCTACCCATTGAGAGATCAACAGCTAAGGAATTGTCGGAGGTTTTACTAGAAGGGCTAGAGAAAAATAGTCTTAAAGTAGAAAACATGCGCGGTCAAGGGTATGCCAATGGTTCCAATATGAGAGGAGAAAAATCGGGAGTATAAACAAGAATCAGAAATATAAACCCCAGAGCATTTTATGTTCCATGCAGCAGCAATTCGCTAAATTTGGTTGTAAACGATATGGCAAAATCCTTGTTTGAGGCAGCCAACTTCTTCAATATTGTTCAAAAGTTATATACATTTTTTCTTCCTCTTCTTTTCGTTGGGCAATATTAGTGAAATATATTGATACTTACACCCTAAAACCATTGAGTGATACGCGATGGGAAAGTCGAATCCACTCATTAAAAGCTCTGAGGTTTCAAATTAGTCCAATTCACGATGCTTTGTACAGCATATATGAAGATTCAGAAATCGATATGATCAGAGACGAGGCTAGCGGATTATTAAATAATTTAAAGCAGTTCAAATTTATATGCTCTGTTGTGATCTGGTACAAAATTTTGAGTCATATTAACCCCATCAGCAAACTTCTGCAAACTGTAAATTTTAATATGTCACAAGCTTTTGATATGCTTAGCAACTGCAAACTTTTCTTTGAAAACCTGAGATCAGATGAATCTTTTGAAAGCATCATTTTAGAAGCAACCGAACTTGCTTCAGAGATTGACGTGGAAGCTAATTTCGAAACCACCACACCACGTCATCGTGTCAGAAGCAAAACAAGAACGTTTTTGTATAAGGGCCCTGATGAACCCATTCAAGACCTCAAACAAAAATATAAAATAGATTTTTTTTTCACACTATAGATCAAGCAATAAGTGCCTTGGAAACCAGATATAATTTGCTAAATACTCACAGTAATTATTTCAGCTTTTTGTATAATATTTTTGGTCTAAAAGACATGCCCAGAAATGAGCTACTGGCTCATTGCAAAGATTTGGAAGTAGTTTTAACTGATGGAAATTCAAGCGATCTTAACGCCCTGGAACTAGCCGATGAAATAAGCATTGTTTCGTCATTATTAACAAAAAAGGAAACCCCTGTTGAAGTTCTCAAGTTTATCGCTACACTTAAATTCGCACCAAACCTCAGCATAGTATTAAGAATCCTACTTTCATTGCCAGTCACTGTGGCTTCAGGGGAAAGAAGCTTTTCCAAAGTAAAAATAAAAAAATTATCTCAGAACGATGCAGACGCAAAATCGTCTCAATGGATTGGCAATGATAGCTATAGAACACCAAATTAGTGAAAAATTAGACTTGAAATCACTGGTTCGTCAGTTTGTCGAAAGAAAAGTTAGAAAAAGGGCATTTTAATTACGTTGGTTAGTTAGAATTTATTTATAATATGGGATATTAGTTTAGTTAGCATTGCTACATTTTAATTTTTGTTATTTTACCTTAAGTGCTAATTTGCTTTTATCTTATCTGATGATTGAGTTTTTAATAAAACATTTTTTTTTCACTTTTTTCTTCAATGTTTTCTTGACTTTCTGATATGTTCGCATGAGATTTGCTTAAAAAAAACTGTGGGGGGGGGGCGCAAAATTAAGGTTTTGCCCGGAGCGCCAAAATGTCTAGGGCCGGCCCTGGTACGATATGGCCATCATATCCACTCTTGTTGCACAAACTACTATATCTAAGTAACTTATTTCTGGTTTGTCAGAAGTTAGTATTTACATGTGTCCTAACTTGCTTCGTTTCCGAGAAAGAGGGTGTCAAAATTTGATATATTTCGAAAAAATTCTTTTAAATTTGTTTTTGTTACATAATATACATGTTTTGTTAATAGTATTAGATTTATTTATTCAGTTAGCCTTAGAAAAAAATCTGATGTGTCCAACACATGACTTTCCTATCTAGTTATTACAGGCTTTTTCCGTTTATTGTGTACAACCTATTGCAGCATCTCTATAAATGTTTAGAGGATAAACTAAATATATACATTGTCCACATACATCTACCGCGAAACATTTTTCTATAGATATGCATTGAAAATGAAAATACTGAAAAATTTAAATTTAGCACTTTTCCTACAATTTTTCCATTACGGTCCATTTAAAAAAAATCATGTATGAACAAATATTATAGAGATCGATATCGCAAACAACTTTTATTTCAACAATTTTCATAAAAATCAGAATTTTGCACATTTTGTCAAATTTCTCGAATACGGACCATTTCAGGAAATTTTTACATAAGGCAAAAATTATAGATAATAATATTAGAAGTAACTTTTATTTGAACAATTTTCTTCTCCAAACATAAATAACAGATATATTCCATAAAATATATAAACGGCCTCCCATAAAGTACCCCCCCCAGATGTTCCGACTTTGTCCAAAATCTAATCATTTCACGTCAGGCCGAAATAAAACTTAAGTTTAAAATTTATTGATTTTTTCTTTATCCGTTTTTGAGTTTTCTTCAAATTTCGAAATTTACACATTTTCTCAAATATCTCGAATACGGTCCATTTTAGAGAAATTATCTATGGGACAAAAATTATAGAGAATTATATTACAAACAACTTTTGTTTGAACAATTTTTATAAAAAAAAATATTTTTTTACATTTTGTCAAATTTCTCGAATACGGACCATTTTAGGAAAATTTTGTAAATAACAAAAATTATAGATAGTAACTTTTATTTTAAAAATTTTCTTCCCCAAACGTAAATAACAGATATATTCCATAAAATAAAAAAATGACCACCTATAAAGTACCCCCCCAGATGTTCCGACTCTGCCCAAAATCTAATCAGCTCATTAGACCCTGGAATAAAGCTTAAGTTTAAAATTTGGTGTTTTTCCGTGTATCGGTTCATGAGTTATGCGTTATACAGACACACACACACACAGACACACACACACACACACACACACACACACACACACACACACACACACACACACACACACACACACACACACACACACACACACACACACACAGACATCATCGCGAAAATAGTCAAAACGGATTCAGGGGACCTCAAAACGTAAAAATCCGTCGAAAACTCGAGGTCGAAAAAAATCATGATTCCTATACTTTCCTTATATCTGTATACAGATAGGAAAGTAAAAAAAACATTGTACATTTACAAAAACAGATATTAGGCGCCCGTGGGCAATTAAAAATAACGTGCCCTTTTTCATTAGAAAATACATCGACATAGTTATAAAGTTACACAGAATTGTCGTACTGGAATAGTAGTTTGTGCAACAAGAGCGGATATGATGGCCATATCGCACAAAGACGAAAGTCTCTATCGTCTGAGTGCGATACGAACAATTGAGTTGTACAGTATTTTTTTTACGACCCACTAACGAAAATTACAAATTTTAATAATTAATTTAATCGTTATTAATATAAAATAATTATTTTAAAAGTAATTTATAATTTGACTAATTGATAAAATAAAAAATGCAAAAAAAATAGTCCCTAATCCTGGATTTGAACCGTGAACTTTGGTAAATCAATACTGTATATCTGCGCTAACCAGACAACTATATATAATTAAATAGGTTTTAGACAGTTTTGTAGTAAAATTTACGATTTTTTAGTAAATATAGATGAATATATCATATGGAATACTATTATTTATTTTCATTTTAATTATATTTAATCTTAATAATTAATAATTATACCGACAATTTGACAGAATTGTCATTTATTTAAAATTTAAAAAAGGCTCTTATTTAGACATATTGCCATGACAACCACATTAATTTCCGGAAATGTTTTTCTCCAGAGCCCGGGAAGTGATTACACTGGAATTTTTTTGACGTTAGTCACGTGATTAAACAGTAACACAACATAATTTTTTAAAGATTTTAATTTGTATAAAATTTTCGCTTTATAAATGAAAGAAAAGTGATAAAAAAGAACACGTATATTTATTTCGAATAAACAAACTATAGTAATTCAACAACCATTTATACATATTTCGCTACACTGCACTAGGTGAACGTATGTTATCAAAGAATTTCGTCTAATATTAGGCATTCTAACGACCTGTCAATTAATAGCTGCCAGTGGGAAGGTATCGTATATCTAAGGTGGTTGCGACATAGTCTTGCATCTTGGACGCTATTTTTATTCGAAAAAGTAGTTGCCAAGCCTGCCAATTTATGAAAATGTATAAGCAATTTTTTTTAAATAATATTTTTATTGTGTTGGACATAAAATATTTAAATGTAATCTATTATTCATGATTTTACGTATTGTGGATAGAATTCATCGTAATGTCGCCACCCTTAGATATACCAAACCTTCCCACTGGCAATTCATTTGTTTGGAATGTCTAATTCTGCGACCTGTCAAATGCAAAGCCACCTAAGTTTTTTTAACTGTTGCTATTTGCTGAAAACATAATGCATACTCATCATTAATTTCTCAAAAATTCAATGTTCCGTTGAGTTTAATAACCAAAATGTATTTGAATTTAATATTGTACACCAATAAAAATGAACTTGTAATTTTTTATTAAAACCAAAATTCCAGAAATATATTTTACTTTATTATAGAAGTTCAATATGGAACATGAAAAATATTTAGAATTGGTTAGACATTTTATAAGAACCAAATCTTAGAAATGCGCAGGTGAATTTTATATTTATAGTTTAGAATAAGTATTGTATCTGTCAAAATTTCATACAAGTAAAAATCAAAGAATTCATTTTAATTGTATGATCCAACATCAGATCAAATAAGAACGACTCTACTATAAGACTTTTTTTATAAACAATAAGCTTTCGTTAATTTTAAGAGGTTTGTTATTTTTAATTTGATA